>CP125978.1:454312819-454683929 GCA_030063025.1 Avena longiglumis | reverse complement strand
GTATTTATTGCATTTTATATTCTCCCTCCAACTAGTGTTTCAAATTTACTCGAAAACTGGTTCGGAGAGCTAAGCAAGAAACTTAAAGTACAAGTTCCGATGAGAATTTGAGGTTATGTTTGGCTATTTCGAATTACTGCAATGATAATGTTTTGAACAACAAATGAATTTCTATTTTCTTGTAGGTTAAATATCCATATATCAACCCACTGGTTACATATGTGGTCCTTAGTTCAACGTATAGCTCGGAGTATATTCAATTGTTAAGTTGGCAGCCTAATAAAAGGGTGTGTAATCTTGTTGCGGTGAATTAATACATGCAATGATGACTGGTGTGGCATCCCGCAAAACCACTACTAGAAAATCGCGTTGAATTTGTGCATTGCATCGTCATCATCATGCATTGTTTGCCAAACTGTTTTCGCAAAAACCTGTTTTATTTTCCAAACGCCCCATCTTTATTCCCATGCAAAACCCCGGTCTCCGGAATATTTTTGTTTCTTGCCATCGGTCTGCGAAAGTTGCATTTAAATTAAATAAAAGATTTATATTGTTTTGGTGGGGCAGTCGAACGGGCCGAATGACCCGAACGACCGCCCCAGGTTTTTAAACGCCCCACCTAACCAGCCCAGATAAATCCTAAGTCTACCCAGCTTCCTACCCACCCCAGCCTCCACATCACTCCACCCAATCAGGCCATGCCACCTCACCCTCTCCCCTCCCCCTGACCAATCATAGCCTGCCACCTACCCACTCCCTCTCTCTCTCCCTCTAAACCCAACCCCACACCAAACACACTCAGACCACACACACTGCCCCACACACGCCACCCCACACCGAATCCCCACCACACCCACGCGCTGCACACACTACACGCCCACACGCCAGCAGCCCTTTACCGGGACCCACTCCCACCTTGCCCGCTGCCAGCAAACCACCCCAAAAGCACACTCCACGCACGCCTGGTCCGACCCCGGTCCACCCCTGCTGGGCCCAGGACCACCCCACTCACCCGCCTCCACTGTTCTTCTCCTTCGCACGCAACCACCGCCCGACCTCGGTCCCTCACCAGCGCCTCCTCCCAGCTCCTCAACCGCGCGACCCGATGCAGCGGCACCGCGCAACCTCGTTCTCACTCCCAAAGCACAAGACCGTCGAGCCCGGCGCCTTTTGTCGCCAAGATCTGCGTTGATGTGAGTTTCGACGACCATGCGGGATGGAACTCGATGACACCGTATCTAAGACCTACCGTCGGACCGAGATCTACAATCGGACCCGATGACCGCCAAGATCGCCCGAAGCCCGAACCCGTCAAGACCACGAACCCGAGTTCATGACGCGACGACAAGATCCCCCATGGAGCCCGGAGAACCCGTACCGAAGGCCGCAGATGCGACATGATCTTCTCGGACGCCAAGAATTCGTCGAGCCCCCGGAACGACAAGTACTACCTCGGGGATGCGGTAAAGAACTTCCCACGCCATGATCTCCTCACGGAATCCGAGCGGACCCGCCAAGACCCTCATAGCGGCAAGATCGACCAGCGGACCCGACAAGTTCTTCTCGGCAGAGATCATCGGAGAACCCAAGAAAACACTGCGACAAGTACTCCTCGAGAACGCCAAGTGCTTCGTCCGAACGCTAAGATCTACCCGCTACCGAGAACGTTCCGCCGAGACCGAACCGTCAACCACGGACCCGAGACCGACCAACCCCGGAACCCCAAGACCGTGAGACCCTAACGTGTGAACCCCTTCCCGAAACCCTATTTTTATCACATGATAACAACTTGTTGCATATTGAATTGTCATACTTGCATGCATATTGTCTTGTGGTTTGGGGGCCTTTTGCCGATTCACCTAATAATTAAATATGGGGCCCATATGCGGGCACATCTAGTCTCATATTGGCCTCATTTAAATTTGTGTAGCGAACCCGGTGATGTCTTTTGCCATGCTAATACAACATTTAAATTGCGGGGTAGTTAAACAACTGGAACCATCTGATAATTGTCGGGACCCCGGTTCCGCTTAATCTTGACCTGATTGCATCGCATCTTGCCATGTCATACATCATACATGCATCATGCCGATCTTCTGCCGTGTATTAAATATTGCATCCGGTGTTTATTCTAGCGTTTTGCTTCTTCGCGGATAAGGCCGTTGAGTTGATGTGAGCTTCGCCCCGATCTTCGGTTGAACCTACGACAATGTTCTCAGGCGAGCATCTCCCCCTTTCTACCTATCTTAATTTTTTAGTCTTTATTCCCTCCTGTTGATCTATTGCTATCTGTGTTGCGATGCTCTAGTTCTCGTACCCTTTAATATCCCCTGCAGCCGTATATTGCCTTGGACACATCCTATTACCTGTTGTTTGGTAGCTAGTTGGACTTGCGTGTCGTAGTCGCTTGCTCAAGTGTTGTCGCGTGTTGTCAATGCCACAGTTGTTGATGTATTTCCGCATGTGGATGATGGAGATGATTCTAGTTTTACTTATCGTCACTTTAAATTCTGTTTAACAACTAAAATTGAATAAGCAGAGGTGGGTGATAGATAATATTTGGTTTCAACGCCCACTTGTGTCCGTAAGACCCCGAGTACTTGATACTGTTCCTTGATTTATCGCTATCCACATCCGGGAGGTATATGGGACCCCCAGCGAGCTTGATTCGGACTTATTTCTTGGGGCCACAAACTAGTTTGAGGTTTTATTTACGATCTGTGCTTATGCCATGCTACTGCTTTATTTACGATTGTGCGAGGAGCACACTGTACTGTTTAGGATCAATGGCACGATTCCGCGGTGTCGACAAGCCCAGCCACACTTTCGGGTTCCCAGTCGTTCACAGCCGTCCCCATAACCTTGAGGCCGTCTCGGAGCTTGCTTACTCCGTTGCGGATTCTACTCTAAGGGGTGGCCCCCTGAAATATTTCTGAATCCTGTGATTGTTCAGTCGTGAAAGCCTCGTTGGGTTTTGATTTGGTTTTCGAGGTTGATCGAGCGTGTGTTGCTATTGGTGCACCCGGCGGGTAAAACTTCTGAAGCCGTGTCCGGATATGGACGACTTGGAGCACAGATCTCGATCATAGACAAGCATAACTAAAGTTTATCGCTATAAATTTGACTTATAATGACTAGTAATCAGCTTCACTATAACGGAATGGCTAATTAATACTGCCCACAATTGCTTGTTTGGTTGTCGCCGCGACCATTGTATACTGACTAGTAAGTCTTGCAACTTCTAAATGGCTGAATAAAAGTACCAACAAGCTGGGTTTTGGGTTTATCTCATGCTATCTACGATTAGTAATTGTTGCAACTATCATGGAATGGATAACTAAAAGTGCCCACTGCTTATTTTATCAGGATGAATATCTATACCTGACTAGTAATTACTGTAACGATAACTGACTAAATAAAACTGCCAACTGTGTGAGTTCCTCGGTTGACTTCCTCGATTGGTATCGAGGGGGAAACGCCAGGATGGGTTTGTTTGGTGTTAGCTTCAGGTTGGATCCGAATAGGTCTTTCTTATCCCTCTCTGATCACCGCCAGTGGTCTCGAGTCTCTATAGGTTGTTTAGTGCATGCTGCCGCTGCCGCTCAGTCCACCATACCTATGTAGGCGAGGACCGCCGAATTCTAGCCTCGCCGTGTACTGGCCTCGATCGACGCTCCTTCTTTGTTTTCTGCTTTGCCCTTTCGGCACCTTTTGTTTAAGCAGGTTTGAGATCGGCGTCGTTAGCGAGTTACCCTTCGGCCTTTTGGGCGGGTGGTTATGGGCGCCATTAGTTATTCTTGAGGCTCTTAGCCCCATTTGCATCTTGTCCGTAGCTGGGCTCTATCGCTTTCAAGGTGATTTGGATCTTTGTATATTATATTTGTATTCTTGACTCGGAGTCGCCGTTATATATATATATCTGTTACATGGGTCCCATCGAGGACTGTTGTGTAATGTTATTACTTCGTTTTCCACCCGCGAAAGTGCTGGTGGGCACCTTTGAATCATTTCTATGCGGGTTTGGCGAATTTTCTCAAACTTGCATAGGTCCGATCTGAGGGTGTTACAGAGTGGTATCGAGCTTCGGCAGTTGCGATACCCCACAAGTCCAACTGTAGGATAACCTAGCTAACGGCAAGTAGAGTGTCAAAACTATTTTGCAAAATCGGTTGGATAGTTACGATTAGGTCTGATTTTACTCCTTACCCTGCTGATCTCCTCTTATCTCGACGTGTTTTGAATCGCTCTCTTATCTTTTCTTTGAGTCCGAGATTTCGTGGTTGGTTTCCGTCGTACCTTGAGTTTCGCTTCCTCGTCGATAACGGTGCTCTACCATCCGGTGTTCAAGCTGCTGATGAATCCGTCACGGTGTTACATTCTTTGATCCTTGTTTGTGCTACGGTGTTTCCGACGCGACATCTCCTTCGCGATCCGATCAGTCTGATCACCCCTTTGTTCGAACCTCGCTTGTCGAGATCTTGATCTGAATCGAGAGTTGGTTGCATAATTCGCCTATTCGTATGCGAGTAATGGTTTGGGTGCGATGGACTGATCACCATCCGACTACTCTTATCATTCGCTCTTGTACATCGAATCGGTGGGTCCCGTGATTTTACTCCGTTCACGGAAGTTAGGGGTGGCTTTATTTGTTGATACCTCTACCTTCGACCTTTTGTTCCCGGAGTGTTCTCTCGACGATCACGGACAACAACTCTTGTTAGTGGTGTCGCGAGGATCTACACAAAGCGAGAAGACGGAGAACGCCGACCTTCCTTCTGGTACCATGAGGCGGATCTCGAGGGCGAGATCCTTTGTTAGTGGTGTCGAATTGTGGCATCCCGCAAAACCACTACTAGAAAATCGCGTTGAATTTGTGCATTGCATCGTCATCATCATGCATTGTTTGCCAAACTGTTTTCGCAAAAACCTGTTTTATTTTCCAAACGCCCCATCTTTATTCCCATGCAAAACCCCGGTCTCCGGAATATTTTTGTTTCTTGCCATCGGTCTGCGAAAGTTGCATTTAAATTAAATAAAAGATTTATATTGTTTTGGTGGGGCAGTCGAACGGGCCGAATGACCCGACAGCCAGTGTGTTTTAAACGCCCCACCTAACCAGCCCATCTAAATCCTAAGACTACCCAGAATCCTACCCACCCCAGCCTCCACATCACTCCACCCAATCAGGCCATGCCACCTCACCCTCTCCCCTCCCCCTGACCAATCATAGCCTGCCACCTACCCACTCCCTCTCCCTCTAAACCCAACCCCACACCAAACACACTCTGCACCACACACACCGCCCCACACACGCCACCCACCGAATCCCCACCACACACTACACATACGCCACACTGCACGACGCCACAAGGCTTCGACACCGGGACCCACTCCCACGCGGCCCCGCTGCCCAGCAAACCACCCCAAAAGCACACTCACGCACACACGCCTGGTCAACCGACCCCCGGTCCACCCCCCCTGCCGCGGGCCCGCTGGGACCACCCCACTCACCCCGCCTCCCCTGTTCATCTCCCTCGCACGCAACCACCGCCCGACCTCGGTCCCTCACCCAGCGCCTCCTCTCCTCCCGCAGCTCCCTCAACCGCCCGACCCGATGCCAAGACACCGCGCAACCTCGTTCTCACTCCCAGCACAAGACCGTCGCGAGCCCGGCGCCTTTTGTCGCCAAGATCTGCGTTGATGTGAGTTTCGCGACCATGCGGATGGAACTCGATGACACCGGTATCCAAGACCTACCCGTCGGACGCCGAGATCTACAATCGGACCCGATGACCGCCAAGATCGCCCGAACCCGTCAAGACCACGAACCCGAGTTCTCGCGACGACGACAAGATCCCCATGGGAGCCGGAGAACCGTGCAGAAGGCCGCGGATGCGACATGATCTCCTCGGACGCCAAGAATGCGTCGAGCCCGAACGACAAGTACTACCTCGGGATGCGGGCCGAGAACTTCCCCCTGAACGCCATGATCTCCCTCACGGAATCCGAAGCGCGGACCCGCCAAGACCCTCGCAACGGCAAGATCGACCCCGCGGACCCGACAAGTTCTTCTCGACGACGAGATCATCGACAGAGAACCCGAAGAAAACCTGTGCGACAAGTACTTCCTCGAGAACGCCAAGTGCTTCGTCCCGAACGCTAAGATCTACCCCGCTACCGAGAACGTTCCCGCCGAGACCGAACCGTCGAACCCTGGACCCCGAGACCGACCCCGAACCCCGGAACCCCAAGACCGTCGAGACCCCTAACGTGTGAACCCCTTCCCGAAACCCTATTTTTATCACATAATAACAACTTGTTGCATATTGAATTGTCATACTTGCATGCATATTGTCTTGTGGTTTGGGGGCCTTTTGCCGATTCACCTAATAATTAAATATGGGGCCCATATGCGGGCACATCTAGTCTCATATTGGCCTCATTTAAATTTGTGTAGCGAACCCGGTGCTGTCTTTTGCCATGCTAATACAACATTTAAATTGCGGGGTAGTTAAACAACTAGAACCATCTGATAATTGTCGGGACCCCGGTTCCGCTTAATCTTGACCTGATTGCATCGCATCTTGCCATGTCATACATCATACATGCATCATGCCGATCTTCTGCCGTGTATTAAATATTGCATCCGGTGTTTATTCTAGCGTTTTGCTTCTTCGCGGATAAGGCCGTTGAGTTGATGTGAGCTTCGCCCCGATCTTCGGTTGAACCTACGACAATGTTCTCAGGCGAGCATCTCCCCCTTTCTACCTATCTTAATTTTTTAGTCTTTATTCCCTCCTGTTGATCTATTGCTATCTGTGTTGCGATGCTCTAGTTCTCGTACCCTTTAATATCCTGCAGCCGTATATTGCCTTGGACACATCCTATTACCGTTGTTTGGTAGCTAGTTGGACTTATGTGTAGTCGCTTGCTCAAGTGTTGTCGCGTGTTGTCAATGCCACAGTTGTTGATGTATTGCCGCATGTGGATGATGGAGATGATTCTAGTTTTACTTATCGTCACTTTAAATTCTGTTTAACAACTAAAATTGAATAAGCAGAGGCATCGGTGGGTGATAGATAATATTTGGTTTCGACGCCCACTTGTGTCCGTAAGACCCCGAGTACTTGATACTGTTCCTTGATTTATCGCGCTATCCACATCCGGGAGGTATATGGGACCCCCCTGAGCCAGAGCTTGATTCAGACTTATTTCTTGGGGCCACAAACTAGTTTGAGGTTTTATTTACGATCCTGTACTTATGCCATGCTACTGCTTTATTTACGATTGTGCGAGGAACACACTGTCTTGTTAGGATCAATGGCACGATTCATGTGTCGACAAGCCCAGCCACACTTTCGGTTCCCGATGCTCACAGCCGTCCCCATAACCTTGAGGCCGTCTCGAGCTTGCTTACTCCGTTCGGATTCTACTCTAAGGGTGGCCCCTGAAATATTTCTGAATCCTGTGATTGTTCACCGTGAAAGCCTCGTTGGGTTTTGATTTGGTTTTCGAGGTTGATCGGCGTGTGTTGCTATTGGTGCACCGGCGGGTAAAACTTTCAAAGCCGTGTCCGGATATGGACGACTTGGAGCACGATATCTCGATCATAGACAAGCATAACTAAAGTTTACTGCTATAAATTTGACTTATAATGACTAGTAATCAGCTTCACTATAACGGAATGGCTAATTAATACTGCCCACAATTGCTTGTTTGGTTGTCAGCGACCATTGTACTGACTAGTAAGTACTGCAACTTCTAACGAAATGGTGAATAAAAGTACCAACAACTGCTGGGTTTTGGGTTTATCTCATGCTATCTGCACTGATTAGTAATTGTTGCAACTATCATGGAATGGATAACTAAAAGTGCCACCGCTTATTTTATCGGGATGAATATCTATACGACTAGTAATTACGTAACGATAATCGACTAAATAAAACCGCCAACTGTGAGTTCCTCGGTTGACTTCCTCGATTGGTATCGAGGGGAAACGCCAGGATGGGTTTGTTTGGTGTTAGCTTCAGTTGGATCCGAATAGGTCTTTCTTATCCTCTCGATCACCGCCAAGGGTCTCGAGTCTCTATAGGTTGTTTAGTGCATGCCTTTGCCGCTTCGATCCACCATACCTATGTAGGCGAGGACCGCAATTCTAGCCTCGCTGTCTTGGCCTCGATCGACGCTCCTTCTTTGTTTTCTCTTTGCCCTTTGTCGGCACCCCTTTTGTTTAAGCAGGTTTGAGATCGTCGTTAGCGGTTTACCCTTCGGCTTGGCAGGGTTATGGACGCCATTGGTTATTCTTCAGGCTCTTAGCCCCATTTGCATCTTGTCCGTAGCTGGACGCCTATCGCTTTCAAGGTGATTTGGATCTTTGTATATTATATTTGTATTCTTGACTCTGAGTCGCCGTTATATATATATATCTTACGTGGGTCCCATCGAGGGACTGTTGTGTAATGTTATTACTTCGCTTTCCACCCGCATTTAAAGTGCTGGTGGGCACCTTTGAATCATTTCTATGGGTTTGGCGAATTTTTCTCAAACTTGCATAGGTCCGATTCGAGGGTGTTACAGAGTGGTATCGAGCTCGGCGGTTGCGATACCCCTAAGTCCGACTGTAGGATAACCTAGCTAACGGCAAGTAGAGTGTCAAAACTATTTTGCAAAATCGGTTGGATAGTTCGATTAGGTCTGATTTTACTCCTTACCCTCTCTGATCTCCTCTTATCTCGACGTGTTTTGAATCTGCTCTCTTATCTTTCTTTGAGTCCGGATTTCTCGTGGTTGGTTTCGCCGTACCTTCGTGGTTTCGCTTCCTCGATAACGGTGCTCTACCATCCGTGTTCAAGCTGCTCGATGAATCCGTCACGTGTTACCGCCTTTGATCCTTGTTTGTGCTTTCGGTGTTTCCGACGACGACATCCTTCGCCGGATCCGATCAAGTGCATCACCCCTTTGTTCGAACCTCGCTTGTCGAGATCTTCACCGAATCCGAGAGTTGGTTGCATAATTCGCCTATTCGTGTGCGAGTAATGGTTTGGGTGCGCGATGGGATCACCATCCGACTACTCTTATCATTCGCTCTTGTACATCGAATCAGCGGATCCAGCAGTTTTACTCCGTCCACGGAAGTTAGGGGTGGCTTTATTTGTTGATACCTCTACCTTCGACCTTTTGTTCCCGGAGTGTTCTCTCGACGATCACGGACAATTTTTTAATGATACGGCGACCACCGAGATCTACACAAAGCGAGAAGACGGAGAACGCCGACCTTCCTTCCGGTACCATGAGGCGGATCTCGAGGGCGAGATCCATTGTTAGTGGTGTCGAATTGTGGCATCCCGCAAAACCACTACTAGAAAATCGCGTTGAATTTGTGCATTGCATCGTCATCATCATGCATTGTTTGCCAAACTGTTTTCAAAAAACCTGTTTTATTTTCCAAACGCCCATCTTTATTCCCATGCAAAACCCGGTCTCCTAATATTTTTGTTTCTTGCCATCGGTCTCATGAAGTTGCATTTAAATTAAATAAAAGATTTATATTGTTTTGGTGGGGCAGTCGAACGGGCCGAATGACCCGAACGACCGCCCCAGGTTTTTAAAACGCCCCACCTAACCAGCCCCAGATAAATCCTAAGTCTACCCAGCTTCCTACCCACCCCAGCCTCCACATCACTCCACCCAATCAGGCCATGCCACCTCACCCTCTCCCCTCCCCCTGACCAATCATAGCCTGCCACCTACCCACTCCCTCTCTCTCTCCCTCTAAACCCAACCCCACACCAAACACACTCAGACCACACACACTGCCCCACACACGCCACCCCACACCGAATCCCCACCACACCCACGCGCTGCACACACTACACGCACGCTGCACCACCAGCGCCCGACACCGGACCCACTCCCACGCGGCCCCGCTGCCCAGCAAACCACCCCAAAAGCACACTCACGCACACACGCCTGGTCAACCGACCCCCGGTCCACCCCTGCCAAGGCCCGCTGGGACCACCCCACTCACCCCGCCTCCCCTGTTCATCTCCCTCGCACGCAACCACCGCCCGACCTCGGTCCCTCACCCAGCGCCTCCTCTCCTCCCGCAGCTCCCTCAACCGCCCGCGACCCCGATGCCAGCAGCACCCGCGCAACCTCGTTCTCACTCCCAAAGCACAAGACCGTCGCGAGCCCCGACGCCTTTTGTCGCCAAGATCTGCGTTGATGTGAGTTTCGACGACCATGCGGGATGGAACTCGATGACACCGGTATCCAAGACCTACCGTCGGACGCCGAGATCTACAATCGGACCCGATGACCGCCAAGATCGCCCCGAAGCCCGAACCCCGTCAAGACCCTGAACCCGAGTTCTGCGACGCGACGACAAGATCCCCTACATGGGAGCCCGGAGAACCCGTACCCGAAGGCCGCGGATGCGACATGATCTTCTCCTCGGACGCCAAGAATGCGTCGAGCCCCCGGAACGACAAGTACTACCTCGGGGATGCGAAGCCGAGAACTTCCCCTGAACGCCATGATCTCCCTCACGGAATCCGAAGCGCGGACCCGCCAAGACCCTCGCAACGGCAAGATCGACCCCGCGGACCCGACAAGTTCTTCTCGACGACGAGATCATCGACAGAGAACCCGAAGAAAACCTGTGCGACAAGTACTCCCTCGAGAACGCCAAGTGCTTCGTCCCGAACGCTAAGATCTACCCCGCTACCGAGAACGTTCCCGCCGAGACCGAACCAGAACCCGGACCCCAGACCGACCGAACCCCGGAGCCCCAAGCCCGTCAAGACCCCTAACGTGTGAACCCCTTCCCGAAACCCTATTTTTATCACATAATAACAACTTGTTGCATATTGAATTGTCATACTTGCATGCATATTGTCTTGTGGTTTGGGGGCCTTTTGCCGATTCACCTAATAATTAAATATGGGGCCCATATGCGGGCACATCTAGTCTCATATTGGCCTCATTTAAATTTGTGTAGCGAACCCGGTGCTGTCTTTTGCCATGCTAATACAACATTTAAATTGCGGGGTAGTTAAACAACTAGAACCATCTGATAATTGTCGGGACCCCGGTTCCGCTTAATCTTGACCTGATTGCATCGCATCTTGCCATGTCATACATCATACATGCATCATGCCGATCTTCTGCCGTGTATTAAATATTGCATCCGGTGTTTATTCTAGCGTTTTGCTTCTTCGCGGATAAGGCCGTTGAGTTGATGTGAGCTTAAGCGATCTTCGTTGAACCTACGACAATGTTCTCAGGCGAGCATCTCCCCCTTTCTACCTATCTTAATTTTTTAGTCTTTATTCCCTCCTGTTGATCTATTGCTATCTGTGTTGCGATGCTCTAGTTCTCGTACCCTTTAATATCCCCTGCAGCCGTATATTGCCTTGGACACATCCTATTACCTGTTGTTTGGTAGCTAGTTGGACTTGCGTGTCGTAGTCGCTTGCTCAAGTGTTGTCGCGTGTTGTCAATGCCACAGTTGTTGATGTATTGCCGCATGTGGATGATGGAGATGATTCTAGTTTTACTTATCGTCACTTTAAATTCTGTTTAACAACTAAAATTGAATAAGCAGAGGCATCGGTGGGTGATAGATAATATTTGGTTTCCGAACGCCCACTTGTGTCCCGTAAGACCCCGAGTACTTGATACCTGTTCCTTGATTTATCGCGCTATCCACATCCGGGAGGTATATGGGACCCCCAGGCGAGCTTGATTCGGACTTATTTCTTGGGGCCACAAACTAGTTTGAGGTTTTATTTACGATCCTACTTATGCCATGCTACTGCTTTATTTACGATTGTGAGGAACACACTGTCTTGTTTAGGATCAATGGCACGATTCGCGGTGTCGACAAGCCCACACTTTGGTTCCCGATCGTTCTCACACCGTCCCCATAACCTTGAGGCCGTCTCGAGCTTGCTTACCCGTTGCGGATTCTACTCTAAGGGTGGCCCCGAAATATTTCTGAATCCTGTGATTGTTCAATGTGAAAGCCTCGTTGGGTTTTGATTTGGTTTTTCCGAGGTTGATCGAGCGTGTGTTGCTATTGGTGCACCCCGGCCGGGTAAAACTTTCTGAAAGCCGTGTCCGCGGATATGGACGACTTGGAGCACAGTATCTCGATCATAGACAAGCATAACTAAAGTTTACTGCTATAAATTTGACTTATAATGACTAGTAATCAGCTTCACTATAACGGAATGGCTAATTAATACTGCCCACAATTGCTTGTTTGGTTGTCGCTCGCGACCATTGTACCTGACTAGTAAGTACTGCAACTACAACGAAATGGCTGAATAAAAGTACCAACAACTGCTGGGTTTTGGGTTTATCTCATGCTATCTGTACCTGATTAGTAATTGTTGCAACTATCATGGAATGGATAACTAAAAGTGCCCACTGCTTATTTTATCAGGATGAATATCTATACCTGACTAGTAATTACTGCAACGATAACTGACTAAATAAAACTGCCAACTGTGTGAGTTCCTCGGTTGACTTCCTCGATTGGTATCGAGGGGGAAACGCCAGGATG
Organism: Avena longiglumis; assembly: GCA_030063025.1. NCBI lineage: Eukaryota > Viridiplantae > Streptophyta > Magnoliopsida > Poales > Poaceae > Avena > Avena longiglumis. The sequence continues at coordinate 454,671,361 of CP125978.1, read as the reverse complement.
GGTTTGTTTGGTGTTAGCTTCAGGTTGGATCCGAATAGGTCTTTCTTATCCCTCTCTGATCACCGCCAGTGGTCTCGAGTCTCTATAGGTTGTTTAGTGCATGCTGCCGCTGCCGCTCAGTCCACCATACCTATGTAGGCGAGGACCGCCGAATTCTAGCCTCGCCGTGTACTGGCCTCAGTACTGACGCTCCTTCTTTGTTTTCTGCTTTGCCCTTTGTCGGCACCCCTTTTGTTTAAGCAGGTTTGAGATCGACGTCGTTAGCAGGGTTACCCTTCCGGCTTGGCCTGGGCAGGGTTATGGACGCCATTGGTTATTCTTCAGGGCTCTTAGCCCCATTTGCATCTTGTCCGTAGCTGGACGCTCTATCGTTTTCAAGGTGATTTGGATCTTTGTATATTATATTTGTATTCTTGACTCCTGGAGTCGCCGTTATATATATATATCTGTTCTGTGGGTCCCATCGAGGACTGTTGTGTAATGTTATTACCGCTTTCCACCGCGAAAGTGCCTGGTGGGCACCTTTGAATCGTTTCTATGCGGGTTTGGCGAATTTTGCTCAAACTTGCATAGGTCCGATTCTGAGGGTGTTACAACTGGCTATGCGCTTCGGTCGGTGTTGAGACTGGTGTTGAGACTGAGGGTTGCCTTCCTTTTGGAAAAAAAGTTTTTTTCTTTATTAGATCCGGGTTTAGTTAATCAAGAAAAATCGGCACGAGCCCATGAAAATACATCTGTCACTTAACTACTAATTAGCTAATAACTTAGTGATACTATGAAAGTGTTATGAAACTTCTATTTTGCAAGATTAAGACCATGTGTAATATCTCACCGTCTTACTCTCATATTTACTGTTGTCAGAGGATCACGTTCTTGCAATTATGCTCACGTGCTCATTGAAATATAGGAGGTGAAAACATGTCCTTATTTTGCATACTTATTCTCACCTATATATAACCATGGCGACCTCAAAGGCTAGATACAATTGGGTAAGATGAGGCACAATGCAATCTTACAACTAGTTAGAAAGTTACACCTAAGCAAGCATTTCTCTGGATTTCAAATGCTAGAGAAGCAGCAAAAAACACTTTCTACGTACTTTGGTTTAGAACAAAATATTGTGAATGAGCGTCATCAGAAAATAGTCTCGCCGGATGCTTTTGGATAACGGTGCTTTGTCTCCTACTGATAGAATCCATGATCAACTCGTCACATAAGCAAGTCACTTTTCATGCATTTTGTGCAATACCATCCTATTGTGGACTATCTAAGTTTACACTCTATAGGAAATGCATAGACAGTTCACACAGCAAACTGAGGCCCTGCGTGCGATGTACCCACCCGTCCACGAATAATAGGTAGCCTCACTCTAGGCAGAGTTTGTGACCGTGTAATAGGCTACCATTTCGTGTGGTTCGGCAGAGTTTGTAATAAACGTTAGCACCTGGCTGCATCTTTACGCCTATCCAATTTTTGGCCCAATTTCCCTTCCGAACTACCAAAAAATGAGATGCTTGCCGAATCCGAGTTTTCTGTTCCAACCATTATAAAACTAATACCTATTTTGTTTAGTATTTCAGGTGCTTCTCTAGCATATATAATGTCAATCTTGTAGCAGATGGCTGACTACATCAAACGCAAACATGAAAGTACCGCCCATTATTTTTCCAAGATCATAATTGTGAGTTTTTTTTACTCGGGCCACAGCCATCCTGAAAACTTCATACCATAAATATTTTCACAACGTTAGTGGTTACTAGTTTCAGAGGACGGGGAGATACAAAGAAGGCACATTCAGGGCGGCTCAAAGGAGCCACACCAGGATACTAGAATTTTCTTAGTACAAGAAGAGTTACACCGGTGGGCACACCTTTTACGAACTAACATGGTGGGTTCGTCGACATGATTGAACACCGGGGCTTTGCGTCTTTTCCATATATTCCAGAGGATGGAAGTGCGGATAGTTGTCTTTGCAAAATCCTTGGGTGTTGGTTCCCGAGTGTAGTAAGAGAGATCGGTACAACAGAAGCACCCATGTGTGGTAGTGAGTTCCAAACTACACGGGCTCATATGGACACCATAACAGCAGATGATCAGTATCTTCATCATCCGGGCTGAACGGGCAAGACACGGATGGGTCGTAGAGGTTTGTATCGAAGCGCCTCTCGTTCGTGGGTAGCCGGGAACGAAGGGCAAGACATTGGAGGATCCGACAGTTGTTGGGTGCACCATTTTGCCGGACAGCGTCAACCTGATAAAAGACATGGAAACGCACAAAGGAATTGACATAGAGACTCCTAATCGTGAGGGTTTTGTTAGTATACCGAGATAAGCGAGGGTCGTTTTCAGAGGCGAGAATAGAGAAGTACTTCCTTCGTTTGGAAATATAAGATGTTTTAGGTTTGTAAAAGAGATGTATTTAAACACCTTTTAGTGTCTAGATTCATTTAAACCTAGACACTAAAAAATGTCTAGATACATTTTCTTTTTACAAATCTAAAACATCTTATATTTCTAAACAGAGGGAGTACGTGACATCAGCATGGAGCAAAGCTAGTTCAAAGGCTGCAGCGGTGGAGAGCTGCGCGCGCCTTGAAATTAGCAGGGAAAACCGTGCTGAGAGCAGCAGCAATGGACATGTGTTCGATCAGGGCAGGAAACGTTCAACGAGGATAGAGATGCCTTTTTGATGGTTGTGAGTTAGAGAGGCCTATATTATAGGGTAGTGGTCTGTGACTCACTATTCTTTCTATCTCGTCTTGTGGCCGGCGGCGTCATCCGTAGCCTCTAGAAATTGGCGATCCTGCATGTGCTCCTCGACCAAACCAAGTGATTACTTTTTAATATATGTGTCTTGGTTAAAGCTTAAAAGTTATAGTTGCCTTGCTAACAAAAACAAAGCGAGTTACTGATTCACAACCAAAACACACACATATACATATGCCCATGGAACGAGAAGAAGCATCACTAAATTACCTACACCTAACAACGTGGAACCACAATATTGCCAGGTTTTGATTTTACAGGGCCTACTTTATTATGAGCGCGCCGAGGAAACAGCTGGTAGAACAGGTGCGCGCACAACACTGACAACGGGCGAACATGTAATTACCAATGCCTGTGGCGGTGGAACGCCTGGCGAACGAGGCAAAATCGATCGACATGAGCATATGAGCCGAGGTCGCCAGCCGGCAAAGAGCTAGCCAAGGCTGGCTAGCAATCCTTCTTGCAAAAGCACTTGTGGGCGAAGCTCGCATAGGAGAACTTCTCCGTCTTGCACACATTGGCGCTAGGGCTGCAAGAGGCAACCTATAGTGTAATTTTTATTTAAGATTAATACATGTTTGACTTTTGAAATATCTATATTCGGCTTTGCGGGATGCCCGCTTTGCAAGCTTAGTTGACGCAGTTGCTACTGCTCAGGGAAGCACCCTTGAAATTGTGGCATCGACTTACTCTAGGTAAGCTGCTCATGCAAGGAGCAACCGTGGCAAGCCCCCTTTGCAAGCCTAGTTGGCCCAGTTGCCGTTGTTAGGGAGTATTGCAAAACTTACTTCTTCATACCACGTGTAATGTTGCAGTGACTTACTCTTGTATTTGTTGTTGTTGTCTTTTTTTTGGGGAAAATTTGTTGTCGTTGTCGGATGTTCATATTTGTGGTCACCTACTCCTATTTCAAAAATAAGAGGGGGTACAATATGCTTTTACTTTTGAATATGTCTTCTCACCTATATATATCCATGGTGACCCCAATAGCTAGATACAATTTGGTAAGATGAGGCACATTGCAATCTTACGTCTAGTTAGAACACTACCCCTGAGCGAGCGTTTCCCTGGTTCCATAGCGAGAGAAGCACCAAATGACCCTCTACATAGGCTGGTTTAGAATAAGATACTATTAGGAATGAGCGGCGTCAGGAAAGAGCCTCTTTGGATGTGTTCGAAGCCTGTTGCAGATCCGCTATCTCTTTTAATCCATGACGGACTCATCACATAAGAGAGAAATCACTGCAGCACTTTGAGCGGTGCCTTCTTGTCATGCAGTTATTGGAGACCAGCTAAGTTTTCACTAGTCGTGGGAGGTGGGTGCCATCAACAATGAAGTTTGATGCTATTTTGCTCAACAATTTTGTAACAGTCTCTATGTCGCACTCAAATGCGTACCCGTGTAAAATCTGGTAGAAGCCCTTGACTCTTACTTAGCTAACCACATCTGGTGCAACCATGAGAGTATTGGACATGTACTACTTTATGTCATGTAGCAACTTTTAATGTGCTTTTATTCCGTTAAGATTACTCGTAACCAGTTTGATTATCATATATTGTACTTTTCTTTTTGAGGGAGAATATCGTACGAGTACTTGTCACTTAGAGAGGCATTTCGGTCAGGTTAAGTGGGACAGATGCTACCGGTGCCCTTGGCAGGTCCACACTCTGCACACTGATCACCTGATGCTCGGCAGCATCCTACAATATGTTTCTCAGAAAAAAAAAAACCCATAGCCTGCCTAATACCATGTCCATGCCAGCTTCTCCCGAACACAACGGGCCGGAAGCCTGTCACCACTGTCTCTACCCTGTTACTCCTTTAGAGAAAAAAAGCACGGAAGAAAAGCTGACAGCTCTCACCGACACATGGGTCCGACACACTTTGCGGTCCCACTGGTCATTTAACCAAACCACAAAGCAACCGAGTGGTGGCCACGGGAAAGCCCTTCCTGACATCTCTCTGCATTCCAACATTTCCCTCTTCCCTGGTTTTGGCACGGATTCCTATGACGAGCCGGAAAAGCAAACACAATCTTCTAATCCTCTCGCTATTACCCATCGATCACCAACGCGTCAGCCTCCCTGTTTCGCCCACTGACAACTAGGCCACACCCCATAGATCGCTGCACTCTCATGCGCAGCTCAGAGCTCACACACTACGCGCAGAGTCTGAGGGTTGTAGATAGGGTTTTGGAAGAAATCCTCGTCGGCTTGCCGTGGTTACCCTATCCACTTTCTCTGTGTGTCAGGGAAATTCTTGGCCTAGTGCTCTGGTCTGGATAGCAGCGTTGTCGCTTTGTTTTTTTGAAGGTGTTGTGTGTTGCTTGACTACTCGGTGCCAGGAGCATGGTGGTACTACTCGAAGGTCACAATGGTTGCGGATCATCTTCATTTAGTTGATCCGCCTCTATCTCTTTTTTCTTTTTTTTCTTTGGCGTGTGTTTGATGTTGCCTCAACATTGTCTTTCTTTTCGAGACTATCGTGGTTGTATGGTGTGTTTGCTATATTAGTATAGCGGGGCGAAAGCCTATTTCGGACGAGAACCGTATATACTAGTTACTTTAACACATGTTTGACTTTTGATATATCTATATTTGGCTTTGCGGGATGCCCGCTTTGCAAGCTTAGTTGACACAGATGGTGCTGCTCAGGGAAGCACCCTTGAGATTGTGGCATCGACTTACTCTAGGTATGCTTCTCAGGGAAGGAGAAAATGTTGGATACGCCCTTTGCAAGCCTAGTTGGCGCACTTGCTTCTACTTAGAGAGTATTATAAAACTTACTTTTTCATACTACGCGAATGTCTCATTGACTTACTCTGGTATTTGATGTTGTCAGATGTTCATATTTATGGTCACCTACTCCTCTTTGAAAAATAATAGGAGGGTATAATATGCTCTTACTTCTGCATATTTCTTCTCACCTATATATATCCATGGTGACATCCAATAGCTAGATACAATTTGGTAAGATGAGACACATTGCAATCTTACATCTAGTTAGAACACTACCCCTGGGCGAGCGTCTCCCTGGTTCCATAGCGAGAGAAGCACCAAATGACCCTCTATATAGGCTGGTTTAGGATACGATATTAGGAATGAGCGGCACCAGGAAAGAGCCTCTTTGGATGTTGAAGCCTGTTGCAGATTAGCCTTTTCCATTAATTCATGACCAACTCATCACATAAGAGAGATGTCTGTGCAGCACTTTTTCAACATCTCTTGGATGGCAAGTGACGAAGGTTCATGCTTGGAATCTAGACTGGAGTTGGTCCTTTCCCTTGGCCTTGACGTTTTGCGCTATTTTTGGTGGGTGCATCAACGTCGATGACACCGGATAGATCTCCTCCCTTTGCACTTTCCGCATAGAGCTCCATGAACGCGGTTTGGGCCCCTCGATACCAAGCCGAGAATGCGATGGACCCAGCCCGGGTCAAAACCTTTACGGAGAAGCACTTTCCGAAGAAAACCCCAGTTAACCCGTCAAAGGCCTTCTCAAAGTAGAGTCTTTGCTATTAAAAGGCTTACGGTATTGATGGTCTGGTACATCTTTTATATTTGGACGAGTTTGCCCCTAGAGCCTGAACATATTCCATACATTGTCACCTCTAACTGAGAAAATCAGGTTTAAAATAACCAAATAACGATCGCTTACCTGCGATCGATCAGAACGGCCTAGAAGAAAAAGGATCTCCATCTGTTTCCTTAACCATACCGCACGAAAGAAGAAATCAAAGCCTCTACATCCCTATCTTTATTGTCAGAGACCCAACTCTTGCAAACTAACTCACGTATAGCTCAAGTAGAAAAAGGGTCCGCTCTGTTCTCAGCACGCAAACTCCTGTATGGTATGTTCCTGCTGGCGAGGCGGCGACCCGGACGTTCTGCTCCAGTTCAAGTCATGTACCGTAGCCTGTAGTGCTTTCTGCCGCCGAGGAGGTACACGCCTTATTACTTGCCTGATAGAGGTGCTTGCGTGGGCTCAATTACCTGACAAAACAATGCTATCAAGCTTCAAGCTTGTAGATCGTCCTTAGAGGTCCTACACGAAATTATGAACCTGTCGGAAAACAAACTGTTGTTGACAGTTGCTCTGCTATGGAATTGCTGGACAGAACGTAATGGGGGAACACCTCTAGTTCATATGAACAAGAAACAGGCTTGTTTAACCACTGCGACTCAGAACCATTGGGTGAGACCACCACCAAGTTTTGTCAAAATTAATGTCGATGCTGCATTTAAAGATACAACTCATTCGGGTGGTTGGGGTGCTATCTGTCGGGATGATGAGGCTCAGATTCAGTTTGCTGCTGGTGGTCCGGTTAAGCATGCTTCTGATGCCCTACAGGCTGAGGCTACTATGGCATTGTCAAATGCTCTTCAGATTGTAGAACTAGTCGGAGTGGGGCGAGCTGTGTTTGAAACAAATTCTAGCAATCTTCAAGAGCAATGTCATCGTCAGACTATGATCTAGCAACAGTAGGTACCCTCCTCTCTGATATGAAATACAGGTTGAGAACCTGTTTTATTGAGGCTACTGTTGTTTCTTGCTCCTCGCAATTGTAACAGGCCAGCTCATGAGCTAGCTGATTTGGGTGTAGAGGTAGTTTACCGGGACAATATGTTGTTGCCGACGAGTTACCCTATTTCGGTAACCCGTTTGGTGACCGACAATATGGCCGTGTCTTAATAGAATACGAGTGTTCCATGTAAAAAAGAGCTATATCATACTCTTCTTTGTCCAGATTCATATGTATCTATATACTTAAACACGACTAGATACATACGAATGTAGACAAATCCAATTCACTTATTTATAAACAGAGGGAGTACCGTTTTTATGGGTTAATAGAGGAGGTTGTACTACTGAATTCCTAGAGAAATGTCTTGTAATATCCTCTTGTAGTTGTTGCGGTGAAAAGATCATAATGTGAGTGAGTTAAAAAGGCCTTCGGTGAGGCTAAACGAGCCACTTGTTCAAAAGGACGAGCATGCTTCTTCAAAAGAGGGGACGAGCCTAGCTTCCTGTGAGCCCACTTTCACTATGTGTTCCATATTGTAAGAAAATAAAGCTCGGTTTAAACCTTGATCACGTAGAGATTCGGCAGTTGAATCCTGTTGTCGAAATTCTTTGCCGTTTGCCCTCTAAAGTATTGAATCCCGGTCTAAAACTTGCTTAAATTAACCCCCAAACCTTTTGACTAAGTTAACCAACGCCACGACATGTGCAAATGTTTACAACAAAACCCCTAAATAATTATATATTGTAGTCTAGTGGTCCGCGACTCTCACTATTCTCTCTCGTCATCCGTGACCTCCAGAAATCGGCGCTACTGTGTGCTCCTTGACCAAACCGAGTGATTGCTTTTTTAATATACATGTCTTGGTTCGAGCTTAAAAGTTGTAATTGCCTTGCAAACGAAAACATCGAGTTGTCCGATAAGAGCAGTTATCCTCGAAGACAATTACTGAGAGTAAATCGCAACAGCCGTCCTAATTTTTTTTTGGATAGCTTTAGTTTGGTCTTAAATCTTTAAAATTACACACACCTAGGTTCTAAATCTTTTGTAAATGATTCACCTAAGGTCCTAAATTGACCTGATCGACGTTGACCACTACCACATTGACAGGTGGGGCCCGGTAGGAATACTGACCACCATGTATATTTGCAAATAGCCCATATGTGTTATTTCTTCCAAGCAACAGTCCATGTGTTTGCATACCAAATCAGCACAACCAAGTCGGACCGCAACATCTATGGCCAGCGCGGCTCTCCGTGTGTGCTCAGCCGGATAGATGCCCTCCGCGAGCTCTTGCCTCTGCCATTCTCTCCACGCCGTCGTTCCGCTGGTGGACGAACACCTGCAGGCTGGCCTCGGCCAATACGTGTGCCGGTACGAGCTCATGGAGTAGTACCTCCTAGAGTCCAGGTTGTTGCTGTCGCTGCTCGTGTCGGCCGCCACAATGCCACCGGCGGTGTTGGTAGGCTTGCCGCCCGGGACGTGTTCTTGAACTTGACGAGGCGCATCGGGAACACGACATCCTCCTGACGCCTCCAGTCCTCATCGAGGAGGGTGTCCGCTCAACGGCAGCAGCTGAACAGCCACCACTGGCGTGACACGCGGGGCACGACCTCATGTACTCATGTGCGCTACCCTAAACCGTCGGTGGCTTCCCCTGCTTCACGTGTAGGATGAGGTGGATGGGCGCACATGCACGGGCCCTAAGCATGCAGCTCGTGCGACGGCGAGCTCACCTCCCCATGTGGCCGGCGTGCTCTAGCTCCAGCGGTAACCTTAGGTGAGACTGCGTAAGCGAGGTGCTCGACACAATGTTTAGGAGAAGAAGTCTGATGTGGAAGCTTTTCATAAATATACACATTTGGCTGGTGTCACTCGTGGGCCCTATAGTCGACGTGGCTGTTGTCAAAGCGCCACGTAGACTGGTCAAAGCGGTTCAGGGAAAATAGGACATCGAGTGAATCACTTACGAAAGATTTAGAACCTAAATGTGCAATTTTAAAATTTAGAACCAAACTGATGAAATCAAAAAAAAAAAAGACCGCTGGCGCTGTTTTCTCTTACCGATTCACAACCAAACGGTCACACACAACACACACGTATACATATACCCATGGAACAAGCAGAAGCATCTTGTTGTTGTCAGATGTTCATATTTATGGTCACCTGCTCCTCCTTCAAAAATAAGTGGGGCATATAATATCCTCTTACTTTTGCATATTTCTTCTCACCTATATATATATCCATGGTGACCTCCAATAGCTAGATACAATTTGGTAAGATGAGGCACATTGCAATCTTACATCTAGTTAGAACACTATCCGTGAGCGAGCATCTCCCCGGTTCCATAGCGAGAGAAGCAACAAAAGACCCTCTACATAGGCTGGTTTAGGATAAGATATTAGGAATGAGCGGCGTTAGGAAAGAGCCTCTTTTGGATGTGTCCGAGCCAGTTGCAAACCGGCCTTTTCCTTTAATCCATGACAAACACATCACATAAGAGAGAGAGAGATCTGAGCAGCACTTTGAGTGGTGCCTTCTTCTCATGCAGTTATTGGGGACCAGATAAGTTTTCCCTAGTCGTGGGAGGTGGGTTCCATCAAGAACGTAGTTGGGAGATGGATCCCAGTGTGATCCCCCACTCCCTCCCCACCTCCTTCTCGTGCTACAGTACCCGAGCAACCTCCTCAAGAATTGGCGCTCCTGGTCCTTCTCTGCGGATTAGTCGGCGGAGCAGGAGACGCGTGCCAGTAGTTAGGACTTGTAGATGTAGTGGACGTGTGCCGGTAGTGGGCTTCTTGCCCAGTAGGGGATGCGGAGCTCGGGATCTTGTGCGCAGATCCAGGGCATGCTAGGGCTCCTTGTTGCTGCCGCCTGCCTGAGCAGGAGGTGGGGAAGGAGCACCCTATCCATCAATAAATGCGTTGGCGGTGGGCTCCGAGATGCGCAGGCTGTGGTGGGCTTCTCCGGACGGCCGTGGCGGCGAGGGAAGCGGCGGTGGCGAGCATTGTGGCGGACCTTGTCCGGCCGTGGTGGCGAGGGCAAGGAAGCGGCGGTTGGCCTGTTCTTCTGGAGTGCTCACTCTGGTCAGGCGGCAACTGTATCCCCTGTTTCTCTCCGGTGTCATGGTGATGGCGGGCGAGGGACTGGGATCGGTTATGGTGGAGAAGATGGTGAAGTTTCGATGGCGGAAGTTCCCAAGAGCCGACGAGATGCGCCGCCGCTATCAATGACCAAGGGGGTCACTCCGCGCCCCAGAGTGTTGTGCTCTGAGGATGTTTCTTCCTCCTTCAGGGAGGATCTTGGGCTCCTGCAAGGCGTTCATCGCCGAATCCACCCCAAGTGGTTCGTCCCCGGCGGTGGGTTTGACGACTGTTGCAACGATGCTGTTCGGCGACGATGGAGAAGGCCTCGATTGCATTTCCCTTTTTTTCTTTGAAGTCCTTTTTGTAAAATGCGAGGACGGGTTGGTATTACTTTCTATTCTTGATGTCCTCTGTGTAATTGTACCCCACCGCTTGGAGTGAAACTTCTGGGTCCTTTCGAACCCTTCTCCGTTCAAAAAAAATCAAGAACATAGTTGGATCCTATTTTGCCCAAGAACTATTTGGCAGTCTCTATGTCGCACTCGAATGTGTACCATAGTAAAACCTGGTAGAAGTTGTTGACTATTAATTAGCTAACCACATTCACTAGTAGAAAAAGAGGCTTCGGTTCGATCTAGAGTCTGACACTAGTTCCGATTTATTACGGGCCGGAACTAGTATGAGCACTAGTCCCGGTTCGTACCGTTTTTAGTGGCCAGAAGACCGAGAAAACTCTAGTCCCAGGTCATTTCGGACCTTTAGTTCTGGGTCGTGATATGGTATGGGACTAAAGGTGTGCAGGCGCGGGCAAGATACAGCCCGGGACAAAAGGGCACCCCTTTAGTCCCGGGTCGTGATACGGTTCTGGACTAAAGGGGTGCGACGCGGGCAACTTAAAATTGCTACAACTTTTGCGTATGATATCGAAAAAAAATGTACAACCTATCAAAATGTGTGGAAAAGAATTTGAGTTTGATTTTAATAGCCTTATTTGGATTCCTCACATTTTTAGATTTTTAAAATTATAAATAGTGGATTCCTCACATTTTTCTGATTCTTTTACATTTTTAAAATTTGAAAAAGGAAAAAGTTATTTTTTTTATTATTGAGCAATTTTTTATTCCATATTTTGATTCCTCACATTTTTCTGATAATAATGAATATATTATTTGTCGAATTTCGATTTACAGATTTAAAGATATTATTTATGCCATATTAAATGAATAATGGCAAAAAATGAATAAAATATTATTTTATTTAGTTTTTTACGTTTTATATTAAAATACTATTATTACTTATTTATTGTTGTTTAATAAAATAGTTGTTTGTAGTTGCAATAAATAAAGATGTATGACATATTGATATGGTACAAAAGGGCTTCGCGTAAAGACATCCGGATGGAATAGAGAAGTTAGCGTGCTGAGGGTGGAGTAGTGCTAGGATGGGTGACCGAATGGGAAGTTTGACCACAAGTGTAATTTGAACTAAGATTAAATATATTTAGTGCTAAAAATATTCCAAGTGAGAGGATTATGAGTCAAACAATTCAAAAGTTTAAGAAAAAATTCAAAAAAAAATTAAAAACAATTGAAAAAAAATTGAAAAAAATTGAGAAAAAAATCTTTAGTCCAGGACAGTATTACGACCCGGGACTAAAGGTCCTTCATCCTCCTGCGGCAAAAAACGGCCATGCGGTGGCCCTTTAGTCCCGGGTTATAACAAACCGGGACTAAAAATAGGGGCCTTTAGTCCCGGTTTCGCAGTCCCGGATGCAAAACTGAAATAAAGGCCCTTATAAACCGGAACTATATGCCCTTTTTCCACCAGTGATTGAGCGCAACCATAAGAGTATTGGACATGGAATACTTAATTTCATGAAGCAACTTTTAATACTGTACTACCCTTTTCTGCCGTTAAGATTACTCGTAACAGTTTCCAATATCATAAACTCTAGTTTTCTTTTTGAGGGCAGAATATCGTATGAGTACTTTTGACAGTCCACACTGGTCTAGTGATGCTCGGCAACAGCCCACAATACGTTTCGCAGGGGGAAAAGCCCATAGGCTCAGGGCATTTCCAACTGAGGTCCGTATTTTAGACACTTAAACTTACTGTTTTTCTCCATTTGCGGGTCGAGGAGGACAGACCCGGGACATTGTCCACCCGCCTAGCTAGTGCCCCCCATTTGTTCGGAAAATTTTAATGACATTTTTGAGTACAAGTTCAGCAGACCGTGTCCCGCGTAAAACAACAAACATATAGATTGAGCGATCATGCATCTCAGTCATAGATCATCTTCCTCTTCTCTTGAACCAACCCTGCTGCATGGGATCCATGTCGGTAAGGTCCGCGGTCATGATCCGGTTTTCTTCATCGAGTATGGAAAGCTCAAGTTTCTTTTGCTTGAGATATAGCTTTCTTGCCCTTAACCGGGCATTGATCTCTTCTATCTCAAGATGCTTGCTTTGCATCGCATAGAAGTTCTTATCCACGTCCTTCCTTTTCTTCCATTTCCTCTCTTATCTCTTGTCCGAGGACACATCCTTCTAGGCTATCAACTTTTTCAACATCTCCTAGATGGCAAGTGACGAAGATGCATGCTTGGAGTCTAGTTGGTCCTTCCCCTTAGCCTTGGATTTTTGCCGCCACTTTTGGTGGGTGCATCAATGTCGATGACTCCGAATAGAGCTCATCCCTTTGCACTTCCAGCATAGAGTTCCTTCCATTTCGCACAATCTTTCAGCTTTCTCAAACAATGTGACAATATGAATGGTTTTTTCTCGTCACATGTCTTGAAGTGTTCCAAAGATTTCCACACCTACACAAAAAGTTTGATGTTTGAATGGTACAAAATAAGGTTGCGGGGAGCGGACATGCACGGTCTGTGGGGTTTTGCTGCTGCACGAGGAGCCACCACCAACTGATGCCACGTTCATATCTATCCACTTTATTGTATAGGTCACAACTCACATAATAAGCTCGGAGTCACACGCTACACAATTCACTTTAGTCTTGTGCGCTCCATGCCCAGCATCTCTCGTGAACGGTGTAGTTATGCAGCTTCGTGGTAGCGGTCGTGATGCTCGCAACGATTGTGGCATCGAGACGAATACAACGATCGTGCAGTGATCATGCATCCATCCGAAGACCATGTGACTACGACGAGCTAACCGATGGCAAGTGGAACGTACTACCCATTTATAGTTTAGTCTCTACAGTTTTGTTTCTCCCGTATATATATATATATATATATATATATATATATATATATATATATATATATATATATATATATGTTTTTGGCCCTTGGCTTCTCAAGTTTTGTTCCTTGCATAGATGTGATCTAGATGTTCCTCGGGGGCTACAGTATCTAAAATGTCAGCTTGGTCGTCCGTTTCATTTAATCCGGAATTTTGTTCCTACAATAGACACAATGTGTTCCTTGGTCGCAGAAATTTTGTTCCTTTTATAAATGTTATTCATTCCTTGTGCTTCATTTTTGGTCCAATGATTTTTCTTTTTAAGTTCAGAATATGGTATGAGTACGTGTGACTTAGAGAGGCGTTTCGGTCAGGTTAAGAGGGCCAAGTGCTACCATGGCCCTTGGCAGTCCACACTCTGCACACTGATCTCCTGATGCTCGGCAACATCCTACAATACGTTTCTCAGGAAAAAAGGCCCATAGCCTGCCTAATACCACGTCCATGGCAGCTTCTCCCGAACACCTCGTTCCATGGGCCGGAGGCGGGCCACCACAGTCTCTACCTTCCACTGGCCGGACGCGCTGCACAGTTCACTTCAGTCTCGCGCGCTCTAGGGCCCACATCCCTCATGAACAATGGACTTGTCCAGTTTCCTGGCGGCGGCCGTGATGCTCGCCGCGACCGTGGCCTCGGAGGCGAAGACAACGATTGAGCCATGATCGTCAGATCGTGCATCCATCCAAAGACCATGATACTACGACCAGCTAGCCGACAACAAGTGCCATGTACTACCCATTTATAACTTATTAGTCTCACCGTTTTTTTTGTCCTGTATATATGTTTTGGTCCTCGATTGCTCAAATTTTGTTCCTCGCATAGATGTGATCAAGATATTTCTCGGGAGCTATAGTATCTAAACTTTCGACTTGGTCGTCCGTTTCACTTAATCTGAAAAATTGTTCCTACTATAGACATGATGTGTTCCTTGGTCCCTGAACTTTTGTTCCTTGTATAAATGTGATTCATTCCGGCGTTAGAATTTTTGTCCAATGATTTTTTTTCCAAATTAGTCGAAATTATTGTTTCCCATGTACATGATGTCTTTTCTTCAGCCGTTGAAGTTTTGTTGCTCGCATAGATGTGCCCCATTCCCCGTGGCGATTTTTTTTAAATAATACGAATTAATTAATTAATTTGAGATCTATTATACGTATTTTGTAATTTACAGATCTAGCACTTTGTCGGCCTGAGGCAAGCCGACTGGGCCAATCGGCCTGGAGCAAGCCGACTGGGCGTCATGGCTGAAATGGCGGCTAATCGGTCTGGCAGCCGATGCCCTAATCGGCCAGGGCAGGCCGACTGGCTCAATCATGCATGGCCAACACATGCATGCAGTAGGGGCGATCGGCTTGGCCCGCCGATTAGGCGTGGCTTCTCGAGCCGACACAAACGGCCCAAATTGTCTCAGCATGACACTCAGTCGATTTGCTCCAGGCCGACTGGCCCAATCGGCCTCCTCCAGGCCGATAAAGTACTATTTTTGTAAAATGTTTAAAACGTGTAATAGATCTAAAAAATATTTAAAAAAATGTATTATTTAAAAAAAATTCGCTTCCCCGTGTGGTACAATTCTTATCCAAACTGAAGATATGATTATTTGTTCCACTTAATTTAAAATATTGTTCGTATTATCGACATGATTTGTTGCTCGGTCACTTAAGTTTTGATCCTTGTGTTTATGTGTTTTGTTCTTGGGCGCTACAGTTCTTGTCCCAACTGTAGCTATCATTTAGTTCTAATAGTCAAAATATATGTTTCTCATGTACATGATGTCTGTTTCTTGTCCGCTAAAGTTTTTCCTCATATATATGTGATTCAATCCTCGGGCGCTACAAGACTTGTCCCAACTGTAGTCCTGATTTTTTTATGCATGTGCTAAAATTGTGTTCCACCAATAGTCATGATATGTTCCTCTTTCACATACGTTTTGTTGTAGTTGGTCTAGTTGTCATGTTTTTTCCTATAGTGCACCATATACTTGGTTCACTCGATTGCTTTATTTGTTGCTACCATCATGATTTGTTTCTCGAGAACTAATTTTTTGTTTTCACCTTGTTCATTTTCTCTAAATTTTTGAACATTTGGCACTCAATTTTTGTTCCTCATAGAGATATCATTTATTCCTCGGTCGCTTAATTATTGTTCCTTTAGCTCTATGATTTTTGTCTGATATATAGTCATGATTTTATTCCATTAAGCAAAAAACTTTTATTCCCTGCAAAGAAGCGATTTGTTTTTGGCTACTAAACTTTTGTTCCAATTGGTCCAAATTTGTTTTCTGGTAATAGTCGTGATTGTTCCTCAAGGGTTAAAACTTTGTCATGCTTGGTCTATTATTTCTTATCTATAGTGATGATTTATATCAAGGCACTAAAGTTATTGTCCAATTTTTATCCCACTTGCACGTGTTGTTTGTCTCTTGATTACATTAAGTTGAATGGTTTGAATGTTTTATTTTTGGTAGTTGTGACTTTTTCTATGGGATCTAAATTTACGTGCCAGATGACTTAAATATGTGTTCCTATTTTTATTCATGTCTTGTTTCCGCTGGCGTAAATAATTCTTAGTCGCCAGGAAGTAGATACAATTTCTTTGATTCAGAGAAAATCATATTCTTAATCTTAATCAACTAACTTTTATATGTTTAAATTAGAACATTTCAATTTAAAATAATAAAGTAATACTAAGAAATTTGCTAAGACTAATAATTTTGGATGACGAGTGCGTTGGGCAGCCTAACACGTGACCATTCCGGCAGGCGACAGAAAAACATAGAATAAATGTGACAAACAGTCTGAGTAGAACAACAACATGCGAACGAACAGTTCGGGTGTGCCCGGATCTGGTACCACAGCACATCGATTTAGTCCCATATCCTCGAACGAGTAGGACAACAACTGGTTTAAATATGGTTCCCTCTCTCCTAGTACATGGGCAAGTCAAGTTCAACCCTGGAGCCACAAAACTCACCAAGAGGCTGAATTATAATTGGGCCTTTTGCTACATCACTTCCAATTGTGCCACCAACTGGCGGGCCAACACTACCTATCCCACCTCTATCAACTTCGAGTTGTTCATAAATACTTGATATATCCATTATGTTTTGGATAGGAAGAACCTTGCCTTAGTTCCATTCATTAAAATGAAACCACTAGCTCTACATAGTACTTTCTCAATGCTTTCTTTATTGTGTGATTCCATTGAGCACACCTACCTCGCGTTCAATGAGGCTAAAAAAATAAGGTCCTCAACTCCTCATGTGTGTCCCTATGTTTCTCACATATATAACAACTAGACCGAAGCTAAGAGGACATCAGACCTTGACCACGCGTAAAACGTTCAGGTGTCACCACATCTTGACAACGGTCGCACAGAACAAATCGCAGCACCGTAGAAGTGCTAATTTTGTGCTTCTACAGTCCCACTTGATGACGTGGTCGTACGACAGTAAGGCTGAAATGCATCACTTTCATATATGTAGTAATGTTCACCTCCATGAGCTAGATATATACTCAAATGCATGGAGAGCACGGTGCACCCCACATGTATGTACTTGGATAGTCACGGCCAACACCCAAGCAAGTGTTTCAATGTTTGCATGTTCATAGAACAATGCACATTCTAATGTAGGATTGTTTGGACCAAATCTTGCGAATGGGCGGTGTCAGAATTCGGTCTTTTCAAACTAGCTGGGCAACATGGTCAATCCTCCTGTCTCGTACAGCCTATGTATAACTTCTCATATTAGCTAGATGCAGCAGGTGAATATTGCGTCATATTTGTTGGTCAACTCTGGGCGGATACACATCTACATGTGTCTACGATTCATCTCATGATGCATGGAAGTTCTCGATCTGTTGGACATTGTGTAATATCACAACACTTTCATTTGGCTTTTCCGATTGAACTTTGGCAGTCTACATATATAATTCACGGTAGTAATCATGTAATACACAAATAATCTAGATTCTACCTAAAGAACTAAAAACCTACCGAGTATAAAATATGTATTATTAATAGGAGTACTTTGATTAGCTTGCTCTTTTTTTAATATTGGAAATATATCAGTGACAAGCAAGTTTTGCACCCAACATATTTATGCCTTTGTATAAATGTAGCTAGAGTAGTTATTTTATGAATACCTGCTTCTATGTGCCCTTCATCCATACCATACCTCGTACTCTCTCAGTATGGAGTGATTTTAATTTAGTGTGATTTTGTCAGGAGTTTTGTCATCAATGGGAGCAACCTCGTGGCTCTGGCTAGTACTACTTGTCAAAAGGGAAAGAGATTCATAACTGTGAGAGGGTGGACTGTCAAATCTTACCACATTTGTTTCATTGTGGTAGTTGCTTTTTATCATGGCAGATGAAGCAACAAAGAAAAAAATGAAAGCATAGGAAATTTGGTAAGACGAGCACATGTCAGCATGCATAGCACTTTGGTGTATAAGCATAACTCAACTTGTTCCATAGTGCACGGTGGTCCGAGCAGTTTCATGGAAGCATAGAAACTTTTGTCAGACGAGCACATGTTAGTATGCTTAATTAGCCTACGGTGTAAAAGCATAACTCCACTTGTTCCATAGTGCACGGCCGCCCGAGTAGTTTCATTCGACCAACTTCGAATCGGTACAATCCTATTACTCTCAATGTTTAAAAATATAAATAAATGATTAATGAAGATAGTAATTTCAAATTATGCATATTATCATTAATGTAAACAATCAGCTAATTAGAAAGTGCGTGCATATTTTAGTTATTTGTTTCCAAAGAGGGTGTGAAAAAGAATGGACTATTATAGATCCAAATTTTACATGTAGTGTCATGACCGTAAACAAAAGTACCGACTAGCTAAATGAAGTATTATTTGGCAGCCCAACGACCAGTGAGACTTGGGGTCGAGAACAACGATATAAAAACAAATGGTTGTTTAACCTTTTAAAGTAAGATATGGTTTGGAAAGAGCTTCTCTAGAATAAATATCGTTATGCTAAAACATTAAGCAAGTGATCTTAAGACCCACAAAATCTCCTTTTTTTGGAACTGTCTCATGAGGGTTAACCAATATTTCTTTAATAGAGTTTTTTTATGTTGGTATTGGCTCCAATGCATGTTTTTTGGGAAGACACACTTGGCTGATGATGAAACCCTTTAGCACCGATATACTTTTTTGTATAATAACATTTGTCATAGCAGACAAGTTATACTTGCAGAGGTTATGGCGCAACTCCTCTAAATATTGCCTTCAGAAGAGCCTTAATTAGAGACACATGAATAGCTAGTTATACATAGTTCAAAGGGAGATTTTTGTCGAGCTTTTCTGATGAGCCTGATAGTTTACACTGGAAGCTTTCTGTTTCTGGAGTCTTTTATGTAAAATCCATGTATGTTAATAGAATGATGGGCATAACTTTCATAAGAAATATATCTAGAAACTAAGCTACCACTAAAGATATAGATCATCTTGTTCTTTTATGTAAGGACAATCTATTGAAACATTGTTCGAATGAGAATAGAAGTTGTTGTTTTTGTGAAGTACATGAAACAATGCAACATATTTTATTTTTGTGTCTGTTGGCAAATGTACTACGGCGCATAGTATTTATTGCATTTAATATTCTCCCTCCAACTAGTGTTTTAAATTTACTCGAAAACTGGTTCGAAGGGCTAAGCAAGAAACTTAAAGTACAAATTCCGATGAGAATTTGAGGTTACGTTTGGCTATTTGTAATTACTGCAATGATAATGTATTGAACAACAAATGAGTTTCTTGTTTCTTGCAGGTTAAGTATCGATATATCAACCCACTGGTTTCATACGTGGTCCTTAGTTCAACATGTAGTTCGGAGTATATTCAATTCTTCTGTTGGTAGCCTAATAAAAGGTTAGCAATGCATACTGCTATTAGGGCTTTAGTTGCTCTTGCGCGTAATCTTGTTGCGGTGAATCAATACATGCAATGATGACTGACTATGTGCTTTAGTCGGTGTTGATACTAGGGGTTGCCTTCCTTTTGAAAAAAAATGTGTTTTCTTTAGTTGAACCGGGTTTAGTTAAACAAGAAAAATCGGCACGAGCCCATGAAAATACACCTATCACTTAACTACTAATTAGCTGATAACTCAGTGATACTATGCCTCACCGTCTTATGCTCATATTTTTTGGTTGTCAGAGGATCACATTCATGCAATTATGCTCACCTACTCCTCATTCAAATATAGGAGGTGAAAATATGTTCTTATTTTGCATACTTATTCTCACCTATATATAACCATGGCAACCTCAAAGGCTAGATATATACAATTGGGTAAGATGAGGTACAATGCAATCTTACAACTAGTTAGAAAGTTACACCTAAGCAAGCATTTCTCTGGATTTCCAATGCGAGAGAAGCAGCAAAAACACTTTCTACGTACTCTGGTTTAGAGCAAAATATTATGAATGAGCGATATCAGAAAATAGTCTCATTCGAAGCCTTTGGATGGCGGTGCTCTGTCTCCAGCTGATAGAATCCATGATCAACTCGTCACATAAGCAAGTCACTTTTCATGCATTTTGTGCAATACCTTCCTGTTGTGGACTATCTATGTTTCCGCTAGTCGGCGGTGGTAACTGCCAACGAAGCTGGGTCATGCTTTTCGCTTCAATTCTGGAACAGTCATTGTGTGGCAATACAACCTATACTAACATGGTACAAAGTGTTCAGATTAGACTATTAACTAGATGGACCATACGCGCTATGCCGCGCCGTCCTCTACTTATAACGTTTTAATTCTATAACAATGGTGTTGTTTGTTGGACTATTTATGGTTTTGTGGCCTAGACACGTTTACACTACGCTAAAATAATTAAGATCCCGTCAAGTAGGGCCAAACTAAAGGCCCAATATCCTTGTTGGGCTCAAAAGTGCCATAAAACTCCTCTCCTTAGCTTCAAAATTTTAAATTCCTATAATTTAAGGAGAGTGCTACGCGTCCCCCGGGGGATAAAAACTTCTGATCCCCCGGGTCCTCGTGCTGACACGTGTCCACCCAAAAACTTAGACCCGCTTTTGCTACATACGCCCCGCTTTTGCTACACTGTAGCAAAAAACGCTTCGTCCATGAGACAAATAAAAAAGACAGATCTCGTCGGAGACTTCGCCGGAGACCTCGCCGGAGACTATGTAGCATAATATTTGTGCTCATGTAGCAAAACTGACTCCGTCTTAGACTCGCCGGAGAATTTCGCCGGAGATCTCGCCCGAGACCTCGTAGCAAGAAGTTTGCGCTATTGTAGCAAACTCAGAAAATAGATGTAGCAAAAAAATTCTGCTAATGTAGCAAACTCGACCTCGCCGGAGACTTTCGCCGGAGACCTTGTAGCAAAAACTTTGCGCTAGTGTAGCAAAATCACAAAAATATTGTAGCAAAAAAAAGTAAAATGTAGCAAAAATCCACTTCGCCGGAGACATCGTCGGGACTTTGTAGCAATTTTTTTTGCTACCATAGAAAAATCTACTTCGCCGTACATCTTGTAGCAAATCTTTTACAATATTGTAGTGAACACATCGAACAGTTTTAGCAAAACAAATACATGTATGTAGCAAATCCCCACCTACTCGACTGGATTGGGATTTCAGGATCGTGAGAAAGAAGAACTGAAAAAGAAGATGAGATGTGTCCGCCACTCAGCTGCCTGACCAGGTAGCTATGTCGATGAAGAATAGGAGGAGAACAACAGAAGGTGCACAGATGAAGGAGTCTACCGCGGCCGGCCAGAGCAGCGAGACAGTACACAATTCGAATTGGATGAAATACTAGGAGCTTAATACGCGGGGAAAGAAGCTGGGTTTTCAGTCAACATCTCAGATCGGAGACATGCAAATCAATTAGTGCTGCCATATCTGCTTGATTTCCTGCAGGGCGCCGGCTCGCGGCAGGGCGACGCGTGACACGGCGGAGCCGCGGAGGGCGGCAGGGCGGAGGGCTGCTCGCGGCCGGGGCGGAGGGCTGCAGGGCGTCGGTCGGCCGGCGGCTCGCGGCAGGGGCGGAGGGCTGCAGCGCGTCAGTCGGCCCTCCTGACGAACGAAGTGCGCGAGCAAAGGGACCCGGGGGATCGATCCCCGGGGAACTGTATCATTTTCCATAATTTAATCAGTTTTCTCTTTCTAGTAAATCAATTCAGCAGATATTTTGTAAAATAAAGAAAAATAAATGACGAAACTTTCTTAAATAAAAATTGATAGAAGAATCCTAAACCGGCTAGGCCAAATAGTCCGGCCGGCCACAAACCCAGCCGAACACCCCACCAAATAGCACAACACGCACGCAACCCTCACCGCAACGACCCACGTCCACCGCCCCGCCGCCATCGCCTACACGCTACACAAATGAGACCCGCCACCACTGCTTATCTAATCCCTAGCACCAACCGCGCCGCCGCTCACCTCTCTCACCTCCTCCCATGGCCGATGTGAGCCCCAACTAGAGACCCCGTCTCAACACTGCCACCTGGCCCCGATTGTTCCCACCGCCATCAATAGCCACCCGGGCTCCGTCGCCTTGACCCGCCCGCGTCGTTCGGCTCCGTCTCGGCCACCCCATGCTCCCGGTGGTTCCAACTCGCCGCCTCCATGTCTCCAGCACCACAGTGAGGGCCACCCACGTCGGCTTTCGACGACCATGAGCATAGGCGCTACCGGCTCCCTCCGCCTGTTTTCCCGCGTGCTCCTCTCGGTCAACTAAGACGTCAGCTGCGCGTCCTGCTCTTTCTAGTTAACGACAATGTCCAGCTTGCCCTGGTCGCCATCTCCTCCCTGCTCCATCCAAGTGTAGCACCAGGAGGTCCACCTTTGTTGTGACGGTGTGGCTGTGCCCAACGGCTATTAGCCGGCAACGCCGATTTTACGAATAAGAGAGAGAGGAGGAAATGTCACATTAAGACTCGTATTTAGCTTTTACTCTCCCACCTTGGTCTGTGTGCCGTTCCCACACGTTCACATGTCAAGTGGGCCCAAGTGCAACCGCAAGCTTTTAAACTAGGAAGCTTAGATCTCTTTAAGATTAGCTAACCACATCAAATGTAAGCATGAAAATTTGCTCGTTACTGTCCCAAGATCATATGTGTGAGTTTCTTTGAATATTTTTACAGGAATAGAACAATCCTTTTTGGTACTACTAGTGAGTTAGAAAGAAAAAAACGGAGTGCCTCAAGGAGTGGAACGGTGAGCCCCGAAAGGTACGGGATGGTCGTAAAACCCTAGCACCCCGTGTCGCTCCTGCGAGTGACCGGGGGCTCCCCGCCGCCGCCACCCCCTCCCCCTGTTGGAGATATGCCCTAGAGGCAATAATAAATGTAGTTATTATTATATCTTTGTGTTTATGATAAATGTTTACATTCATGCTATAACATTAACGTAAACATTAATACTTGTGTGATTTGTAAACTAAATTAGAGTCCCTAGTAAAGCCTCTTTATAATACTAGCTTGTTGATTAATAGATGATCATGGTTTCTTGATCATGAACATTTGAGATGTTGTTAATAACAAGGTCATATCATTAGGAGAATAATATGATGGACATACTCCTATAGATAAGCGTAGCATAAAGATCAAGTCATTTTAAATAGTTCAATTGCTATAAGCTTTATAATACATGGTAACCTAATTCCTTCGACCATGAGATCATGCTTATCACCATCACCGGAAGGATGCTTTGATGACATCAAACACCACACCGTAACTGGGTGGCTATAAAGGTGGCATTAGGTGTTCGGAAAGTATGGGTTGAGACACATGAATCAAGAGTGGGATTTGTCCATCCATATGATGGATAGATATACTCTGGGCCCTCTCGGTGGAATGTCATCCAATTAGCTTGCAAGCATGTGACTGGCTCACAAGGGATCACATACCACGGGAACGAGAAAAAAGTATTTATCGGTAACAAGGTTGAACTAGGTATGCAGAGATACCGACGATCAAAACCTCGGATAAGTAAACTATCGTGAGTAAAAGGGAAATTGGTATCGTATGTAAGTGGTTCATTCGATCGCAAAGTAATCATAGAAATATGTGGGAGCCATATGAATTTCCAGATTTCTCTATTGGTTATTGTTCGGAGAAGTGTCTCGATCATGTCCGCATAATTCACAAACCGTAGGGAGACACACTTAAGGATTCGATGTTGTTGAGTAGTTATGGAATAATGAGTAAGAGACTGAATGTTGTTCGGAGTCTCGGATAGGATCCGGGGTATCACGAGGAGATCCGGAATGGTCTGGAGAATAAGATTCATATAAGGAAAGTCCTGTTTCGGAGTTGGGGAATGATTCCGGTGTTTTCATCGGAAATGTTCTAGAAGGGTCCGGAAGGTCCGGCACTCCGGAGGGGAAGGGTACATGAATGTGTCATGACAATGTGGAATGGTTGCATCATGTACTAGGTATCATGGCTGGGCAAAATAAAGGGAGAAATCAAATCCTAGTTTGAAAAGTCAAACGACAGTTTTGCTTGGTGGAGGGAGAGTAGGAAACCTACTTGGGGAGGAGTTCCTCTCCCTCCACCCGCCGGCCAAGGAGGCCGACTTGGGGGAGGACTCCCTCCCCCTTGGCCACGCCCTCCCACCTATAAAAGGAGGGGCAGGGCTGCCCCTCTTCCCTACACCCCAACACCACCCAAACCCTAGCCCTAGCCGCCGGCCAAGCTTCCTCCCTTGGTGCCTCTAAAACCTAGATCGCCAAGGCATCTCTCATAGTCCACCATACTCGCTCCGGTTTAAGGCGAAGCCCTGCGAGATCTCCCCTCTACTTCCGGTACCACGGTCGTCTTTGGAATCGCGAGAGAGTGCTACAACCTCCGCCCTTTCTTGGAATAAGGAGAGGAAGGTCTTCATCAGTCTCGAACGTGTGACCGATTGCTGCGAACGCAGCCTTGGAAGGATCGTCTGCGATCTTGAGATCGGCAAGAGTACGACTACATCACCCACGAGAATCTCTCGTTAACCGCTTTGGAATCTTCGAGGTGAGTTCCTCTATCGACTCGTTGCTACAATCTAGTAGATAGATCTTGGCTTGTTTGTTTGTGCGGTAGAAATTTTTGTTTTCCATGCTACGAACCCCTACAAGGGTATCGAGCCGTGTCTATATGTAGATCTGTTGCACGAGTAGAACACAATGGTCATTATGGGCGGTGGTGCTTTTATTATCAATTGCTTCTTGTGTACTTTGCATCTTGCGGTATGATGGGATGAAGCGGCCCGGGCTAACCTTACATGACATCGTTCATGAGACTTGATCCACGCTCAACATGCAACTTGTATTGCATAAGTGGCTTTTGCGGGTGTCTGTATCTCCCATTATAGTATAGATCCAATTTACAACGGGCACTTGATAGTTCAAACATCAACGTTGTGGTTCTTGTTCGTAAGTTAGATCGACACTTATTGAAAGCCCCAAACCACGTAAAATATGCAAAGAAAATTAGAGGCATCTAACTTTGTTTTGTGGGTGTCGTGATGTGATATGGCCATGATTGTGATTATATTTGATGTATGCAATGTTCCTTATTGTAAGTTGGCAACCGCAAGCAGGATGGTTGTCTTTAATTTCTGTTAAGACCCGCGTGTCTATTCAAAGTAGTTGTAATAGTTGCTGGTGGGCGACAACCATGAAACGGCGCCATTGACGCTATGCCGGTGATGATGGAGATCATATTCGTGCTTGAAGATGGAGATCAGAAGCACAAGAAGAAAGGCCATATCATATCACATATTATGAATTGCATGTGATGTTAATCCTTTATGCATCTTGTATTGCTTAGTTAACAAAGGTAGAATTATAAGATGATCCCTCATGCATATACATTTCAAGTTTTAAAATTTTCATCCTTAGTAAGCACTGTTGCTAAAGCTTGTTGTTTCTAAGAACCACGTGATGATCGGGTGTGTTAGATTCTGCAAGTGTATACAACGTGAGCAAGCCAGATTTGCTCATGCGGAAGCTAAGGTTTGATCTTGACGAGCCTAGCATGTACAGACATGGTCTCGGAACACGGATTACTGAAAGGTAAAGCATGAGTCATATAGTAGATATGATGAACATGTCGATTGTTTGCCATCGAAGCTACATCAACTCTCGTGATGATCAGTTTTGATGTGGTGTATTTGGTTCGTGTGATCACTAAAACAATGTGAGGGATATTGTTTTGAGTGGGAGTTCACCTAGATTAATTTAACTATTAATTAGAACTCAATTTGTCATAAACTTAGTCTAAACTATTGCAAATATGTTGTAGACCAATGGAGGCCCCTACCATCAATTTTAATGCGTTCCTAGAGAAAGAAAAGTTGAAAAACAATGGAAGCAACTTCGCGGATTGGTTCCGCAATTTGAGGATTGTCCTCAATCGGTAATTTGACCTATGTCTTTGGATGCACATTGGTGACCCGCTGCGGTGATCCTACCAATGAAGTAAAGAACGTTTACCTCACTCGAAAGAATCGAGACTCCATAGTTCAAAGGTGCTATCTTGTATGGTTTGGAATCGAGCTTGAGAAAGGTTTGAGAACCATGACCCACATGATATTGTCCGTGAACTCAAAATGATATTTGAGGCTCACGCGAAGTTGAGAGTTATGAGGCTTATGAAAGTTCTTTAACCGCAAGATGGAAGAGGCGACTCACAAGGAGCATGTGCTTAAGATGTCTGGGCACGCAAACAAAATCCAAAGCTTGGGTATAGTGATTCCTAATGCCTTGGGGATTTACCGTGTCCTCCAATCACTGCCACCAAGTTACAAAAACTTTGTGATGAACTACAATATGCAAAACATGAACAACACGTTGCCAGAACTCTTCTCCATGTTAAAATCTGCAAAAGTGGAGATCAAGAAAGAGCACCAAGTGTTGATGGTCAATAAGACCACCAAATTCAAGAAAGGCAAGTCTAAGTGAAACTTCAAGAAGGGCGGTAAGAAAGTTACCGCACCGGCGAAGAAGACCAAGGCTGGGCCTAAGCCTGATATTGAGTGCTTTTACTGTAAGGGAGAAGGTCACTGTAAGCGGAATTGCCCAAAGTACTTGGCGGATTTGAAGAACGGCAACATCAAGAAGAAAGGTATATCCGATATACATGTTATTGATGTGTATCTCACTAGTACTCGTAGTAGTGCTCGGTATTTGATCTTTGGTTCGGTTGCTCATATTTGTAACTCGAAACAGGTGCTGCAGAATAAACGGAAGCTAGCGAAGAACGAGGTGGCGATGCGCGTTGGAAATGGATCAAAGGTTGATGTGATCGCGGTCGGCACGCTACCTCTTCATCTACCATCGGGGTTAGTTTTATACTTAAATAATTGTTATTTGGTGCCTGCGTTGAGCATGAACATTATATCTGGATCTTGTTTGTTGCGAGACGGTTACTTGTTTAAGTCCGAGAATAATGGTTGTTCGATTTATATGAGTAAATGTGTTTTATGCACATGCACCTTTGATAGATGGTCTATTCTTATTGAATCTCGTTAGTGGAAATACACATATTAATAACATTGAAGCTAAACGTTTGAAATTGAGCGATAACTCGACCTATATGTGGCACTGTCGTCTTGGTCACATTGGAGTGAAGCGTATGAAGAAACTCCATTCCGATGGACTTCTTGAATCACTTGATTTTGAATCACTTGAAAGATGCGAAGCATGTCTGATGAGTAAAATGACTAAGACTCCATTTTCTGGTATGATGGAGCGAGATATTGGAAATCATACATACCGATGTGTGTGGTCCAATGAGTGAAGCATCGCGCGGTGGTTATCGTTATGTTCTTACCTTCACGGATGACTTGAGTAGATATGGGTATATCTATTTCATGAAACATAAGTCCGAAACTTTCGAGAAGATTAAGGAATTTCAAAGTGAGGTGGAGAATCAACGTAACACGAAGATTAAATTTCTACGTTCTGATCGTGGAGGTGAATATCGTGAATATCTAAGTTACGAGTTTGGCGAGCATTTAAAGAAATGCCGAATACTTTCACAATTGACACCGCCGGGAACACCACAGCGTAATGGTGTGTCCAAACATCGTAATCGAACTCTCTTAGATATGGTTCATTCTATGATGTCACTTACAGATTTACCGCTATCATTTTGGGGTTATGCATTAGAAACAGCCGCATTCACTTTAAATAGGGCACCATCTAAATCCGTTGAAACGACAGCGTATGAATTATGGTTTGGGAAGAAACCTAGATTGTCGTTCCTTAAAGTTTGGGGTTGTGAAGCCTATGTAAAGAAGTTACAACCGGACAAGCTTGAACCCAAAACGGAAAAATGCGTCTTCATAGGATACCCGAAGGAAACTATTGGGTATACCTTCTACCATAGATCCGAAGGCAAAATCTTCGTTGCCAAGAATGGATCCTTTCTAGAGAAGGAATTTCTCTCGAAAGAAGTGACTGGAAGGAAAGTAGAACTTGACGAGTGACGAGGTTTAATCTCGTCAATGCCCATTGTTATGGACTTGGGTTTTGGAGAAGATGGGGATGCTGGAGATCGTGGCAGTTAATGCACAAGTAACCGGGACACAAGATTTACCAGTTCAGGCCCCGGAGGGAAAACCCTACTCCCTTTGTTCCGCTCTTTGATTACGGCGGAACCAAGGTTCAGGTCTTGATTCGATCTGGCGTGGATGCGTGTCGAAAGTATGAGTCGAGGCTGGTTGAGTTGCCCTAGGCGTACCCTCCGGCCTTTATATAGACTTAGGCGTGTCCGGGTATAGTCCTAGTCGTTACAAGTTCTAGGGCGTTTGCCCTTTTGAGTTTCCTATCTAAACTAGTCTTGTTCTCCAAGGATCCGAAGACGTCATGGGCCTTGGCCACCCGAAAATATCCATGGGCCAGCGTATGTTTGCCGTGGGCCTTCCTTGGGCTGGACTAGGTATGCTGAAGTTACGTAACCGTAGGGTATAAACATGTCAAGAGGTCGAGTGATCGTCGAATCGTAGATTGGTGAGGACTCTTCAATCCTTCGGTGCAACTCATCTTTCAAGAGAATGTGTAGGGATTGTTGATACGTGTGTCCGACTCACCCGACGGATCGTCGATTAAGCATCTTAGGACCGAAACAACACGATCTTCTTGATTCGGGTCCCTTAACCCGCCTAGAACATATCTTGGCGTAATTCAACTCGAGCCATGGAGGACTTACATGAGAGGAATTCCGGTGATTTTAATTGGTGTACCCAACGCGTCCGTCAGAATTTTTCATCGTACCTGCTGGTACGGATTCATACTAGTAGAGCGCAGTCAGGTGCGTTGCCAGGCCATCAGATGATATCTGTAGGTCTTATCTTTGCGTCGCAGATGCAAAGATCGAACATTTATCACCTCGGAGGTGCTTGGTGGCCAAGGAGATTGTTGCTCACTTAGCGTTACTGGGGTAGAGTTGCCAAAGTTTGTTGCGTCGATCCGAAGATCGCAATCGAAGACTTCATAGGGTGCGACCAGCGCTCCTATGGGAGTAGCCCCAAGTGTCTTGAGTCGTAGACTCGACGGAGACTTTAATTCAAGCATTGTTTCAATCATTAGGTCTGCAGACTCGAAAATTTTCGGATGCTTAAATCCATCCTCCCTATGGGAGTAGCCCCAGTCCGTGGTGGAGTCGTAGACTCGGTGAGACTCAAAGTAATTGTGTCCTCATTTGTCTGCAGGGTGCGTGGCGGTGCTCGATAGGAGTATCCCCAAATATTTAGTCGAATCGTAGATTCGGTGAGTACTTTAGTCGTGGAGCCAAGTGGTGATAGTATAGCTTTTGATGACGCCGGTGCTTACGATTGATGACCTCGCCGTCTCGCTGCGAAGATGACTTGACGGGGACGCGTGGGTCCCACTTGCGACTTTGAATTGACCGATCCACGCAGGCGTGGAGATGATTCTGGCGCCTCCTCGATTTCCGCTGCGTAGTGGACGGGCGTGGTAACGGTTCGTTGTGGTGTTGACACGTACGGTCCGATCTACCGTTGGCGTTAAGTCTTCTCGATGGACGGCTGGTGTGCGTCGTCTTCGCTGTTATAATCTTGGGTGAAATCGTGTTTTGTTTTTCACCGCACCGTTCATCTGTTCGCTGCCTTCTTGTCCTTGAGAGATTCTTGCTGCGCGCTGAGCTTTTCTTCCACACTTATTTTGTTCTTTGTCGCGTTAACGCCACCATCACCGCAGTCATGGGAAGACCAAGAAATCCTCCTCATGTTGGGACCAGCGCCACGGGAGGCAATAAGGGCACCGCCGCTCGCTTCCGATGGTGGTGGCGGCGATCGAGACGCGGAGAGCGATCTCCATAACTGCGTGAGCGAGCCTCGATCCGCAAGATGCGACGGCCGTGAGACTTCCGGCAATGAGGTAATCCCGCCCCCACTGGTACCGGGTTATGTTTCTTGCCTTTGTCTTGAGTGGGTTCTCGTATCCAGTCCATGACTTCCTTCGTGGACTGCTCTTCTTCTATGGGGTTCAGTTGCATCATCTGTCTCCCAACTCCCTTCTCCACATTGCGTGTTTTATCACGCTTTGCGAGTGTTGGCTTGGCATTGAGCCGCATTTTGGCCTCTTCCGGAAGCTTTATTCCGTGAAGAGGCAATCTAGTTCGGATGGTGTGTATCCCATTGGGGGTTTCATCATCTCTCTCAGTCCCAATGTCCAATTATTTTCCTTTTCCATGTCCGAATCTGTCCAGTACTAGCGGAGGAAATGGTTTTACATCCGTGACTCCATACTGCCTGGGCAAGATTTTGGTCTCGTTCCTTTTGACCCCTCCCAGTTGATTGAGAAGAAAAGATCCTGGAAAAACCAGATCTTAGACGGTGAGGTGGCGGAGATAGAGGCCCTGTATCGTCGGGTGGAGGATCTCCAACTGATTCCTAAGAAGGAGGTGAACGGTGTCGACGTCATCCGAACGTTTCTTGAGCGTCGGGTGCAGCTGCTCCAAGCGAGGGCGCATCCGATGTTTCTTTACTCTGGGCATCGTGATCCGACGAGGGTTTCGAGTGAGAAAATCTCCGAGGCGGAACTTGACAAGACTCTTCGCGCGCTGTTGAAGTTCAAGGCAGACGAAGAAATTCCGGGGAAGTCGCAGACTCCTCCCTTTTCTTCGATGTTGGCCGTACCGAAGGTGTCGATTTGCGCACGTAGTGCTCCCCTTGTGTTTTGTCAGCTGTGTACTTTTTACTTTGTTTTCTAAAAAAGTTTCTTTTCCTTTTGTAGAGCTTCAAAGTGCCGGGCATGGCACCACCGTTGCCCGAAAGGTATCTGAATGCCCCGGATAATGAAGTCGTGGACTCCGTGTCCGAGCTACCGTCAGCGCGATCTCCAGCGGAGGATGCCGACGAGTCGAGTGAGGACCAATCGCGCAAGCGATCACGGAGCTCCAGCGAGTCTTCGGATGCCTCGACTCCTCCGACTCCGAATCCTCTGGGCCTTGGCGTCATGATGATGTTCATGGGGTTCTTCCTCTCCTCTTCCTGCCATTCTGTGCGGCTGTTGCTCGCACCCGCCAAAGAATCGGAAGAAGGAAGAAAAGAAGGAGAAGAAGGAAGAAAGAAGGAAGAGAAGAGGGCCGAAGGGCTTCTCCTATCTTCGACTGGCGCGTTGGGCTCGTAAGTTTTCTTGTTGCCATTGTTGTCCTTTTTCCTTGATGGTGTTTACACCGTGTTGATTAACCGTGTGCGTGCAATCCTCCGGCTCTAGTGATGGTGGGCGGAGATGATGGGGAGTCGAACATTGCATCGCCTCCTCCTCGGATGGCTGGCGACTTACAGCGCCCGCTTCCTCCGGTGCGGGAGAGGCTGGTGGTTGCGCCCAATTTCGCAGCGGGCCTTGGGTTCTCCTTGAGCACGTAAGTTTCTTCTACTTGATCTTCTGGGTGCCCCGAGTATCTTCGAATCTTGTTTCTTTGCTTCTTTGTGTGGGCGTAGCCCCAAGTCATGTTCTTCTTGTTGTTGCCTTTTCCTGCAGCCTTTTGTCCAAGAAGCCAGCGGTGGTGGAGGCCTTTGGAGGCAAAAGCTGCAGCGGCAAGGTATTCGTCGCTTTGTAGTATTTTTGATGCGTATCCTGGTACTTTTCTTTGACACTTGCTTGTTGTAAATGCAGATGAACATAACGACTCTCTCCCGAGGTTGATGCTCAAGAAGAGCCTTGGCCAGGAGCGAAGGCTGCTGCAGTGCGTGAGCGCCTTGAGCTGGAGGCGAAAGCAGCCAAGCAAAAGAGCTTCTTCAGAGGAGGTCAGCGATCGTGAGCAGCTGGCCACCGCGGCTGCTCGTGAAAAAGGGTGGCAGATAAGCTCATGGCTGCTGCCAAGGCCGTTTCGGGTGAGTACAAGCTTTTGGACTTGTTTATTTTTCTGCGGATCTTCTTCTATGCTGCCGTTCTTCATGTTTTCTTCTATTTTGTCTCAGATGCTGCAGGCATAGAGTTTGACCGCGGTGCTCTGGAGCACGGGAATGCTCTAGATGATGCCACTGTGGCGGTCGAAGACCGCTGCAACCGTCGCCAACTCCTTGCCAAGGCGAAGGAGGTCCTTGGTCGCTTCTGGGAGCTCTTCCCGAAGGTGCGTCTCTTGAAGATGTGGATGCCTGGCGGAGGCTGTCGGGTTAGCGCTGCAAGCGCAAGCGAAGGGCATCGGCGCCGTCGGTGGCAATGGCCATGGCGTCAGGCGGGCTGGACCTGCCCAGTTACTTCTCGGATGCCTCACGATGCGGATGGATCCGAGGGTAGCTTCGCCTACTCGCTCGGCGATATGGTCCTAAGCTCATTGACTTGTTGTCGAGTACGCCTTTAGCGAGGTGAGGCCAAAGCTAGGCATGCGGTTCTCGAGGCGACTCGGTGTCACACTGAGGCTTAGTAGACGTGGGGTAGTTTGTAGTCTCCTTCTCTTTAAATATCTTTTGTAGTACCTTACTTGTGCCACGTGGTAACCTTATTTTAATGAATTCCTCGTGTTGTGCTTTTATCCTTGGCTGAATGTCGTGCCTTTCTTTGCTATAGGTTCCTTGGTGTTGACCCGATTGACACTTCATCAAAGGCCCTTGCGAGCATCATTGGATGATTCCTCGCAGCTCGCTTTTCTTGGGATCGCGGCGTAGCTTGGAGAGGATTTGCTTGGTTACGTGGTCGTCGATGTTTGGAAATTCAAAGCGCACCGTGGTGCAGCCAGAGGAGTATTTGATGGCGGAGCTAGGTCGATTGTCCGAGCGGTGCAATGTAAGTTGATCCTTCTTTTGGCTGTAGCCAGTTCTTGAGTGAGCTGCTGGCCTTATGCTTGTTTTGTGCGGTTATCGCGGTGCCAATATTGCTCGAGGGAAGAAAAGGCGTATTGTTCGAGTCAATTGTTTGACTCAACAGACATGGAGGCGGCGGCTTCTTCGGATGGATGGACCGTGATCGCGCCATTGTTCTAGCAACGGTGCGGATCGCGTCTACCAGGTTTCTCGGTGCTCGCGGTCAGTACATCACTTGTCTTCGGATCGCGTTATGTTTCCGTTGGATGTCGTGCCAACGACCTTCGTGTCTTCGACGAAGTTTGAATGCGGCAATGTCAAGGAGCTGGTGCGGCGGCTTCGTTCGCGGGGTGAAGGCTGCCTTGTCTCTTGTGAGGGTGCACCGCCCTGACGTAAATTTGGCTGCTGTGGCGAATGGGCCACCTCCTCGACCAGATGGTGGCAAGTGGAACATGCGTCCGTATTATGCGGTTGTAAGGCAGTATGCCGAACAAATTGTAGACTTGTTTGAGCAGCGTGCTCAGGTTATTCTTCATAGTAGATAGGACTTGAAAGTAAACAGATAGATGTAAAATTTGTATATTGCGGCTGGGCGTTTATGTGCCCTTTGTTGTAAAGGTTTGTGAGCACACAGTGCTTTGATTGAGTACGTGTCCTTTTCGTTTGCCTGACGTAGTCAGCTACTCAGGTGTACACGTTTGGTCCTCAGTCGATGAAATCGTGAGGTGGGGGAGCCCCCGAGTGCGTTTGTAGCATGTAGTGAAGTTGCATAAAAATAGTCAACCGAAGGTTGGGAGCGAGACACTTAGCTTTATTTATATCGTAATGGAGGAGGTACATGGTTCGGCTGAGTAGCCTTGGCTAAAAGCCTTATTGAAAGTAAAGGGGGTAGGTTGCTATGGGTAGAATCGTCGCAGTTGCGAGACGTTCCATGGGTTGGAGTATGCGACTCCAGACTCCACGTGCTTGAGGCGATAGGCGCCACCTGGTATGACCTCGGTGATGGCGTAGGGTCCTTCCCATGGTGAATCGAGTTTGTTCGGTCGCTTTTGCTTGAGTCGCAGACGAGGTCTCCTTGACGAAGGACCTTGGCGCGCCGTCGGCTGTGATAGTTGCGGAGACTCTGGTACACCGCTGATCTAACGCTGCTATATCCGTGCTTAATCGGCGTGTCGACCGCATCTTGAGTGCGACCGTGGACTCGGCTTGGCGTGGCGGACTAAGTGGATCTGATGGCGTACTTGGTGGTATAGCACGGCTCCGTGCACCATGAAGAACGGTGTGTGGCGGTGGAGCTGTTTGGCGTAGTACGTAAGCTCCACAGGACAGACGGTAGCTCTATCGTCTAGTTTCCAGCTTTGTGCTCGAGTGAGCTCATGAGGCGCTTCTTGATGCCGGCGTCGATTAGGCCGTTGGCCTTTTCCACTTGCCCGTTTGTTTGCGGGTGTGCCCGAGGCATACGTGATGTTGATCCGAGGCCTTCGCGAAGTCCTGGAATTCTTCGAGATGAAGTTCGATCCGTTGTCGGTGATGATTTTGTGCGATCGCCGAACAGTAGGCAATGGATTGAAGAATTTGGCGGTTGTGCCCTTGGTTGGTGGCGGCATGGCTTGATCCACTTGGTGAATTTGTCGATTGCGACCGGGAGGAAGCGTGTCCTCCTTTCGAAGATTTTGGCGATTTGCGATCATGTCGAGGCCCCATTGGGCAAAAGGCCGAGCTATGGGTATGGGTCGAGTTCGGACCAGTGCGTGCGGTTTGTCGGTGAACCGTTGGCACCCGTTGCATCTTCGGACGATGTCCTTGGCGTCGCTCATGGCGTTGGCGATAGAATCCTTTCAGAGCTTTTGGCGACGAGGGAGCGGCTGCCTGCGTGGTGGCCGCAGATGCCCTCATGGATATCTTGGAGTATGGCCTTGCCGTCGTCGATGGTAACGCACCGTTGTAGTACACCCATAATGCTGCGTTTGTACAGCTCGCCGTTGATGATGGTGAAGGCTTTTGACCGACGAGATATGCGTCGGGCATCTGTCGGGCTGTCTGGCAATTCTCCGTTTATCAAGAACTGGAGGTATGGACGTGTCCAAGTTTCTTCGACTGCCATGACCTGCATCAGGTTCACCATGGCAACTTCGGTATCCAACTTTTCGGGTCCTTCCTGACCTTCGGGTAGCGTAGCCCCCGAGTGTTCTGCTTCTTCGGGTGATCCCTTGGGGAATTTCCGCTTGATGGATGGCATGCAGATCTGCTCGAGGAACACACCTGGTGATACCTTTGCACAAGTGGAGCCGATGTTGGCGAGTCTATCGGCCTCTTCGTTGCTCTCTCTTCCAACGTGCCGAAGTTCGCAGCCGTCGAATTCTCCTTCTAGTGCGTTGTATAGCGCGCGGTACGCGATCATGTTTTCGGCGTGTGCGTCGCACTCATTCATCGTCTGCTGTACGACAAGGTTGGAGTACCGTAGATGACCAGGCGCGTTGCGCCGCATATTTTTGCCATCTTGGATGAGGGCTTCGTATTCGGCCTCGTTGTTGGAGGCTCTGAATTTCATCCGAAGGACGTACTTCATCTTGTCACCTTGCGGGGAGGTCAGTATGACTCCTGCCCCTGCTCCGGCTTCGCGTTTGGAGCCGTCGAAATGCATTGTCCAGGACTGCGACATGTCTGGGGTGTCCGGCAGCAGCTCCATCCAAGGCACCAGAAATCCGGAAGGACTTGAGATTTGATTGGTCGCTTCGTAGATGATGTCCAGGGTGATAGTTCGATGCCCCACAGGCCACCGTCTGTGGCCTCAGGTTATTCGGGATCTTTGTTGAGGCGCCTCGTTGGCGACCATCACGATGCTCCCGGAAGTAGTGGCTCGATGCGTCATGAACACGCCTGTAGGCCAGCTTCGTAGTGCGGTATCGCTGTTTTGTTGGAGTGAGGACCTCGAGGTAGTAAATTAGGCGTTGTACCCGTGGGTCTTGCCTTCTTGTCGTTCGACCACGAGTACTATCTTGACCACAGTGCGTGGCTGCTATGTGCAGGCATAGGGCTCGCGCTCTTTTGGCGTGACCAAAGCGGCGAGTAGAGAGGAGCCGCTTGAGGCTTTCGAATCGTCGTTGGCCACGGTGTCCACTCGAACTTATGCCTTGCGTACCAATGGTAGAATGGTAGGGCCTTCTCGCCCATGCGGGTGATGAACACGCTTAGTGCCGCTACCGCGATCTGCTGAACGCCCTTGAGGTTTTTCGGCTTCTCCATTGTCATGATAGCTTTGATTTTCTTCGGGTTCGCTTCGATCCCTCATTGAGAGATGAAGTATCCAAGCGGTGACCGAGGGGCCTTGGCGCACTTTTCGATTGAGCTTGATCCTGTAGCGATCAAGGTTGTCGAACGTCTCGCGGAGATCGCCGATAAGTGTTCTTGCCTCCTGGTTTTTATGACTATGTAAATGACATAGACTTGGACGTTGACCGATCTGGTTCTTGGCAGCTGCATGCATCGGATGCGTGGCGCCGCGTTCTTTATCCGAAAGGCATTGTGTTGTAGCGTATACTCCGAGCGGTGTGATGAACGGCGTTTTCTCTTGATCTTCGACCTTGAGTCGAATGGTTAGCTTTGAGTAGGCGTCGAGGAAGGAGAGTTTCTCACAACCTGCGGTCGAATCGATGATCTGGTCGATCCGAGGAAGAGGAAATGGTCCTTAGGCGGTGTTTATTTAGTGGCGTGAAGTCCACGCACATCCGCAGGATGTCCGTGTCCTTCTTCGGGACCATCATCGTATTTGACCACTCGCTTTCCTTGATTTCCCGGATGAAATCTGTTGCGATGTCTGTTGATCTCCTTGCCGATAGCTTCGCTCGTGGCTCGGCAATCTTGGATAGGCCTTGGCGGCTTGGTGTGCAGGAAGACATTGAGTGCGTGCTCGGCGAATTCCACAGGAACTCTGGCATGTCCGAGACACCAGGTAATATTTCCAGTGCTCACGGAGGAATTGACGGCGCCGCCTTCTATCTTGATCGAGATCGTTGGCGATCAGCCCGTCTTGGGCGTCTGTCGGATGGACTGCACTTTCTTGGTGTTGACGGAGGAGTCGAAGGACATGTCGGTGCGTTACGCCTTGTGTTGAGGTAGCCCATTGTCCGTCTCCTCGCGAAGCTTACGAGCTCGTCTTGCATGCCGAAGGCGGGAGATTTTGTTGAAATCCACCGCATTGGTCCGATCGGGTGAAGCTCCGTGGATTGTGATGGCGCCCTTGGTCACAGCATCTTGAGTAGTAGGTATGCGTAGTGTGGGGACGGGAACCTTGCGAATGCTACACGTCCCAGGATGGCATGGTATTGCGGCGTCCGATCCACCACTTCAATTCTAGGCGCCCTGGAAAGTTGGCGGCCTCCCAAAGATGACGTCGAGCCCTATTTTGCCTGGGGGAAGATGCCCTTCCACAGGACAATGCCGTGGAGCGTTGTGTCTGATTGTTCCGGCTGCATTGCGGGATCCGCATAGCTGCTAGAGTGCTTGCGAACATTAGGTTGATGCCGCCGCCGTCCATGAAGATGCGACTCATCTCGAAGCCTCCGATCTGCCTCCGGCACCAGGCAGCATGACTGGGCGAGGATCTGGCAAGGGTGATCCGCGCGAGTGAATGTGATGCAGGACTCCGATCCGCTGAGGTACTCAGGTATTGCAGGCGGAGTTGCTACGGCCAAGTTGATTTGTCGGGTGATTTTCTTCTGCACCCTGTTTGTTGGACGTCCCTTCTGGATCATGTTTAGTGCTCCTTTTGATGGGGGGTATGGGACCCCGGCGTTGTTCTTGATGCGGCATTGGTTGGTTTGGCCTCCAATAGGCGGCGGTGGAGGAGCTCCGTGTGCTATTTCACCTGCCGCAGGTGCGTTTCCGAACGTAGGGATTGGACCTTGTTGCCTCATCTGCATCATGTCTTCGCTGAGTTTTTGGAACTCGCGACAATCCTTGAGCATGTGGTTGTCTTTCTTTTTGCCATCATGTTTGTCGATGTAGAAGTGGATGGTGCAGGGACCCGAAAGTTTGTCAAATGCTGAGGTCCGTTATGTCGATGGCGTTGCCACGGCTGCGTTGGTCCGTTATCGCGGAAGTTTCCTGCGATATCCTCTCATTGCGGCTGTTGTCATTACGGCGGTCGGCGTGGCCGCGACCATGTCGGGTCGTCACGGTCCTCGTGAGCCGCGATCTCCTCTTCTGCGGCGTTCGCGTCTTGATCGTAGTCGTCTGTTCATCTGATTGTGGTCGCTGGATGCAATCTTCGCCGTCGCCCAATTGTTGGCGATTTCCATGAGGTGGTCGAGTGTCTTGGGCTTTACGCCCAAGTTCCTCCTTGAATCTGGCGCTTAGCGCCGTCCACGGCGTCGATGGCCTCTCTTCGGAGATGTGTCTTTGCGGAGTTTTTGGTCGTGAACCACGGCATAAATGCGTATGGCGAATAGATTCACCCGTTCTTTGAGTGCAGGCTCGCAATTCTTGATTGAGGCCTCTTGGTGCCTTTGAAATTTCGGATGAAGATGTAGGCGAGCTCTTCCCAGCCGGATGGATCGATGATAGGCTGAGCGGACCAGCGCGCCTTTGTCATTGCGGTGAAGGCATTGCATGGGTTTCTTTGTTGCCTCCATGAAGCTTGACCCGATGTGGTCAGCGAGGACTTTGGATCTTGCGTCGTTGAACTTGGAGTATCCGAAGGAAGCTTGAAGTTGCGTGGCATCTGTTCGCAGATCTGAAGCATCGGGCTCCGCAGAGTTCTCCTTCGTCTTCATCCAACTCGGATTCAGACGAGCATGCGTGTTTGGCGTGCTTTGTCGATCTTCGCTGTGTAAGCTTGTCTCTGGCGTCGTAGTCGGCGTTTGTGGCGGTTGGAGCTCTTCTTCCTTGAGGAAGATCGTGCTCCTCTTCCTCTTCGGATGAGGGTGTGGGCTCGGCGCTGGTGAGCTTTTTTTCGGCTCCCAGAGGCGTCCCTCGTGGGCGCAGCTCCGATTAGTCCTAGTCCGGTGAGTGCGGACTTATGCATGGCCCTTTTGGTCCCCCTCGAGGTGGGTGAGCCACGAGATCTGTGATGGCTGCCATGATCGCGCCTTGTGGTGTCTTGAGGTGATGTTGCCGTCGTCCATATCCTTGAACGATGTATGGAGAGTTCGTGTCACGTCACGCCGCTCCTTGGGGTCCATGTTTTCCATCCGAGAGCGATGCTTGTTTCCATGATTCCTGTTTGTGCTAGAGCGGGTTCCATGGCGGAGGCGCAGCTCGTCGTCTGCCGGACTCGGCTGCTTGCTTGCGTTTGTCGAGCGTCTTCTGCATCTCGACTTGTTTCTTGTGCTCCTCGATGAGGAGGTAGTGGTATGCTCTCAGCAGATCACATGGGGAGTCTAGAGGTAGGACTATTTCGCCTGCGACGGCGCGGCGTGCCTCGACCCAACCTTCTTTGCTAAGTTGGATGAGGGCGCCGCCATTTTCCCCGTTTTCGCCGTTTCCGTCCTGCGGGTTGGGGTTGGGCGGCGGGTTAGGCGTTTCCTCGTCGGTTTGGATGACCGCGGCGCATGATAAGCGCTGCGCAGATTGGTTGGTGCTGCCGCAGCTTTGGATCCGGAACCGTGGGTCCCTTCATCCGAAGGTGGATCGCCTGGTCGGAGTTGCAGCGGTGCTGTAGAACTCATCTGTTGATCGTGACGTGCGTAGCACGGGGTGTGGAGCCCATGAAGCGGGCCTGATTGACGGCACGGGCACCCGCTCCGGGAGGCGGATGGTGCCAGTTTGTCCCACCTGGAAGCAGAAGCTCCCGAACAAAATTTCGAGTCGCCTCACGGCTCGAAATCCTTCATGGTGGCGTGAGTGGGCGGTGAAGTCAGCGCCGAAGAGGAGGTGATTCTCCGTCGCGGAGTTGTAGATCGATCGGGTCGGAACCATCACGACGCCGCGATCGGCAACCCCAATTCCCACAGACGGCGCCAATTGGCGAGGTTTAATCTCGTCAATGCCCATTGTTATGGACTTGGGTTTTGGAGAAGATGGGGATGCTTTGGAGATCGAGGCACGGTTATGACAAGCAACCAAGGGACACAAGATTTACCCAGTTCAGGCCCGGAGGGAAAACCTACTCACAGCTTGCGCTCTTTGATTACGGCGAACCGAAGGTTCTGAGGTCTGTGATTCGATCTGGCGTGGATGCGTGTGCGAAAGTATGAGTCGAGGCTGGTTGAGTTGCCCTAGGACGTACCCTCCTGGCCTTTATATAGACTTAGGCAGGTCCCGGGTATAGTCCTAGTCGGTTACAAGTTCTAGGGCGTTTGCCCTTTTGAGTTTCCTATCTAAACTAGTCTTGTTCTCCAAGGATCCGAACACGTCATGGGCCTTGGCCACCCGAAAATCTCCATGGGCCAGCGTATGTTTGACGTGGGCCTTTCTTGGGCTGGACTAGGTATGCTGAAGTTACGTACCCGTAGGGTATAACCATGTCAACGAGGTTGTTGAACCTTCCATCGAACTTGCGAGTAGCGCAACACCGGAAGAAGTTCCTGTGGCGCCTACACCAATAAGAGAGGAAGCTAATGATGATGATCATGAAACTTCGGTTGAAGTTGCTCTGAGAACCTCATGGTCAGCGAGAACTCGTACCACTCTGATTGGTATGATCCGTTATGAGTGTCATGTTGGTGGATAACACCTATGACCTGCGACATATGAGGAAGCAATGATGAGCCATTCCAATAAATGGCAACCCATGAAATCAAATTGGATCCATGTACGAAAACCAAGTATGGACTTTGGTGGACTTACCGGATGGCCGGAAGGCTGTCGAAAACAAATGGATTTTCAAGAAGAAAACAGATGCTGATGGTAATGTTACTGTCTATAAAGCTCAACTTGTCGCAAAAGGGTTTCGACAAATTCAAGGAGTTGACTACGATGAGACTTTCTCACCAGTAGCGAAGCTAAAGTCTGTGAGGATTATGTTAGCAATCGCTGCATATTACGATTATGAGATATGGCAGATGGATGTCAAAACGGCGTTCCTCAATGGAGACATTGATGAAGAGTTGTATATGATCAACCCAAAGGTTTTGTAGATCCTAAAGATGCTAACAAGGTGTGCAAACTTCAACGGTCCATATATGTACTCTGTGACAATGATATTTGGCGTTTCGATCTATCTCTATAAATCTTTATGCCTAATATGTAAGCTGCTTCGCCAAGATCCTTCATTGAAAAACTATTATTCAAATATTCCTTGACACTATTAAGAAGGTCTACATCATTCCCAATCAACAATATGTCATCCACATATAGTATTAAGAATGCTACAGAGCTCTCACTCACTTTCTTGTAAATGCAAGCTTCTCCATAAGTTTGTATAAAACCAAAACTTTTGATCACCTTATCAAAACGTTGATTCCAACTTCGGGATGCTTGATTCAATCCATAGATGGACCGTTGAAGTTTGCATACCTTGTTAGCATCTTTAGGATCGACAAAACCTTTGGGTTGATCATATACAACTCTTCATCAATGTCTCCATTGAGGAACGCCGTTTTGACATCCATCTGCCATATCTCATAATCGTAATATGCAGCGATTGCTAACATAATCCTCACAGACTTTAGCTTCGCTACTGGTGAGAAGGTCTCATCGTAGTCAACTCCTTGAATTTTTCGAAACCTTTTTGCGACAAGTAGAGCTTTATAGACAGTAACATTACCATCAGCATCTGTTTTCTTCTTGAAAATCCATTTGTTCTCGACATCCTTCTGGCCATCCGGTAAGTCCACCAAAGTCCATACTTGGTTTTCGTACATGGATCCAATTTAGGATTTCATGGCGTCTTGCCATTTATTGGAATCTGGGCTCATCATCGTTTCCTCATATGTTGCAGGGTCATCGGTGTTGTCCACCAACATGACACTCATAACGGGATCATACCAATGCAGGTGGTACGAGTTCTCGTTGACCTGCGAGTTCTCAGCAACTTCAGCGGTTTCATGATCATCATCATTAGCTTCCTCTCTAATTGGTGCAGGCACCACGGAACTTCTTCGGTCTTTGCGCTACTCGCAATTTCGAGAAGGTTCGACAACCTCGTCGAGTTCTACTTTCCTTCTAGTCACTTCTTTGAGAGAAATTCCTTCTCTAGAAAGGATCCATTCTTAACGAAGATTTTGCCTTGGATCTATGATAGAAGGTATACCCAATAGTTTCCTTGGTATCCTATGAAGACGCATTTTTTCCGCTTTGGGTTCAAGCTTGTCCGTTGTAACTTATTTACATAGGCTTCACACCCCAAACTTTAAGGAACGACAATCTAGGTTTCTTCCCAAACCATAATTCATACGGTGTCGTTTCAACAGATTTAGATGGTGCTCTATTTAAAGTGAATGCGTCTGTTTCTATTGCATAACCCCAAAATGATAGCGGTAAATCTGTAAGTGACATCATAGAACGAACCATATCTAAGAGAGTTCAATTACGACGTTCGGACACACCATTACTGTTGTGGTGTTCGGCGGTGTCAATTGTGAAAGTATTCGCATTTCTTCAAATGCTCGCCAAACTCGTAACTTAGATATTCACCTCCACGATCGTAACGTAGAAATTTAATCTTCTTGTTACGTTGATTCTCTACCTCACTTTGAAACTCCTTAAACTTCTCGAAGTCTCGGACTTATGTTTCATAAAATAGATATACCCATATCTACTCAAGTCATCCGTGAAGGTAAGAACATAACGATCACCACCGAGCGAAGCTACACACATTGGACCACATACATCGGTATGTATGATTTCCAATAAAGTAGCTCGCTCCATCATACCAGAAAATGGAGTCTTAGTCATTTTTCCCATCAGACATGCTTCGCATCTTTCAAGCGATTCAAAATCAAGTGATTCAAGAAGTCCATCGGAATGGAGTTTCTTCATACGTTTCACTCCAATGTGACCAAGGCGACAGTGCCACATATAGGTCGAATTATCGCTTGATTTCAAACGTTTAGCCTCAATGTTGTTGATATGTGTATTTCCACTATCGAGATTCAATAAGAATATACCATATATCAAAGGTGCATGTGCATAAAACATATTACTCATATAAATCGAACAACCATTATTCTCAGACTTAAACAAGTAACCGTCTCGCAATAAACAAGATCCCGATATAATGTTCATGCTCAACGCAGGCACCAAATAACAATTATTTAAGTATAAAACTAATCCCGATGGTAGATGAAGGGGTAGCGTGCGAGCGATCACATCAACCTTTGATCCGTTTCCCGTGCATCGTCACCTCGTTCTTCGCTAGATTCCGTTTATTCTGCACTGTTTGATTTACAAATATGAGCAACGAACGATTATCAAATACCGGGCACTACTACGAGTACTAGTGAGATACACATCAATAACATGTATATCGATATACCTTTCTTCTTGATGTTG
Source organism: Avena longiglumis (assembly GCA_030063025.1). NCBI lineage: Eukaryota > Viridiplantae > Streptophyta > Magnoliopsida > Poales > Poaceae > Avena > Avena longiglumis. Next base: position 454,628,041 of record CP125978.1, on the reverse strand, counting down.
TCGTTCTTCAAATCCGCCAAGTACTTTGGGCAATTCCGCTTCGAGGACCTTCTCCCTTGCGGTAAAAGCACTCGATATCGACGCTTGGGTCCAGCCTTTGTCTTCTTCACGGCGTGGTAACTTTCTTACCACCCTTCTTGAAGTGTCCCTTCGCTTAGACTTGCCTTTCTTGAATTTGGTGGTCTTATTGACCAACAACACTTGGTGCTCTTTCTTGATCTCCACTTCTGCAGACTTTAACATAGCAAACAGTTCGGCAACCGCTTGTTCATGTTACGCATGTTGTAGTTCATCACAAAGTTCTTGTAACTTGGTGGTAGTGATTGGAGGACACGGTAAATCCCAAAGCATTAGGAATCACTATACCCAAGCTTTGAAGTTTGTTTGCGTGCCCGGACATCTTAAGCACATGCTCAGCTTGAGTTGCCCTCTTCCATCTTGCGGTTAAAGAACTTTTCGAAGCCTCATAGCTTTCAATTGCCGCATGAGTCTCAAAATCAATTTGAGATCCTCGACAATATCATATGGGTCTGAATTCTCAAACCTTTTACAAGCTCGATTCTAAACCATACAAGATAGCACCTTTGAACTATGGAGTACCGATTCTTAGAAGCGAGGTAAACATTCTTTACTTCATCGGCAATCAGATTGCGCAGTGGGTCACCAGTGCATCCAAAGACATAGGTCAAATTACCATTGTGAGGACGATCCTCAAATTGCGGAACCAATCATGAAGTTTCTTCAATTGTTTTCAACTTTTCTTTCTCTAGCGCATTAAAATTGATGGTAGGGCTGCCATTGATCTACAACATATTTGCAATAGTTTAGACTAAGTTTATGACAAATTGAGTTCAAATTAATAATAAAATTAAACTAGGTGAACTCCCTCAAAACAATATCCCTCACATTGTTTTAGTGATCACGAACCAAATCCACCACATCAACACCGATCATCACGAGAGTTGATATAGTTTCAATGGCGAACAATCGTCATGTTCATCATATCTACTATATGATTCATGCTTTACCTTTCGGTGATCCGTGTTCCGAGACCATGTCTGTACATGCTAGGCTCGTCAAGATCAAACCTTAGTTTCCGCATGAGAAAATCTGGCTTGCTCACGTTGTATACACTTGCAGAATCTAACACACCCGATCATCACGTGGTGCTTCGAAACAACAAGCTTTAGCAACGGTGCTAACTAAGGGTGAACACTTTATGACTTGAAATTCATGTGCATGAGGGATCATCTTATAATGCTACCGTCATTTACTAAGCAATACAAGATGCATAAAGGATTAACATCACATGCAATTCAAAATATGTGATATGATATGGCCTTTCTTCTTTGTGCTTCCGATCTCCATTTTCAAGCACGAACATGATCTCCATCATCACCGGCATTGCATCAAGGTCAATGACGCTTCTCCATGGTTGTCGTCCACCGGCTTCAACTATTACAACTACTTTGAATAGACACGCGGGTCTTCTAACATAAATTAAAGACAACCATATGGCTCCTGCCGGTTGCCAACTTACAATAAGGAACATTGCATACATCAAATATAATCACAATCATGGCCATATCACATCACTGCACACCCCTGCAAAACAAAGTTAGACGCCTCTACTTTCTTTGCATGTTTTACGTGGTTTGGGGCTTTCGATAAGTGTCGTTCTAACTTACGAACATGAACCACAACGTTGATACTAGTATTGTAAATCACCCGTTGTAAATTGGATCTCCACTATGCTAGGAGAACAGCACCATAAAGCCACTTATGCAATACAAGTTGCATGTCAAGCGTGGAGCAAGTCTCATGAACGATGTCATGTAAGGTTAGCCGGCCGCTTCATCCCAACATCCCAAGATACAAAGTACACAAGAAGCAATCGACAATAAAAGCATCAACGCCTGATGACCATTGTGTTACTCGCTGTGATCTACATATAGACACGGCTCTGATACCACTGTAGGGTTTCGTAGCATGGAAAACAAAAAATTTCTATCGCATACAAACAAACAAGCCAAGATCTATCTACTAGATTGTAGCAACGAGTCGATGGAATAACTTACCATCAAAGATTCCAAAGCATTTAACGAGAGCGGATTCTCGTGGGTGATGTAGTCGTACTCTTCCCGATCTCAAGATCGCGTAGACGATCCTTCCGGCGCTGCGTTCCGGCAGCGCTCCCGCAGTCGGTCACACGTTCGGTACTCGACGAAGACCTTCCTCTCCCTTGTTCCAGCAGGCAGCGGAGGTTGTAGCACTCTCCTCGCGATTCCTGCAGCACAACGGCGTGGTACCGGAAGTAGAGGGGAGATCTTGCAGGGCTTCGCCTTAAGCCGGAGCGAGTATAGTGGAGTTTGAGAGAGCTCCTCGGTGTTCTAGGGTTTAGACACACCAAGAAGGGGATGCTAGAGCCAGCGGCTAGGGTTCCGGGGACCCCCAAGTCGGCGGCTAGGGCAAAACCCTAAGGGGCGGCGGCTATGGTGGGCTGCAGCTTCTAGGGTTTGAGGTGAGGGACTTGTGTGTTCTAGGAGGGGTCCCTGCCCCTCCTTATATAGGAGGAGGGGGGCCGGCGGCCAAGGGGAGGGAGAGGAGTCCCTCCCCAACTCAGCTTGGAGGGTTGTCGCCGGTTGGAGGAGGGAACTCCTCCCCAACTCGGATCCCCCCCCCCCCCCTCCTCCTCTTTTCCACTTTCCAATTTTAGCTATTTGACTTTTCAATTTAGCTATTTGACTTTTCAAACTAGGATTCAATTTAATCCTTTATTTGGAACAGCGAGGACACTTAGTACATGATGCAATCATACCAACTTGATACAACACATTCATGTACCCTTCTCCTCAGTCTTGGGACATTAGGAACATTCTAGAACATTCGATTAAAACACGGAATCATTCCCCAACTCGAAAGCGGACTTTCCTTATATGAATCTTAATCTCGGACCATTCGGATCACCTCGTGATATCCGGATCCCATCCAAGACTCGAACAACATTCGGTCTCTTTCTCATCATACCATAACTACTCAAACAACGTCGAATCCTTAAGTGTGTCTCCCTACGGTTCGTGAATTATGCGGACATGATCGAGACACTTCTCGAACAATAACCAATAGAGGAATCGGAAATTCATATGGCTCCCACATATTTCTCGATTACTTTGCGTCGGATGAACCACTTACGATACCAATTTCCCTTTGTCTCACGATAGTTTACTTATCCAGAGGTTATGATCGTCGGTATCTCTGCATACCTAGTTCAACCTCGTTACCGATAAGTACTCTTTTCTCATTCCGTGATATGTGATCCCTTGTGAGCCAGTCACATGCTTGCAAGCTAATTGGATGACATTCCACCGAGAGGGCCAGTATTATCTATCCGTCATATGGATGGACAAATCCCTCTTGATCCATGTGTCTCAACCAATACTTTCGAACACTCAACGCCACCTTTATAGCCACCCGATTCACGGTGTGGTGTTTGATGTCATCAAAGCATCCATCTGGTAAAGGTGATATGCATGATCTCATGGTCGAAGGAATTAGGTTACTATGTATCAGAAAGCATATAGCAATTGAACTATTGAAATGACTTGATCTTTATGCTACGCTTATCTATAGGAGTATGTCCATCATATCATTCTCCTAACGATATGATCTTGTTGTTGATAACATCTCAATGTTCATGATAGGGAAACCACAATCATTTATCAACCAACAAGCTAGTGATGTATAGAGGCTATACTAGGGACTTCAAATTAAGTTTACAAATCACACAAGTATCAATGTTTCCTTGTTAATACTATTATAGCATGAATGTAAACATTTATCATAAACACAAAGATATAATAATAACTACATTTATTATTGCCTCTAGGGCATATCTCCAACAGCCCATGTTGCCCAATACGACGTTGAGTAAAACTCAAAGTCCAGCAACGGCAGAAGATAGAGAAAGAATGAGTAAAACTCCCTATGCCTCAGCCATTGGATATCTAATGTATGCCATGCTATGTACTAGACCCGACATTGCATATGCTATTAGTTTAACTAGCATATATCAAAGTGATCCAGGAGTGGATCATTGGACAGCGGTCAAAAACATCCTTAAGTACTTGAGAAGAACTAAGGATATGGTTCTTTCTTATGGAGGTGATGAACAGCTCGTTGTTAATGGTTACATCGATGCTAGTTAGAACCCGATCCGGATGATTCTAAATCTCAATCTGGATACGTATTTACTTTGAATGGTGCAACAGTTAGCTGGAGGAGTGCAAAGCAAAGCGTTGTGGCGAGATCTTCAACTGAATCAGAATACATAGCTGCTTCGGAGGCTTCACAAGAAGCGATATGGATGAAGGAGTTCATTACAGAGCTCGGTGTGGTTCCAAGTGCGCTGGACCTAATGTCTATCTAATGTGATAACATGGGCGCCATAGCCAATGTGCAAGTACCAAGGTCACACAAGAAGCTGAAGCACATCAAGCTACGTTTTCACGCTATTGGAGAACATGTCCAAGATGGTGACATAAAGATTTGCAAAGTACACACAGATCTAAATGTGGCGGATCCGTTGACTAAACCTCTCACGAGGGCAAAACATGACCAACACCAAACTGCCATGGGTGTTCGGTATATTACCATGTAATCTAGATTAGTTGACTCTAGTGCAAGTGGGAGACTGTTGGAGATATGCCCTAGAGGCAATAATAAATATAGTTATTATTATATCTTTGTGTTTATGATAAATGTTTACATTCATGCTATAATAGTATTAACCAGAAACGTTAATACTTGTGTGATTTGTAAACTAAATTAGAGTCCCTAGTAAAGCCTCTTTATAATACTAGCTTGTTCATTAATAGATGGTCATGGTTTCTTGATCATGAACATTTGAGATGTTGTTAATAACAAGGTCATAACATTAGGAGAATGATATGATGGACATACTCCTATAGATAAGCGTAGCATAAAGATCAAGTCATTTTAAATAGTTCAATTGCTATAAGCTTATTGAACCTGATCTTGAACATGATCCGGGATATCACGAGGAGATCCGAATAGTCCGGAGAATAAGATTCATATAATGAAATCCTGTTGAGTTGGGGAATGATTCCTGTTTTCTAGAATGAAAATGAATATGTCATGACAATGTGGAATGGTTGCATCATGTGTAGGGTTTCGTAGCATGGAAAACAAAAATTTCTATCGCATACAAACAAACAAGCCAAGATCTATCTACTAGATTGTAGCAACGAGTCGATGGAATAACTTACCCTCGAAGATTCCAAAGCGATTAACGAGAGCAGATTCTCGTGGGTGATGTAGTCGTACTCTTTCTGATCTCAAGATCGCGTAGACAATCCTTCCTACGTTACGTTCGCCCTTGATCGGTCACTGCGTTGTACTCGGCGAAGACCTTCCTCTCCTTGTTCAAGAGGCGGAGGTTGTAGCACTCTCCTCGCGATTCCGGCAGCACAACGGCGTGGTACCGGAAGTAGAGGGGAGATCTCGCAGGGCTTCGTCTTAAGCCGGAGCGAGTATGGTGGAGTATGAGAGAGGCTTTTAGTGGTCTAGGGATTATACACACCAATTAGAAAGCTCTAAACCGAAGGCTAGGGCAATTAGAAGCTCTAAACCAAAACGGCTCTAAACCGGAGGCTGTGGCTAGGGTTTAGATTAGAGGATAGGAACTTGTGTGTCTAGAGGAGGAGGCCCTGCCCCTCCTCTTATAGGTGGAGGAGGGCCGGCGGCAGGGGAGGAGGAGTCCCTCCCAACTCGCCTAGGTGGTCGCCGGCTTGGAGAGGAGGGACTCCTCCCCCAAGTCGGTTTCAACCTCCTCTTGCTTGTTTCCCTTAGTTTCCTGTTTTAGCCGTTTGACTTTCAAACTGGCCATTTGACTTTTCAGTTTTAGGATTCAATTTAATCCTTTATTTGGAACAGCAAGAACACTTAGTACATGATGCAATCATTCCAATATGTAATGACACATTGTAACTACCTCGGTGAACTACGCTCCTAGATACAAGCCTGGATGAGTGATAGTGGTTGAAATAGTACGGTGGGGCCCCAAAAGCCACTCACTGGTAGTCCTTTCAGACGTCCCAACCACTACCCTCTCAACGGGACTGCAGAGGCGTGGTCGGCAGGCGAAGGATCAACTACGACACAAGTGGGTATGTACATGAGCCACCATACAAGAGTACATCGAGCCACACCATCTAGAAAGAAAGGAAATATACCAACGCCATACGGCAAGATTCAAATGACCTAGATACATCTATAATTTAGGATAACTCCTCATACAACACACATCGAGTATCATGCGGAAGCAAACAAGATCCGAGTACGGATAAGAAGCAAATAGGCATAATATGCGTAGATAATAAGCACATCCCAACTACAGTCTCATGGATCCCGATCCGGAATCTCTACACCGCGGTCGTTGCCCACATCATCGGCTTCTTCCACCCGAAGAATCCCCGAGAAGGTACTGCTCATCTGAATCAAGAATTTATCGTGTGAGACCCTAAGGGTACTCAAGAAGTCTTAATGCCTCTAAAGGGGACACAACACAGGTGGCCGAATTGCAGCATAAGGTAAACCCTAGCAATTCTCAGATAACGCTAACCATCCGCCTAACCAATGATAGACGGATGTCCGTGAATTTTAAGTACAACAGTTATAATGGTAATCTCATCCGATCCATCCTCCTCCTGCTACCAACAAGGAAGCGGACGACAACCCCCATCCGTTGGCAATTTTATTAACCATTCCATGAGTATTGCACTATTTACTAGTCAAGTTACTTTAGTCATATTAAAAGCGGTACTTTAGTTATGCTTGTCTATGATCAAGAAACTGCGTGCTCCAAGTCGTCCATATCGCGGACACGGCTTTGAAAGTTTTACCGGCCGGGTGCACCAATAGCAACACACGCCGATCAACCTCGGAAAAACCAAATCAAAACCCAACGAGGCTTTCACGGTGAACAATCACAGGATTCAGAAATATTTGAGGCCACCCTTTGAGTAGATCCATAACGGAGTAAGCAAGCTCGAGACGGACTCAAGGTTGCGCCAATGGTCAGCTTAATGGGAACCGAAAGTGTGGCTGGGCTTGTCGATACAGCGTAATCACTCCGCATACCTAAAAGACAAAGGTGCTCCTCGCACAATAGTAAATAAAGCGATAAAACATGGCATAAGTACAGATCGTAAATAAAACCTCAAACTAGTTTGTGGCCCCAAGAAATAAGACGGAATCAAGCTCGGCGGGGGTCCCATATACCTCCGGATGTGGATAGCGATAAATCAAGAACAGGAATCAAGTACTGGGGTCTTACGGGACACAAGTGAGCAGGAAAAACCAAATAGCAGATATTGCTCACGGTGCCACTTTCTTTAGTTATCCCGTAACTACTCGGGTTAAGTTGTTTAGGTACCTCATTGCTCATCGACTCTCACAAACCCTACACATGTTGTTCTCGACTGCATGGCTCAAACAACTCCTATAGTAGTGGCTCATGGGATGGAGGAAACAAGCTTGGTGGGTTTAAAAGTAAAAGCTATGCATACTTGGGATTCAATTTAATGCAATCGCGACTCAATGATGCAAGAATAAGATAGAGGCAATAGGTATTGTATGTATGCAAGCATGTGGTAGTGCTTGCACAGTGTCTCTGTTGAAGCAAAGGACGGTTCTGGTAGTGCTCCCGGTTCTCTTGATACTGAACTCGCCGTGTCTATCCGAGAAAAACCAAACAAACAAGGCCAACATGAATATAGAGCACAAGCATATGAATTAGATGCGTCAAGCAAACAATCATGCCATGATGAATGATGCACAATTTACATGGCAAGTAAGGTAGCAAGGCATGGGTGAGGTGTGGAGGACAGAAAATAACATTTGAATTGGGTTTTAGTCATATTTTGTTGCCATAATAGTTGCTGTTCATTATATTTTTATATGATGCATGCTGCAATTGAAGCCATGGATAGCATAAACAGAAATGTCTCGTCGAGCTGATCATTTTAGACTACTTATTTGCTAAATTTGGAATTACAAAACATTAGTTATGATTTAATGAAAATCCAAGGCAATTGATGTAATTAAACTAAACTTGGAGTTTTACTTGTGCAAAAGTCAAAGTAGATGGCATATTTGAATTCCTCTCATCTTGCTGATATCCAAACATATATTATTTGTCTAATTTGGATAAAGTATGAAAAAGTTATTAATAATATGAATAGAATTTTGAATTTTGAATTTATTTAAACAGTTTGAATTTGAAAACAGATCTCGCGTTTTCCACTTTTTCTACTCATTCTGAGTCGCCTACAGGTGGGGGTGCTACCACGCCCTTGATGCAGAACAAACTGGATAAGGGTGGATTAAACGAACAACAGGAACCTTTTTATAAAACTCCCAGAGACACTGACAACGGGCCTGGAAGGACCGCGGGTTGATGAACCAAAAGGGGAGGGGGCTATGTGCAAGAGTGACCAGCATAACGAGGCGGCGAGTGGCAGCGAGGAGGGACCGGGTTACAAAACAGTTTTTCACGGGAGCCTTTTGCAAGTTTCCCAAGGACGCTGGCGGGTGGGGTTGGTGGACTGCGGGCGTGAGGCGGGAAAAACGTGAAGGACCTAAACGCCTTGCCGCTAAACGTCGGCCTTGGCCTTCTTGGCAATGCGTCTGGCGGACTTTGGTCGTCGTTGACGACGCCTTGCCGCTCAAACGCCACGGACCCAAACGAAAACGAAGAGGAAACCTAGGCCTACAACTTTGCTCAGGATACTAGCGGAGGCGGGTGTGGCGTCATGGGCATGGCTCGAACTTGAGCAGATCATTGCTGTCGCCATTGTTGTTGCCAAGGCCTTGTATGAGGCGTTGACGGGATGGCGAGGCTACTGTGCGAGAGAGGAAGCTTATGCAGGAAGCGGAGGGACTCACCAGCTTGCCAGCGTGGTCGGCGAGGATCGGGGTCCGGATCCGGCGGGGCTCGGGTCGAAGCGGATCGCCGGCACGGCGAGCGGTTGCTCAGCGAGGCTCCGGCGGGGTCTCGTGTCTGGGCGGCGAGGAAGGTCGTCGACGCTCCTGGTACACTGGTCTGCTCTGGCGTGCTCGGGATCGAAGAGCTGCAGAGGTGGACGCCGATCTAGGGTTAGGGTGACATGGTTGAGGAGTAGCTCGCCTGGGGGAGGAAGAAGGAAGGCAGGGGGAAGCAGAGAGGCCTGGGGGCGGATCTGGGGATCTGGGAGAGGCAGGGGGAGGCTGGGGACAGATAAGAACGAGGGAGGGTGGTAGATGGCGTGGGGGAGGGGGTGGTACGGTTTAGGTTAGGTGAGGGGTTTCTTTGTTGATGAGAGGGAGTAGCTGGGACATGGGTATGGGCCAGACTAGAGAGGGGAGATAGGGTGGCGAGTTGGGTAGGGTGTGGTGAGGTAGGAAGCTAGAAAGAGAGAGGAGGAGGGTACTTAGGGTTGGTTTAGGGAAAGGTGTAGATTAGGGTTTTGTTTTGTTTAGGTAGGAGGGGGAGATGGAATGGGGTAGGTTTTAGGGTTTTGCCAAGAGAGGTTAAGATAGAGGGAGATGGCACTTAGATGATCATGCATGCTTCAAGTACTAACACACAAGATCAAGAAAAAGAGAAAAGAGGGAAGATATGGAGAGATGATCATGAAGATGGGTGGTTCTTATGCTTACACATGATCACATGTGTATTCATGGGAAAAAGGGGGGTAGGGGTTAGCTAAAGGAGATAGGTGATATGGTGACACTATCAAAACAAGATCAAGCAAGGAAGGAGTGATCCACTTAGAATTCAAGCAAGACCCAAAACTGGAAAAGGTGGCACTTGCATGGCCCATGCATGATAATTAATGCCCAACTATCCTTGTGAAAACAATAAGATTAATATGGCATTATTCATATGCATTCCCAAAAGGTGGCAAAGGCCAAGCAAAAGATGATGGGTGAGTTCCAACCAACTAATCATGAGCCAGAGATAAAACAACAAAATGCCAAGCTCAGAATAGTTGGATGGTGGAATTATAAGGTGGTGAAAGAAAAGGTGGTGGAGTCAATAAGAGAGATGCCCCCAACTCAACTTGGGCATTTAACAATGTATCAAGAGCCAAATACAATATCAAGAGGCAAATACAATTAATCATGCACATGAGATAAGAACCAAACAAGAAAGGGTTTTATATGATGCACAAATGCAAGGTGGTATGATGACATGAGCATGATATGATGATGATGCAACAATTATATGTTGGAAGTGGCCCATTTTATTATTATGACATGTAGCATTACGGGGTTAGGCACCGGGATGCTACAACTCTCCCCCACTAAACAGGAATCTCGCCCCGAGATTCTAGGAAGAAGAAGAAGAAGACACAAAGAGAGAAGGATGGTTGGCACGGAGTTCATCTTCACGCTCCCAAGTTGCTTCATCAACAGAATGGTGTGACCACTGCACCTTGCGAATTTGATGGACTTGTTGCGAGTCCTTCGCTCGGTCTCGAGGATTTTGGTGGGGTGTTCTTGATAAGAGAGATCTTCTTGTAGGTCGATTAGCTCATGATCCACAGTCTTGGGGTCTTTGAAGCACTTCTTGAGTGAGAGATGTGGAAAACATCATGGACTTTGAGTTTTCCGAAGCTCGGTGCATAAGCAACTTCTCCTCTTCTACCACGTATCTTGAAAGGACCGATGTATCTAGGAGCCAACTTTCCTTTGATACCGAAGCGGTGTGTTCCTCTCATGGGAGTGACACGAAGGTAGACGAGATCACCAGGGGCATACACCATATCTGTGTGCTTCCTGTCATAGTTGCTCTTCTGACGACTTTGAGCAATCTTCAGGTTCTCCAGAATGATATGCACCTTCTCCTCTGCCTGAGTTACAATGTCAGGGCCAAACCAGATTCTTTCTCCTGCACCTGACCAACCAATGGGAGTTCTGCACTTGCGTCCATAGAGAGCCTCGAATGGTGCCATCTTCAGACTCTTCTGGAAGCTGTTGTTGTAGGAGAATTCAGCATATGGAAGGCATTCCTCCCACTTCATGCCAAACGAGATGACGCAAGCTCTAAGCATGTCCTCGAGAATCTGATTGATCCTCTCCACTTGTCCTTGTTGAGGGTGGTAGCAGTCTTTGAAGTTCAACTGCTCCCAAAGCTTTTGGAAACTCTCCCGAACTTTGAGGTGAAGATGCTCCCACGATCTGAACTGATTTCAAGTGGAACCCCATACAAAGAGACAATCCTGTTGATATAGAGCTCACCAATCAAGTCCGTAAATTGTTTCTTTTGGGAAGAAGTGTGCCACTTTAGAAAGCCCGTCGATGACAACAAAATTGCATTGTTGCCTTCTGCGACCTTGGAAAGCCGGTGATGAAGTCCATCTCAACTTTCTCCCATTTCCATTAGGAGGTTTCAATGGCTAGAAGACCGAATGGTTTCGATGGACAGCCTTGACTCTGCGAACATCACATTCTCGAGACGTACTTGGCACAATACCTTTTCAACCCAGGCCACCAAAGTGTGTGTTTTCAGGTCCATGTACATCTTTGTGCTGCCAGGATGGATAGAAAGAACCGAATCATGTGCCTCCTTGAGAACTTGGTCTCTCAGACCCGGGTAGTTTGGAACAAACATCCGGTGATCAAAGAAGAGCGAGCCTTGATCATCAACATGGAAGGATTCATACTTCGGAGTGCCAAGCTTAGAGATGAGCTTTCTAGTGTGCGGATCACCAAGCTGACGAGAACGAATCTGTTCTTCCAAGAGAGGAGTAGCCAGAAGGTTCAGGAGATGTCCTTGTTCCACAATTTCCAGGTTCAGCTGACGGAATTCCTCGCACAAGAGAGGCTGCTGCTCTTCCACCATGAGGTTGTTGACATAGGCTTTTTGTAGGGGTTCGTAGCATGGAAAACAAAAATTTTCTATCGCATACAAACAAACAAGCCAAGATCTATCTACTAGATTGTAGCAACGAGTCGATGGAGGAACTCACCCTCGAAGATTCCAAAGTGGTTAACGAGAGCGGATTCTCGTGGGTGATGTAGTCGTACTCTTCCCGATCTCAAGATCGTGTAGACGATCCTTCCAGCGCCCGTTAAGCAGCGCTCCCAGATCGGTCACACGTTCGGTACTGACGAAGACCTTCCTCTCCCTTGTTCCAGCAGGCGGAGGTTGTAGCACTCTCTCGCGATTCCTAAGAAGACAAAGGCGTGGTACCTAAGTAGAGGGAGATCCATGAGCTTCGCCTTAAGCCGGTGCGAGTATGGTGGAGCTTATGAGAGAGAGAGGATCAGTGGCCTAGTAATTAGACACACCAATTAGAGGGCTCTAAACCAATTAGAAGGCTCTAAAGCTGCTAAAGCAATTAGAAGCTCTAAACCAAAACAGCTCTAAACCGAGATCTAGAGTAGAAAGTAAAGCGTCTATGGGAGGAGCCTGCCCTCCTTTTATGGGAGGTGTTCCTTGGCGCGCCAGGAGGGAGGAGTCCCTCCCAACTCGCCTAGGGTGGCCGGCCCGGAGGAGTCCTACTCCTCCTCCGGTGTTGGTTCCAACTCCTCTTGCTTGTTTCCCACGGTTTCTTGTTTTGGCGCTTGACTGTCAAACTGGACATGTGACTTTTCTGGTTTAGGATTCAATTTAATCCTTTATTTGGGACAGCAATAACACTTAGTACATGATGCAATCATTCAATGATCAATGACACATTCATGTACCCTTCCCCGGTCTTGGGACAATCCGAACCTTCTAGAACATTCCCGATGAAAACACCGTAATCAGTCCCGAACTCCGAAACGGGACTTTCCTTATATGAATCTTATTCTCCGGACCATTCCGGATCACCTCGTGATATCCCGGATCCCATCCGAGACTCGAACAACATTCCGTCTCTTTCTCATAATACCATAACTACTCAAACAACGTCGAATCCTTAAGTGTGTCTCCCTACGGTTCGTGAATTATGCGGACATGATCGAGACACTTCTCCGAACAATAACCAATAGAGGAATCTGGAAATTCATATGGTCCCACATATTTCTACGATTACTTTGCGATCGAATGAACCACTTACATACGATACCAATTTCCCTTTGTCTCACGATAGTTTACTTGCAAGGTTATGATCGTTGGTATCTCCTGCATACCTAGTTCAACCTTGTTCTTGATAAGTACTCTTTTCGTTCGTGATATGTGATCCCTTGTGACCAAGTCACATGCTTGCAAGCTAATTGGATGACATTCCACCGAGAGGGCCCAGTATATCTATCCGTCATGTGGATGGACAAATCCCACTCTTGATCCATGTGTCTCAACCAATACTTTCCGAACACTCAATGCCACTTTTATAACCACCCTGTTACGGTGTGGTGTTTGATGTCATCAAAGCATCCATCCGGTAAAGGTGATATGCATGATCTCATGGTCGAAGGAATTAGGTTACTATGTATCAGAAAGCATATAGCAATTGAACTAATGAAATGACTTGATCTTTATGCTACGCTTATCTATAGGAGTATGTCCACCATATCATTCTCCTAACGATATGATCTTGTTGTTGATAACATCTCAATGTTCATGATAGGAAACCACAATCATTAATCAACCAACAAGCTAGTGAAGTATAGAGGCTATACTAGGGACTTCAAATTAAGTTTACAAAACACACAAGTATCAATGTTTCCTTGTTAATACTATTATAGCATGAATGTAAACATTTATCATAAACACAAAGATATAATAATAACTACATTTATTATTGCCTCTAGGGCATATCTCCAACAGTCTCCCACTTGCACTAGAGTCATCTAATCTAGATTACATGGTAATATACCGAACACCCATGGCGGTTTGGTGTTGGTCATGTTTTGCCCTCGGAGAGGTTTAGTCACGGATCCGCCACATTCAGATCTGTGTGTACTTTGCAAATCTTTATATCCCCATCCGGATATGTTCTCGAATAGCGTGAAAACGCTTGATAGCTTGATATGCTTCTTGTGTGACCTTGGTTCTTGCGCATTGGCTATGGCGCCCATGTTATCACAAGATGATAGACATTGGGTCCAGCGCTTGGAACCACACCAGCTCAATGAACTCCTTCATCCATATCGCTTCTTGTGAAGCCTCAAGGCGACCATGTATTCGATTCGGTTGAAGATCTCGCCACAACGCTTTGCTTTGCACTCCTCCATAAGCTTTGCACCATTCAAAATAAATACGTATCCGGTTGTGATTTAGAATCATCCGGATCGGTGTTCCAACTAGCATCGGTGTAACCATTAACAAGCAGTTTCATCACCTCCATAAGAAAGAACCATATCCTTAGTTCTTCTCAAGTACTTAAGGATGTTTTTGACTTGTCCAATGATCCACTCTGGATCACTTTGATATCTGCTAGTTAAACTAACAAGATATGCAATGTCGGGTCTAGTACATAGCATGGCATACATTAGAGATCCTATGGTCGAGGCATAGAGTCTTACTCATCCTTTCTCTATCTTCCGATGTCGGACTTTGAGTTTTACTCAAGGTCGATTGAGCAACATGGGCAAGAACCCTTTCTTGCTTTCTTCCATTCCAAATCTCTTTAGAACTTTGTCCAAATATGTACTTTGTGACAATGATATTTGGCGTTCGATCTATCTCTATAAATCTTTATGCCTAATATGTAAGTCGCTTCAAGATCCTTCATTGAAAAACTATTATTCAAATATTCCTTGACACTATTAAGAAGGTCTACATCATTCCCAATCAACAATATGTCATCCACATACAGTATTAAGAATGCTCTGAGCTCCCACTCACTTTCTTGTAAATACAAGCTTCTCCATAAGTTTGTATAAAACCAAAACTTTTGATTACCTTATCAAAGCGTTGATTCCAACCGGGATGCTTGCTTCAATCCATAGATGGACCGTTGAAGTTTGCATACCTTGTTAGCACCTTTAGGATCGACAAAACCTTTGGGTTGCATCATATACAACTCTTCATCAATGTCTCCATTGAGGAATGCTGTTTTGACATCCATCGCCATATCTCATAATCATAATATGCAGCGATTGCTAACATAATCCTCAGACTTTAAGCTCTTTGGTGAGAAAGTCTCATCGTAGTCAACTCCTTGAATTTGTCGAAACCCTTTTGCGACAAGTCGAGCTTTAAACTGTAACATTACCATCGATCTGCTTTCTTCTTGAAAATCCATTTGTTCTCGACCTTCCGCCATCCCAGTAAGTCCACCAAAGTCCATACTTGGTTTTCGTACATGGATCCAATCTCGGATTTCATGGCTTCTTGCCATTTATTGGAATCGGGCTCATCATCGCTTCCTCATATGTCTCGGGGTCATCGGTGTTGTCCACCACCATGACATTCATAACGGAATCATACCAATGGAGTGGTACGAGTTCTCGTTGACCTCGAGGCTCTGTAGTAACTTCAACAAGTTTCATGATCATCATCATTAGCTTCCTCCTTATTGGTGCGGGCACCACAGAACTTCTTCGGTGTGCGCTACTCAATTCGAGAGAAGGTTCAACAACCTCGTCAGTTCTACTTTCCTTCCATCACTTCTTTGAGAGAAATTCCTTCTCTAGAAAGGATCCATTCTTAACGAATGTTTTGCCTTGGATCTATGATAGAAGGTATACCCAATAGTTTCCTTGGGTATCCTATGAAGACGCATTTTTCCTTTGGGTTCAAGCTTGTCGTTGTAACTTCTTTACATAGGCATCCCCAAACTTTAAGGAACGACAATTTAGGTTTCTTCCCAAACCATAATTCATATGGTGTCGTTTAACGGATTTAGACGGTGCCCTATTTAAAGTGAATGCGGCTGTTTCTAATGCATAACCCCAAAATGATAGCGAATCGTAAGTGACATCATAGAACGAACCATATCTAAGAGAGTTCGATTCGGCGTTCGGATACACCATTACGCTGTTGTGGTGTTCCGGCGGTGTCAATTGTGAAAGTATCCGCACTTCTTTAAATGCTCGCCAAACTTCGTAACAGATATTCACCTCCACGATCGAGAGAAATTTAATCTTCTTGTTACGTTGATTCTCTACCTCACTTTGAAACTCCTTAAACTTCTCGAAAGTTTCGGACTTATGTTTCATGAAATAGATATACCCATATCTACTCAAGTCATCCGTGAAGGTAAGAACATAACGATAACCACCGCGCGATGCTACACTCATTGGACCACACACATCGGTATGTATGATTTCCAATAAGTCCGTAGCTCGCTCCATCATACCGTAAAATGGAGTCTTAGTCATTTTTCCCATCGACATGCTTCGCATCTTTCAAGTGATTCAAAATCAAGTGATTCAAGAAGTCCATCGGAATGGAGTTTCTTCATCGTTTCACTCCGATGTGACCAAGACGCAAGGCCACATATAGGTCGAATTATCGCTGATTTCAAACGTTTAGCCTCAATGTTGTTGATATGTGTATTTCCACTCGAGATTCAATAAGAATAGACCATCTATCAAAGGTGCATGCGTAAAACATATTACTCATATAAATCGAACAACCATTATTCTCGACTTAAACAAGTAACCGTCTTGCAATAAACAAGATCCTGAGATAATGTTCATGCTCAACGCAGCACTAAATAACAATTATTTAAGTATAAAACTAATCCCGATGGTAGATGAAGGGTAGCGTGCCAACCGCGATCACATCAACCTTTGATCCGCTTCCCAGCATCGTCACCTCGTTCTTCGCTAGCTTCCGCTTATTCTCGCAGACTGTTTGAGTTACAAATATGAGCAACCGAACCAAGATCAAATACCGAGCACTACTACAGTACTAGTGAGATACACATCAATAACATGTATATCGGATATACCTTTCTTCTTGATGTTGCCGTTCTTGAATCCGCCAAGTACTTTGGGCAATTCCTTCGATGACCTTCTCCCTTGCAAGTAAAGCACTCGGTTTAGGCTTGGGTCCAGCCTTGGTCTTCTTAAATCGGCGTGGTAGCTTTCTTACCACCCTTCTTGAAGTGTCCCTTTTGCTTAGACTTGCCTTTCTTGAATTTGGTGGTCTTATTGACCAACAACACTTGGTGCTCTTTCTTGATCTCCACTTGCAGATTTTAACATGGCAAAGAGTTCAGCAACGTCTTGTTCATGTTACGCATGTTGTAGTTCATCACAAAGTTCTTGTAACTTGGTGGTAGTGATTGTAGGACAGTAAATCCCAAAGCATTAGGAATCACTATACCCAAGCTTTGAAGTTTATTTGCGTGCCCAGACATCTTAAGCACATGCTCACTTGTGAGCTGCCTTCTTCCATCTTGCGGTTAAAGAACTTTTGAAGCCTCATAGCTTTCAATTGCGCATGAGTCTCAAAAATTAATTTGAGATCCTTGACAATATCATGTGGTCGACTCTTCAAACCTTTTACAAGCTCGATTCTAAACCATACAAGATAGCACCTTGAACTATGGAGTCTCGATTCTTCCGAGCGAGGTAAACATTCTTTACTTCATCGGAAGCAATTGGTGGGTCACCCCAAGTGCATCGGCACATAGGTCAAATTACCATGTGAGGACAATCCTCAAATTACGGAACCAATCCTAAGTTGCTTCCATTGTTTTTCAACTTTTCTTTCTCTAGGAGCATTAAAATTGATGGTAGGCTGCCATTGATCTACAACATATTTGCAATAGTTTAGACTAAGTTTATGACAAATTGAGTTCAAATTAATTAATGAAATTAAACTAGGTGAACTCCACTCAAAACAACATCCCTCACATTGTTTTAGTGATAACAGACCAAATCCACTACATCAACACCGATCATCACGAGAGTTGATATAGTTTCAATGGCGAACAATCATCATGTTCATCATATCTACTATACGATTCATGCTTTACCTTTCGGTAATCCGTGTTCCGAGACCATGTCATACATGCTAGGCTCACAAGATCAAACCTTAGTTTCTGCAGCAAATCTGGCTTGCTCACGTTGTATACACTTGCGTAATCTAGAACACCCGATCATCACGTGGTGCTTGAAACAACAAGCTTTAGCAACGTGCTAACTAAGGGTGAACACTTTATGATTTGAAATTGATGTGCATGAGGGATCATCTTATAATGCTAAATCGTCTACTAAGCAATACAAGATGCATAAAGGATTAACATCACATGCAATTCAATATATATGTGATATGATATGGCCTTTCTTCTTCGTGCCTCCGATCTCCATCTTCAAGCACGAACATGATCTCCATCATCACCGGCATTGCATCAAGGTCAATGACGCTTCTCCATGGTTGTCGCCCACCGGCTTCAACTATTACAACTACTTTGAATAGACACGCAGTCTTAACATAAATTAAAGACAACCATATGGCTCCTGGGTTGTCGACTTACAATAAGGAACATTGCATACATCGAATATAATCACAATCATGGCCATATCACATCATCGCACACCGCAAAACAAAGTTAGACGCTTCTACTTTCTTTGCATATTTTACGTGGTTTGGGGCTTTCAATAAGTGTCGTTCTAACTTACGAACAAGAACCACAACATTGATACTAGCATTGTTGATCACCCGTTGTAAATTGGATCTTAACTATGCTAGGAGAAACATGCACCCATAAAGCCACTTATGCAATACAAGTTACATGTCAAGCGTGGAGCAAGTCTCATGAACGATGTCATGTAAGGTTAGCCGGCCGCTTCATCCCAACATACCGCAAGATGCAAAGTACACAAAAGCAATCTACAATAAAAGCATCAACGCCCACAATGACCATTGTGTTCTACTCGTCTGCAGATCTACATATAGACACGGCTCGATACCCTTGTAGGGTTCGTAGCATGGAAAACAAAAATTTTCTATCGCATACAAACAAACAAGCCAAGATCTATCTACTAGATTGTAGCAGTCGATGGAGGAACTCACCCTCGAAGATTCCAAAGTGGTTAACGAGAGCGGATTCTCGTGGGTGATGTAGTCGTACTCTTCCCGATCTCAAGATCGTGTGACGATCCTTCCAAGTAGCCACGTTCGGCAGCGCTCCCATGATGGGTCACACGTTCGGTACCGAAGACCTTCCTCTCCTTGTTCCAAGAAATGGAGGTTGTAGCACTCTCCTCGCGATTCGAAGACAACGGCGTGGTACCGGAAGTAGAGGGGAGATCCCGCAGGGCTTCGCCTTAAGCCGGTGCGAGTATGGTGGAGCTTATGAGAGAGAGGATTAGTGGCCTAGTAATTAGACACACCAATTAGAGGGCTCTAAACCAATTAGAAGGCTCTAAACTGTTGGCTAAAGCAATTAGAAGCTCTAAACCAAAACAGCTCTAAACCGGAGATCTAGAGTAGAAAGTAAAGCGTCTATGGGAGGAGCCCTGCCCCTCCTTTTATGGGAGGGGTGTTCCTTGGCGCGCCAGGGGAGGGAGGGAGTCCCTCCCCAACTCGGCCTAGGGCTGGCGCCGGCCTGGAGGAGTCCTACTCCTCCTCCAGGTTGGTTCCAACTCCTCTTGCTTGTTTCCCAGCTTGTTTTGGCAGTTTGACTTTCAAACTGGACATTTGACTTTTCTGTTTTAGGATTCAATTTAATCCTTTATTTGGGACAGCAATAACACTTAGTACATGATGCAATCATTCAATGATCAATGACACATTCATGTACCCTTCCCCGGTCTTGGGACAATCCGGAACCTTCTAGAACATTCCGATGAAAACACGGAATCATTCCCGAACTCAAACGGGACTTTCCTTATATGAATCTTATTCTCCGGACCATTCGGATCACCTCGTGATATCCGGATCCCATCCGAGACTCGAACAACATTCGGTCTCTTTCTCATAATACCATAACTACTCAAACAACGTCGAATCCTTAAGTGTGTCTCCCTACGGTTCGTGAATTATGCGGACATGACCGAGACACTTCTCGAACAATAACCAATAGAGGAATCTGGAAATTCATATGGCTCCCACATATTTCTACGATTACTTTGCGATCGAATGAACCACTTACATACGATACCAATTTCCCTTTGTCTCACGATATGTTACTTACCCAAGGTTATGATCGGTATCTCTGCATACCTAGTTCAACCTTATTCTTGATAAGTACTCTTTTCGTTCGTGATATGTGATCCCTTGTGACCAAGTCACATGCTTGCAAGCTAATTGGATGACATTCCACCGAGAGGCCCAGAGTATATCTATCCGTCATGTGGATGGACAAATCCACTCTTGATCCATGTGTCTCAACCAATACTTTCCGAACACTCAATGCCACTTTTATAACCACCTGACGGTGTGGTGTTTGATGTCATCAAAGCATCCATCCGGTAAAGGTGATATGCATGATCTCATGGTCGAAGGAATTAGGTTACTATGTATCAGAAAGCATATAGCAATTGAACTAATGAAATGACTTGATCTTTATGCTACGCTTATCTATAGGAGTATGTCCACCATATCATTCTCCTAACGATATGATCTTGTTGTTGATAACATCTCAATGTTCATGATAGGGAAACCACAATCATTAATCAACCAACAAGCTAGTGAAGTATAGAGGCTATACTAGGGACTTCAAATTAAGTTTACAAAACACACAAGTATCAATGTTTCCTTGTTAATACTATTATAGCATGAATGTAAACATTTATCATAAACACAAAGATATAATAATAACTACATTTATTATTGCCTCTAGGGCATATCTCCAACACTTTTCTGCTAAGCGCATCTGCCATGACGTTTGCTTTGCCTGGCGTGTAGTTGATGGTCACATCAAAGTCATTGATTGCTTCAATCCATCTCCTTTGCCGAAGATTGAGATCAGGCTGAGTGAAGATATACTTCAAACTCTTGTGGTCCGAGAAGATCTCACAACGGTTCCCAAGCAAGTAGTGCCTCCATAGCTTCAAAGCAAAGACCACTGCTGCTAGCTCAAGGTCATGTGTGGGATAGTTGACCTCATGCGTCTTCAACTGACGAGAGGCATAAGCAACCACCTGTCTCTCTTGCATAAGGACCGCACCCAATCCTTGCAAAGAGGCATCGCAGAAGATCTGGAAAGGCTTGGATGTATCCGGAGGAACCAAGACTGGTGTGGAAGTGAGCTTCTCTTTGAGTGTCTCAAAGCTTTCTTGACAAGGTGAGTCCACAGTACTTCTTGCCTTTCTTGAGGAGGTCGGTAAAGGCTTTGCTATCTTGAGAAGTTACGCACAAATCGTCGGCAATAGCTAGCCAAACCGAGAAAACTCCGCACTTCCTTGACATTAGCGGAGGAAGCCATTCAACTATTGTCTTCACGGTTTCGGGTTAAGCGCAATGCCCTTGGCAGAGATAACATGACCCAAGTATGTTACTTGAGCAGCGAACTCACACTTTGAGAACTTTGCATACAAGCGGTTCTCACGAAGCTTGTTCGTAACACACCGCAGTGCTCTTCATGCTCCTCCTTGGACTTGGAATAGAGATATCATCCATATACCACCACAAACTTGTCCAGTACTCCATGAAAGCGGAGTTCATCAGCCTCGAGAAGGTAGCAGTGCGTTGGTGAGACGAAAGACATGACCGTGTACTCATACAGGCCATAGCGAGTGGTGAAAGCTGTTTTGGGCACATCCTCTTTGCGAATTTTGATTTGGTGATAACCACTCCTCAAATCCAGCTTAGAGA
Source organism: Avena longiglumis (assembly GCA_030063025.1). NCBI lineage: Eukaryota > Viridiplantae > Streptophyta > Magnoliopsida > Poales > Poaceae > Avena > Avena longiglumis. The sequence continues at coordinate 454,606,332 of CP125978.1, read as the reverse complement.
ACACCACACTCTGCCGGTGATCAAATAGATCATTTATCCGGAGAGGATACTTGTTTTTGATGGTTTTAGCATTTAGAGCCGGTAGTCAACACGAGCCTATCGGTTCTCGGCGCTTCTTCACGAAGATTGTTGGACTACCCCAAGAAGAAGTGCTCTGTTGAATGAAACCCAATTTCTCTTGTTCATCAAGTTGTCGTTTGAGTTCACCCATTTCGAAGGACCCATTTTATATGGCCTCTTGGAGATAGGAGCGTTCGGGTTCAAGCTCGATCACGAATTCAACCCGCGATCCGGAGGCATACAGCAACTCTTCAGAAAAACATCCGAACTCACGGACCACTGGTACTTTCTGAATAGCTTCCATAGCCTCATTATTGAGCAGCCAAGGAATAGAGCCGACAGCGGAGTCGACTTGGAGAAAAGACTAGATGGCCTTGAGGATCTTCGAGACACCGAGGCGTTCAAAGACAATCAATCACACCGCATTTGTCAACCAATCCATGCCCAAGATGACATCAATGTCGAGTTGCCAGAACAATCAAAGAAGCCAAGAATGAAGAACCACCAATCTCAACTTGGTTGCCATGGCTGATTTGAGCAGCTGCCATTGTTGCTCCAGGAGAAAGAACCATTAACTTCTTTTGGAGAGGAACTAACGCTAACCCATTCTCGTCTGCAAACGTATGCGACACAAAGGAATGCGATGCACGTAATCAAAGAGAACTCGTGCAGAACCGAGTTAGCGAAAGCATACCCATGACAACTCCAAAGTGCTCGAGCTTGAGAGGCGTTGACGATTAGCTCGAACAACCGAACCGGGCTTAGTGTTGATGTTGAGAGCCCGAGGCGGTGGTGCACGAACCAAGGAGAGCTTGATGCATCTTGGCGGGGGTTGAGAGCTTTGTTCTTCAATGGGCGATTCAGTGGGATGTCCATGATCTCCACATGTAACAAGCACCGCGAGGACGTGGAAGCGAGTAGCGAGGACTCCGCCAGCGCTCGAGGTAAGGGTTGTTGTAGCCCACAGGAGCCGCAGTGGTGAAGTTTGGTGGCCTTGACGTGAAGCTCGGTGTCTTGGTGGAGCCGGAGCGGTGGGGTGTTAGGAACCCGGACACGCCGCTTAGAAGGAGCTGCCATTGCCGCCGAGCTTGATGCATCCCTGTGTTTCTTGGACTCCTCGAACATCGCCTACTAGCCTCCTCTTGTAGTGCCATATGCTTGAGTTCGGAAGGTTGCGGTCTTGCATGCGTGAGTGCATACTTGATCGACGCATTGAGCCCTTGCTGAATCTTTTACGCTTCTTTTTGTCATCGATACTTCATCACCACCATAGCGAGACAGTTCATAAAGTTCCCGATATAGGTGTTGGCGTTATCATTTCCACTGAGTTGAGAAAGCATCCTTCATCCTTTCCATCACAATCTCCGAGAGAAACTGTTCTTTGAAAGTCGGTGAACCTCTCCCAAGTAGGCTGGAGCCCAGTGCAGCTAGCCTTCAAGTAGTTTTCCACCATAGAGCGCATCTCCCTTGAGAAGGTGGGTAGCACTTGACCCACTCTGCTCGAACATCGCCAGTCTCGAGCAACCTTGAGATCTCGCGCAGCCAATCATCCGCATCAAGAGGCTCGGTCGGAACCACGAGGGCGAGGTTGAACTTGAGGAAGCTCTTGATGTCACCACGCTTGGGAGGTGGAGGAAGTGGAGTGAACTCGTTCCTTGGACGCTCTCCTCAAAGCGCGGTGGTTCTCTTGCATGGCTGCCAGAGCATTTGCAATGCTTGGCAATGGCCGAGCCCGTTAGGAGGAATGTCCTCCTCGATCCGGCGTGGGAGCCATCTGTCATTGATGTAAAACTCAAGTCAAGACTATAATGGAAGATGATAATAATCCGTAATAGTACCAAGATGGAATTAACCAAGATTAAAGGATACAATTCTTGAGATGATATAAAATATCAACAAAGTTCATAGCACCTCAAAGATATTAAGCATATCGCACGATCGAAAAGAAGTGTGGTACACAAACATATCAAAGAAAATTTTCCACAAATTTCGCATTAAAATACCAATAGATGCATAAAATTACTTAACGAATCAAGATTAGTGACTCTACCGATTCAATATACAAAAGCAAATGATACAAGTAGTGGTATGGTCGCGACTCCATCCCGCACTCAAATCATTACTCGCACATGAACAAGTGGAACACATATCCTAACCCCTTCTTCTCACGGCGAAACCTAAGGATTGGTACTACGAAACGAACACCCCAAACAAGATAGCGTCGGATACAAAGCGGAAGATAGATTGCGTCGGTTTACAAAAGCACATCGGTATGGAATGTACCAGCGATTGATAACCAAAGCGAGATAAGATAACAACTTGGATGCAACAGATAGACAAGGGACTACACACACACACATCCTATGGTACTACGAAACCACACGTGAATCCTAGTTTGAACTTTGAGAAAAGATTGAAAACGTTACACTTCCTTACGGAAAAAGGGTGGGTGGGAGGTAAGAAAGAAAATGAAGCAGTCCTACTCGCGTTTTGTTTTCCTAATATACATAATTACCAAAATATTTACTAGACTGACAACGACCGTTTGGATGAAACCCTGAAGGTCGGGATGGCTCTGATACCAATTGTAACTACCTCGGTGAACTACGCTCCTAGATACAAGCCTGGATGAGTGATAGTGGTTGAAATAGTACGGTGGGGCCCAAAGCCACTCCTTTGGTAGTCCTTCGGACGTCCCAACCACTACCCTCTCAACGGGACTGTCTGAGGCGGCGTGGTCGGCGAAGGATCAACTACGTACACAAGTGGGTATGTACGCAATCCACCATACAAGAGTACATCAGAGCCACACCATCTAGAAAGAAAGGAAATATACCAACGCCATACGGCAAGATTCAAATGACCTAGATACATCTATAATTTAGGATAACTCCTCATACAACACACATCAGAGTATCATGCGGGCGGCAAACAAGATCCAGAAATGCGGATAAGAAGCAAATAGGCATAAGATGCCAGAGAAAATAAGCACATCCCAACTACAGGTCTCATGGATCCCCGATCCCGGAATCTCTACACCGAACGGTCGTTGCCCACATCATCGGCTTCTTCCACCCAGTAACCGTCCTGAGGAGGTACCTGTTCATCTGAATCAAGAATTTATCGTGTGAGACCCTAAGGGTACTCAGCAAGACTTAATGCCTCTAAAGGGGACACAACACGGGTGACGAATTGCGATAAGGTAAACCCTAGCAATTCTCTGGATAAGCGCTAACCATCCGCCTAACCAATGATAGACGGATGTCCGTGAATTTAAGTACAACATTATAATGGTAATCTCATCCGATCCATCCTCCTCGCTTACCAACAAGGAAGCGGGAACAACCCCATCCGTTGGCAATTTTATTAACCATTCCATGAGTATTGCACTATTTACTAGTCAAGTTACTTTAGTCATATTAAAAGCGGTACTTTAGTTATGCTTGTCTATGATCAAGAAACTGTGCTCCAAGTCGTCCATATCATGACACGGCTTTGAAAGTTTTACCCGGGGGTGCACCAATAGCAACACACGCCGATCAACCTCGGAAAACCAAATCAAAACCCAACGAGGCTTTCACGACGAACAATCACAGGATTGAAATATTTCAGGGGCCACCTTTGAGTAGATCCCGCACGCGGAGTAAGCAAGCTCGAGGACGGACTCAAGTTGCCAATGGTCAGTAATGGGAACCGTAAAGTGTGTGGGGGCTTGTCGATACTGCGTAATCACTCCGCATACCTAAAGCGATGCAGTGTGCTCCTCGCACAATAGTAAATAAAGCGAAGAAACATGGCATAAGTACAGGATCGTAAATAAAACCTCAAACTAGTTTGTGGCCCCAAGAAATAAGACGGAATCAAGCTCTGGCCCAGGGGGGTCCCATATACCTCCCGGATGTGGATAGCACGATAAATCAAGGAACAGGAATCAAGTACTCGGGGTCTTACGGGACACAAGTGAGCAGGAAAAACCAAATAGCAGATATTGCTCACCGGTGCCACTTTCTTTAGTTATCCCAGAACTACTCAGGTTAAGTTGTTTAGGTACCTCATTGCTCATCAGACTCTCACAAACCCTACACATGCTGTTCTACGACTCGCATGGCTCAAACAACTCCTATAGTAGTGGCTCATGGGATGGAGGAAACAAGCTTGGTGGGGTTTAAAAGTAAAAGCTATGCATACTTGGGATTCAATTTAATGCAATCGCGACTCAATGATGCAAGAATAAGATAGAGGCAATAGGTACTGTATGTATGCAAGCATGTGGTAGTGCTTGCCTGGTGTCTCTGTTGAAGCAAAGGACGGTTCTGGGTAGTGCTCCTGGTTCTCTTGATACAATCCCTGCTCAGTGTCTATCCGAGAAAAACCAAACAAACAAGGCCAACATGAATATAGAGCACAAGCATATGAATTAGATGCGTCAAGCAAACAATCATGCCATGATGAATGATGCACAATTTACATGGCAAGTAAGGTAGCAAGGCATGGGTGAGGTGTGGAGGACAGAAAATAACATTTGAATTGGGTTTTAGTCATATTTTGTTGCCATAATAGTTGCTGTTCATTATATTTTTATATGATGCATGCTGCAATTGAAGCCATGGATAGCATAAACAGAAAGGTCTCGTCGAGCTGATCATTTTAGACTACTTATTTGCTAAATTTGGAATTACAAAACATTAGTTATGATTTAATGAAAATCCAGTGGCAATTGATGTAATTAAACTAAACTTGGAGTTTTACTTGTGCAAAAGTCAAAGTAGATGGCATATTTGAATTCCTCTCATCTTGCTGATATCCAAACATATATTATTTGTCTAATTTGGATAAAGTATGAAAAAGTTATTAATAATCTGAATAGAATTTTGAATTTTGAATTTATTTAAACAGGTTTGAATTTGAAAACAGATCTGGAACGTTTTCCACTTTTTCTACTCATTCCTGAGTCGCCTACAGGTGGGGACAGGGGGTGCTACGGCCCACGCATCAGTGCCTGGAACAAACTAGACTGCGGGTGGATTAAACAGAACAACAGGAACCTTTTTATAAAACTCCCAGAGACACTGACAACGGGCCTGGAAGGACCATGGGTTGATGAACCAAAGGGAGGGCTATGTGCAAGAGTGACCAGCAGACGCTGCTTAGCGAAAGCGGCGCAGTGGCGGCAGAGGGACCGGGTTACAAACAGTTTTCTGGGAGCCTTTTGCAAGTTTCCCAAGGACGGCGGGTGGGCTGGATCGCAGGCGTGAGGCGGGAAAACGTGAAGGACCTAAACGCTAAACGTCCGCTGTTGCCGGCCTTGGCGCTGGCCTGCGTCTGGCGGACTTTGGCCGTTGACGACGCCGCTGCCGCTCAAACGCCACGGACCCAAACGAAAACGAAGAGGAAACCTAGGCCTACAACTTTGCTACAGGATACTAGCGCGGAGGCGATGTGGCGTGGCGTCGCGGGCATGGTTTTAACTTGAGCAGATTGATCGCTGCCGCTGCTGTTGCCAAGGCGCGGCGTTGTATGAGGCCTTGGCGAGGCTACAGAGCGAGAGGGAGCTTATGCAAGGCGAGGACTCACCAGCAGCTTGCCAGTGGTCGGCGAGGATCGGGGTCCGGATCCGCCGGCCTCGGCGAAGCGCTGGCACGGGCACGGCGGTTGCTGTTCCGGCGAGGCTCGTGGGTCCTCGTGTCTGACGGCAGGAAGGTCGCCGATGCTCCTGGTACCGGGCCTCTGGCGTGCTGGATCAAGAGCTGCAGTGGGCCGATCTAGGGTTAGGGTGACATGGTTGAGGAGTAGCTCGCTGGGAGGAAGAAGGAAGGCAGGAAGCAGAGGCCTGGGGCGGATCTGGGATCTGGAGAGGCGGGGAGGCTGGGAGATAAGAACGAGGGAGGGTGGTAGATGGCGTGGGGAGGGGTGGTATGCAGTTTAGGTTAGGTGAGGGTTTCTTTGTTGATGAGAGGGAAGGGACATGGGTATGGGCCAGACTAGAGAGGGAGATAGGGTGGCGAGTTGGGTGGTGTGGTGAGGTAGGAAGCTAGAAAGAGGAGGAGGGTACTTAGGGTTGGTTTAGGAAAGGTGTAGATTAGGGTTTTGTTTTGTTTAGGTAGGAGGGAGATGGAATGGGGTAGGTTTTAGGGTTTTGCCAAGAGAGGTTAAGATAGAGGAGATGGCACTTAGATGATCATGCATGCTTCAAGTACTAACACACAAGATCAAGAAAAGAAAAGAGGGAAGATATGGAGAGATGATCATGAAGATGGGTGGTTCTTATGCTTACACATGATCACATGTGTATTCATGGGAAAAAGGGGTAGGGTTAGCTAAAGGAGATAGGTGATATGGTGACACTATCAAAACAAGATCAAGCAAGGAAGGTGATCCACTTAGAATTCAAGCAAGACCCAAAGCGAAAGGTGGCACTTGCATGGCCCATGCATGATAATTAATGCCCAACTATCCTTGTGAAAACAATAAGATTAATATGGCATTATTCATATGCATTCCCAAAAGGTGGCAAAGGCCAAGCCAAAGATGATGGGTGAGTTCCAACCAACTAATCATGAGCCAGAGATAAAACAACAAAATGCCAAGCTCAGAATAGTTGGATGGTGGAATTATAAGGTGGTGAAAGAAAAGGTGGTGGAGTCAATAAGAGAGATGCCCCCAACTCAACTTGGGCATTTAACAATGTATCAAGAGCCAAATACAATATCAAGAGGCAAATACAATTAATCATGCACATGAGATAAGAACCAAACAAGAAAGGGTTTTATATGATGCACAAATGCAAGGTGGTATGATGACATGAGCATGATATGATGATGATGCAACAATTATATGTTGGAAGTGGCCCATTTTATTATTATGACATGTAGCATTACAGGGGTTAGACGACTGGGATGCTACACACATTCATGTACCCCTTCCCCCCCGGAGTGCCGGACATTCCGGAACCTTCTAGAACATTCCCGATGAAAACACCGGAATCATTCCCGAACTCCGAAACGGGACTTTCCTTATATGAATCTTATTCTCCGGACCATTTCGGATCACCTCGTGATATCCCGGATCCCATCCGAGACTCCGAACAACATTCGGTCTCTTTCTCATAATACCATAACTACTCAAACAACGTCGAATCCTTAAGTGTGTCTCCTACGGTTTAAGTGAATTATGCGGACATGATCGAGACACTTCTCCTAACAATAACCAATAGAGGAATCGGAAATTCATATGGCTCCACATATTTCTCGATTACTTTGCGATCGAATGAACCACTTACATACGATACCAATTTCCTTTGTCTCACAATAGTTTACTTATCCGAGGTTATGATCGTCGGTATCTCCGCATACCTAGTTCAACCTCGTTCGATAAGTACTCTTTTCTCGTTCCGTGATATGTGATCCCTTGTGAGCCAGTCACATGCTTGCAAGCTAATTGGATGACATTCCCGAGAGGGCCCAGAGTATATCTATCATATGGATGGACAAATCCCACTCTTGATCCATGTGTCTCAACCAATACTTTCCGAACACTCAATGCCACCTTTATAGCCACCCAGTTACGGTGTGGTGTTTGATGTCATCAAAGCATCCATCCGGTAAAGGTGATATGCATGATCTCATGGTCGAAGGAATTAGGTTACTATGTATCAGAAAGCATATAGCAATTGAACTATTGAAATGACTTGATCTTTATGCTACGCTTATCTATAGGAGTATGTCCATCACATCATTCTCCTAATGATATGACCCTGTTGTTAATAACATATCTATGTTCATGATCAGGAAACCATGATCATATATTAACCAACAAGCTAGTTTAACAAGAGGCTTTACTAGGGACTCTTATTTTAGTTTACAAATCACACAAGTATTAATGTTTCCGGTTAATACAATTATAGCATGGTATGTAAACATTTATCATAAGTGTGAAGATATGATAATAACCACTTTATTATTGCCTCTTGGGCATATCTCCAACAGTCTCCCACTTGCACTAGAGTCAATAATCTAGTTTCAAACCTTTGTGTATATAACACCTATGGCTTTCCGGTGTTGTATGTACACGATTGCTAGTGGTCAACTGATCTCGGATCTGACACTTCCAGGTCCGTGTGTAATTGCATGTCTTTGCGTCTCTACGCATCACTCATTCTCTAATGAGATGGCTTCGTACTAATTTGGTCCTTTGGTGTGACCTTTAGTTCTTTGGGGTTAAAACATGTTGATAATATTGTCGTACAATATATCTTCATAGTACTATCCCACTGTGAACTACACCTAGTTTGATAACAAACTACTTGACACAAATGCCCTCTTTTGCTGCTATAATTGCAGTCATATACTTAGCCTTTTGTTGTAGTATCTGTCACAATGTCTTAACTTTGGAACTCATCCAAATCCATTATGGAACTTTCTTTCCATTATATTGTGCCACCCTTAGTTTAGATTGAGATAAACTTAATTTGTACTTTGTGACAAAACTAGTATCAATGTAGTACTTTTACAATGAACTAACCATCTATTTGTCACTTCTACAAAGAATATACTCTTAGTTCTTCCCAAAGATCATAAGAATAGCCTTACTATTGTCCAATGATCATCTTATGAATCATTCTGGTATATGCTCATAACATTTAGAGCATAGGACACATCTGGATTTGTACATATCACATTATGATTAATATAAATACTCTTTGTGATTTCATACATCAAGTATCAATCTATACTTGATTATTTGTTTCACTTTACCAAATGTCAATGCACTTGAATATATCATCAACATTGAACTCATTCAATCCTTTCTGTGCGACAAGAACCTCTCTTGTAGTTTCTATATTGAACTCATTCAATATCTCGTCTATGTATACCGCACAACCATATTAGTCTATTGATGCCAAATATTTGGGTTTTGCCTAAGTCTTTCATCGGGATGAAATTCTTAATATGTGTTAATAAAAGATACATTATTTCCAATCAACAATATGTCTTCCACATAATGTATTAGAAACATGTCTTAGCGCTCCCACTTAATTTCTTGCAAATGCAAGCATCTTCATTGTCTCTAATGAACTTTTAAACTCCTTTAACAGTTTCATCATAGTGAAGATTCCAACTCCGCTATGCTTACTTCAACCATTGAAGTTTGCATATGTTTTTAGCATCCCTTGAATTTAACAAAACCCTTTGGACCGTGTCATGCACACGTCCTAGGTAACCCTTCTATTAGAAGAACTTGTTTTTGTTTATCCAACACATAACAAAATTATATGTCGTGGTTGCTACATTAATCCGTCTAGACTAAATATCGCTAAGAAAGATCAAATCTTGTCATAGTCAACCCTTGAACATTGTTGTGAACTCTTTCCCAACATGTCGACCATTTCATAGATGAAACATCCATGTCTATTTCTTTATAGATCCAAACACAACTGTAAGGTCTTACACCTTTCTCGAGGGTCCTTCAAGTTAAAAACTTGATTTCTCGTGCATGGAACTATCACGGATTTTTACGGAGTCAGGGCTCATCATCGCTTCTTTGCATGTAGTCGGATCATTATTGTTAAATAATGATTTAACTCTCAAATCTTGGTATTTGATTGTTCATCCGACCTACTTGTTTCAATAGGAACTTAGATCTCCGTGACCACAACCTTTGAATCTGACGAGCCATGAGCATTGTTTGCTAACTCCGGAACACTTTTCGGCGCTGCGCAACTTTGCACATATAGCTAAGGTTCTTTTAACCTTATCAAAGTTCTATTGTCCTCCCACTTAACTTTTCATGAAAAATTCCTTCTCAAAGAAACTTAACGTTCTAAGCAACAAACACTTTTGTCTCCGGTGTTTATGGAGGAACACTTTAACATTTATACAAAGACAGGTTCATCCGACTTTGGTTGCACACATCTTTCTTATGCATAGCATACCAATGTTTTAAGAAAGGACTACTTGGGTTTTATCCCAAACCATAACCTTATATGGTGTCATTTCAACGGATTATGATGAAGCTCTTTTCAGTGGAAAAACGGTAATCTCTAAAGCTTTTAATCTTTAAAATATAATGGCAGTTTTATGAATTATACCTTTGATCTTACCATGTCAAACAAGGTTTAATTACATACCTCGAACGCCCCATACCCTTATGGTGTTTCGGGAAATGCAAATCCACGGAACGATTCCTTAAATCTTAGGTATTATGCTAAACTCTATAACTCAAATATCTTCCTTTATGATCTTTATCATAAACTATTTATATTCTTGTTACAATGATTTTGCACTTCATCTTGAAAGTCTTTGAGCTTTTCAAATGTTTCACACTTCATCCTTATTAAGTAAATATTCATATATTCACTCAAATTTTCGGAGAAAGCATATGAAGTTGAAATCCATCGCTCTTGACTACACATGATGGACTTTGTACAACAATATGTACAATTTCCAATAAGCTAGTCATTCGTTCCCTTTTGGCCTATGAACGAAGTTTTAATTATCTCTAGGAAAGTTTCACAAGCGTCATTTGATCAAAATCAAATAGACTCCAAAATTCCATCCACATGGAGTTTCTTCATGTTTTCTTTCCAGTATAATTTAAACGGCGATGTCACTTCCTAAGTGATCTTTCAATCAATTTGTCTTTCGACATCTTTAGCACTAGTTTTATGGATGTGATATCTCCAACGAGATTTGCGAATCCATCTTTTATGGATTACGACAATTATTTGAACAACCATTTTGTTCTCATAATACCTGATAAAACAAATCTTGAAGGCAAGCTTTGATGTTTAACGAGCAACATAATAACCCTTTATTTGTCCTCGATGAACATCATCACATATTCTTTTGATAATTACTTAGGCCACTGTAGTTCATGAATTCTGTTGTTTCGTATGACGATTCATACCAACAAATTCAATATTAAATAATTAAGAACCACATTGTTTAATAAGCAAAGAATATAGCCATAACATGTATATCATCTATATACTTAAACTGAACAATTCTAGTCTTTTCCTTTCTGCCATATATTTATGAGATTCTCTTTCAATATTTCCTTTTCTGTTTGAAAGAATCTATCAATATCAATAGTGGAGTCATACATATGACACATAATCCAAAGCGTGTATAATTAAATACCAATGTCTTTGGACTTGCACTTTGAAGTAGATCACCTATCATCAAATGTTTGGTGTTCTTTCAAATTCCTTTCTTTAGTAATCTCTTGGTGTAGTAAACATCTTACCTACATCAAATATTCACCCTCATCATGGATTTATCCATGATCAAGCTACTTTTAGCTTGTAACGGTGAATCGCAAGTATAATGTTGCTCTCAAAAACCTTTTGGAGGATTAGGACAACTAGTGTCTCCAACCTTTTGCAAATTCTCATCAAATATGAGAACATGACTTTTGCCATATTATACTCTATCATGTTGTAAACAATACTTCGTTTCAGATATCACAATATCTTCCACACATCATGGTTTCTGAAACAACTCTTTCAGATCCTAGATAACCTTGATATTAAGAGAATCCTTTGAATATCAAGAATCATGGAGACAAACATGATACTTATATACTAACACTTGGAATTGTTACTCTTGATTTAATACTAATTATTAAACTTCATGGAGTAGGAACTTCTTGAAAGTTTGCAATAGGACTTTTAAACTTTAGATTAACACTTAAAACAATACGATACCAGTTAAGAAAGTATCTAACGAATTCTATAGTTCTATCATCTCAATTATAACTAAGCGCAAGGTGGTAAACGGATGCCAATGACTACAACATCTATGCAAATTCACTTTGATTTAGTTTATGATAAATTGAGTTCTAATTAATAATTAAATTAATCTTGGTGAACTCCCACTCAAAACAATATCCCTCACATTGTTTTAGTGATCACACGAACCAAATCCACCACATCAAAACCGATCATCACGAGAGTTGATATAGCTTCAATGGCGAACAATCAACATGTTCATCATATCTACTATATGACTCATGCTCTACCTTTCGGTAATCCATGTTCCTGAGGCCATGTCTGTACATGCTAGGCTCGTCAAGATCAAACCTTAGTTTTCGCATGAGCAAATCTGGCTTGCTCACGTTGTATAGCCTTGTAGAATCTAACACACCCGATCATCACGTGGTGCTTCGAAACAACAAGCTTTAGCAACGGTGCTAACTAAGGGTGAACACTTTATGACTTGAAATTTATGTGCATGAGGGATCATCTTATAATGCTACCGTCGTCTACTAAGTAATACAAGATGCATAAAGGATTAACATCACATGCAATTCATAATATGTGATATGATATGGCCTTTCTTTTTTGTGCTTCCGATCTCCATCTTCAAGCATGGACATGATCTCCATCATCACCGACATTGCATCAAGGTCAATGACGCTGCTCCATGATTGTCTTCCACCGGCTTCTTCAACTACAACTACTTTGAATAGACACGGGTCTTAACAGTAAATTAAAGACAACCATATGGCTCTGCTGGTTGTCGACTTACAATAAGGAACATTGCATACATCATATATAATCACAATCATGGCCATATCACATCATCGCACACCGCAAAACAAAGTTAGACGCCTCTACTTTCTTTGCAGATTTTACGTGGTTTCGGGGCTTTCAATAAGTGTCGTTCTAACTTACGAAAAAGAACCACAACATTGATACTAGTATTGTTAATCACCCGTTGTAAATTGGATCTTAACTATGCTAGGAGAAAGCAGCACCATAAAGCCACTTATGCAATACAAGTTGCATGTCAAGCGTGGAGCAAGTCTCATGAACGATGTCATGTAAGGTTAGCCCGGGCCGCTTCATCCCAACATACCGCAAGATGAAAAGTACACAAGAAGCAATCGACAATAAAAGCATCAACGCCCACAATGACCATTGTGTTCTACTCGCAAACAGATCTACATATAGACACGGCTCGATACCACTCTAGGGTTCGTAGCATGGAAAACAAAATTTTCTATCGCATACAAACAAACAAGCCAAGATCTATCTACTAGATTGTAGCAGCAGTCGATGGAATAACTTACCCTCAAGATTCCAGCGATTAACGAGCGATTCTCGTGGGTGAGGTAGTCGTACTCTTTCCGATCTCAAGATCGCGTGAGCGATCCTTCCGACGCTAAGTTCCGTGGCGCTCCCGCGATCGGTCACGTTCGATTCGGCGACGAAGACCTTCCTCTCCTTGTAGCACTCTCCTCGCGATTCCTGAAGACGTGGTAATGCAGGAAGTAGAGGGGATATCTCGCAGGGCTTCGTCTTAAGCCGGAGCGAGTATGGTGGAGTATGAGAGAGGCTTTTAGTGGTCTAGGGATTATACACACCAATTAGAAAGCTCTAAACCGAAGGCTAGGGCAATTAGAAGCTCTAAACCAAAACGGCTCTAAACCGAGGTCGTGGCTAGGGTTTAGATTAGAGGATAGGAACTTGTGTGTCTAGAGGAGGCCCTGCCCTCCTCTTATAGGTGGAGGAGGGCGGCCAAGGGAGGAGGAGTCCCTCCCAACTCGCCTAGGTGGTGGCCGCTTGGAGAGGAGGACTCCTCCCAAGTCGGTTCAACCTCCTCTTGCTTGTTTCCCTCGGTTCTGTTTTCGTTTGACTTTCAAAGGCCATTTGACTTTTCAGTTTTAGGATTCAATTTAATCCTTTATTTGGGAACAAGAACACTTAGTACATGATGCAATCATTCCAATATGTAATGACACATTCATGTACCCCTTCCCCGAAGTCTTGGGACATTCCGAACCTTCTAGAACACTCCCGATGAAAACACCGGAATCATTCCCGAACTCAAAGCGGACTTTACTTATATGAATCTTATTCTCCGGACCATTCCGGATCACCTCGTGATATCCCGGATCCCATACGAGACTCCGAACAACATTCGATCTCTTTCTCATAATACCATAACTACTCAAACAACGTCGAATCCTTAAGTGTGTCTCCCTACGGTTCGTGAATTATGCGGACATGATCGAGACACTTCTCCGAACAATAACCAATAGAGGAATCTGGAAATTCATATGGCTCCCACATATTTCTACGATTACTTTTGCGATCGAATGAACCACTTACATACGATACCAATTTCCCTTTGTCTCACGATAGTTTACTTATCCGAGGTTATGATCGTCGGTATCTCTGCATACCTAGTTCAACCTCGTTACCGATAAGTACTCTTTTCTCGTTCCCGTGATATGTGATCCCTTGTGAGCCAGTCACATGCTTGCAAGATAATTGGATGACATTCATATGGATGGACAAATCCATATGGATGGACAAATCCCACTCTTGATCCATGTGTCTCAACCAATACTTTCCGAACACTCAATGCCACCTTTATAGCCACCAAGTTACGGTGTGGTGTTTGATGTCATCAAAGCATCCATCCGGTAAAGGTGATATGCATGATCTCATGGTCGAAGGAATTAGGTTACTATGTATCAGAAAGCATATATCAATTGAACTATTGAAATGACTTGATCTTTATGCTACGCTTATCTATAGGAGTATGTCCATCACATCATTCTCCTAATGATATGACCCTGTTGTTAATAACATCTCTATGTTCATGATCAGGAAACCATGATCATATATTAACCAACAAGCTAGTTTAACAAGAGGCTTTACTAGGGACTCTTATTTTAGTTTACAAATCACACAAGTATTATTGTTTCCGGTTAATACAATTATAGCATGGTATGTAAACATTTATCATAAGTGTGAAGATATGATAATAACCACTTTATTATTGCCTCTTGGGCATATCTCCAACATCATGTACTAGGTATCATGGCTGGGCAAAATAAAGGGAGAAATCAAATCCTAGTTTGAAAAGTCAAACGCCAATTTGAAAAGTCAAACGGCAGTTTTGCTTGGTGGAGGGAGAGTAGGAAACCTACTTGGGGACGAGTTCCTCCCCCTCCACCCGCCGACCAAGGATACCGACTTGGGGGAGGACTCCCTCCCCCTTGGCCGCGCCCTCCCACCTATAAAAGGAGGGGCAGGGCTGCCCCTCTTCCCTACACCCCAACACCACCCAAACCCTAGCCCTAGCCACCGGCCAAGCTTCCTCCCTTGGTGCCTCTAAACCCTAGATCGCCAAGGCCTCTCTCATAGTCCACCATACTCGCTCCGGCTTAAGGCGAAGCCCTGCGAGATCTCCTCTACTTAGGTACCACGCCGTCAGCTTTCACGAATCGCGAAGAGTGCTACAACCTCATTTTCTTTGGAACAAGGGATAGGAAGGTCTTCATCGAGTATTTAACGTGTGACCGACTCTGAAAGCTGCTTAAGCATAGCATGAAGGATCGTCACGTGATCTTGAGATCGGCAAAATGCGACTACATCACCCACGAGAATCTGCTCGTTAACGCTTTGGAATCTTCGGTGAGTTCCTCTATCGACTCGTTGCTACAATCTAGTAGATAGATCTTGGCTTGTTTGTTTGTATGCGATAGAAATTTTTGTTTTCCATGCTCGAACCCTACACCTCCTCTTGGCCTCCCCTCGCCGCCATCGGTAGCGCCAGGCAAAGCTTCGGTGTCGGTGGCGGCGGCCTCCCGATCTCGGTGCGTGCAGCGCGGCTGGCGTTGAGTGGCGGCAGCGCGGCGCCGGTAGCCTGTGATGCGGTGGCTTGGTGGCGAGTGCGGCGTGGTGGCGCGGAGACCGCGGCTCGGTGGCGGCCGGCCTGGAGGCTTCAGGGACACAGGCGGCGTCATGCTCGTCCGGCGAGGCTTGAGGCGGCAGCGCTGGCGATGACGTGTCGTGCCTCCGGGGGACACAGCGGTGGAGCTCTCCTGGTCGTCTGCTCGGCAGTATGGCCATGACGCGATCTGCCGCGATGGCGGCATAGATAGGCGATGGCGGGTCATGGCGGCTCGACTTATACAAGAGCGGTGGGGGCGCCTCGCGAGCAACTCGGCGGCGGTGAGACCTGGTTGCGGCGAGCGGTTCGCAGCGGTCTGGGCTGATCCGGGCCTAGATAGGCTAGCTAAACTGGCGGGCGATCTGGGCCTGATCTTGGCCCTACGGATGTCGCTGCCCGTCCAGACGGCACCCACCGCAAGGTGATGGAGGGATGATCTCCTACCCTAGGTTTCTCGTGTGCTCAATGACTGCGAATTCGAGTCCTGCCCTTCGCCGGAACTCTCGATGGTCACGGTGTGGCGGTGGGCTGACCTTGGCTCGAAACGTGGAAGCGGGCGCGCCCCGAAAAGGTGGCTTCTGCGCGTTCCTCGCACCATAGGGTGGCGAGGTTGATCTGTTTCTCGACGCCAGCCGCTTGCTGGGTGGTCTCGGTGGCGATGGTGCTGCTGCTTGGCGGCGGGGATTTGTCTAGGTGGCAGATTTTCTAGTGGAGGAGGTGGAGCACGGTGCTAGGGAGGCGTGTCAGAGGCACCCTTCTTTGCGGTGCGGCGGGACTTCACGAGCCTTGACGGGCTCGGCCAGGCCAAGAAGGCCTGGTATGGCCTGCTGCTGCATCCGGTCGGCTATTGCCTTCGGGCGGTGGAGACTATCCTCTCCAGCGTGCTGATGTCATGCATATCCTCGTCGATGGCCCCGCTCTCTCGTTCCTATCGGCCTCGGTCTGAGTTCCACGGTGTGACGGTGGTGAAGTCTTCAAGACCGTGTGGGCGCGTGCAGGTGGGCGGCAAGCTTGGCGAAGCAATTCAAAGCGGTTGGGAGGGTCGTTGGAGGGATCAGGAGAAATCTTTGTCGCTTTGACACCGGCGCGAAGACGCCTTTGGGTATCGCCTTCCTTCCTGAAGGGCGTTGGGGGCATCTCCTCCGCGTCTCCCATGGCGTACCGGGGGAAACCCTAGGACTAGTCCGAGCAGTAGTGTCGTCATCGTCACTCCCCTTCTTGGAGGTGCTGCTTTGGTACGCGGAGCTTTGGATTGCTAGCGGTGTGGTTGTACTTCTCCGGTGGACGCAACGGTTGTGAATCTTCTCTGTTTCGTCGCTCCGCCGTTGTCGGCTTTGTTTTCTTTACTTTCTTCTTGTTTTCGGTTTGGACCTGCCTGTTTTCTTTACCTGCCTTCCTTTAAAAAAAAACATGTTTTCTTTATTTGAACCGGGTTTAGTTAAACAAGAAAAATCGGTACGTGCCCATAAAAATACATCTATCACTTAACTACTAATTAGCTGATAACTCAGTTATACTATGAAAGTACTCTTAAACTTCTACTTTCCTAGATTAAGACCATGTGTAATATATCGCCATCTTACTCTCATATTTATTGTTGTCAGAGGATCACATTCATGCAATTATGCTCACCTACTCCTCATTCAAATATAGGAGGTGAAAATATGTTCTTATTTTGCATACTTATTCTCACCTATATATAACCATGGCAACCTCAAAGGCTAGATATATATAATTGGGTAAGATGAGGCACAATGCAATCTTACAACTAGTTAGAAAGTTACACACAAGGAAGCATTTCTCTGGATTTCCTATGCGAGAGAAGCAGCAAAAACACTTTCTACGTACTCTGGTTTAGTGCAAAATATTATGAATGAGCGACATCAGAAAATAGTCTCATTCGAAGCCTTTGGATGGGGGTGCTCTGTCTCTAGCTGATAGAATCCATGATCAACTCGTCACATAAGCAAGTCACTTTTCATGCATTTTGTGCAATACCTTCCTATCGTGGACTATCTATGTTTCCGCTAGGCGGCGGTGGTAAGTGCCCTAGAAAACGGAGTTGGGTCATGCTTTTCACTTGGATTCTAGAACAGTCATCGTGTCGCACTCGAATCTACACTAACATGTTACCGGATGTTCACATTCGACTATTAATTAGCTAACCACATCAAATGTAAACATGAAAATTTGCTCGTTACTGTCGCAAGATCATACTTGTGAGTTTCTTTGAATATTTTTACAGGGATAGAACAATCTTTTTTGGTACTATAGTGACTAGTGAGTTAGACAGACCAATTCTTAGAACCGTCCATCTGTCTTACTTGCAAAAACTACATGGCCCCTTGTCATGCCACACTGATTCACTAGGCTTGGCAGCAGCCCACGCTACGTTCCACAGAAAAAAAGGCCCATAGCCAAAAAAAAAAACTATGGCAGTCTTGCTGCCGAACACCTCGTTCCACCGGCCCGCCGCGGGTCACCACCGTCTCTACCCCGTTGCTCTTTTTGAGAAAAAGGACCGGAAGCAAAGCTGTTAGCTCTCACTGACATATGGGCCCAATACACTTTACGGCCCCACCGGTCATTCAGCGAAACCGCAAAGCTACCGAGTGGTGGCCACCGGAAAGCCCCTCCTTCCTGCTGTCTCTCTGCGCTGCGGCCTTTCCCTCCTCCCTGGTTTTGGCACAGATTCCGAGGACGAGCTGCCAAAAGCAAACAAACTCCCCTCATCCTCCCGCCATTACCCAGCAAGCACCCACGCCCACTGACATGCGGCCCATACGCCATCGATCACTCCACCCTCCTGCGCAGCGGCAGCGCAGCTTACACATACTACAACTACGCGCAGAGTCACGCGCCGCACAGTTCACTCCAGTCTCGCGCGCTCCACGGCCAGGGCCAGCATCTCTCGTGAGTCGTGAACGATGGATCACTTGTCCGGCTTCCTGGCAGCGGCCGTGATGCTCGCCGCGATCGTGGCCTCGGAGGCGAAGACGACGATCGAGCCGTGCTCGGGCTCCGACTCCTGCCCGGCGCTGCTCGGCTACACGCTCTACGCCGACATGAAGGTCTCCGAGGTGGCCGCGCTCTTCGCCACCGACCCGTCCGCGCTCCTCGCCGCCAACGCGCTCGACTTCGCGGCGCCGGGCGCCGCGCACCGCATCCTGCCCGCGGGCCTCTTCCTCCGCGTGCCCACCCGCTGCGCCTGCGCCGACGGCGTCCGCAAGTCCGTCGCCGTCCGCTACGCCGCGCGCCCCGCCGACACGCTCGCCACGCTCGCCGACGTCGTCTTCGCGGGGCTAGCGTCCGCCGACCAGATCCGCGGCGCCAACGGCCTCGCCGACGCCGACCCGGACGCGCCGCTCGACGCCGGACAGCGGATCGTCGTGCCGCTCCCCTGCGTCTGCTTCAACTCCTCCGACAGCAACCTACCCGCGGTGTACCTCTCCTACGTCGTGCAGGTCGGGGACACCGTGCCCGCCATCGCAGCAGGGTACGAGACCACCGTCACGGATGTCATGAACGTGAACGCCATGGGCAGCCCCGTCGCCGCGCCGGGCGACATCCTCGCGATCCCATTACCAGGTATGAATTATGATCAAATTGATCATGCGTCAACGTTCTTTCTTGAAACGAATGTCCATGATCTCAGTTTACAAGGTCGTCATGCTGCATTGATCTCCCTGCTCTACCGTTGCGTAAATGCTTATGTTTATACTTGGTATTGGAACAGAATGTAGTATGAAATGAGCTCAGTTTTCTGAATATGAGAGCCCTGTGCACACGGTAATTCTGTAATGATGTCATTGCTGTATACATTAAGCAGAGCAAGGTTTGTAGTTGGTACTTTCAGTTCCTATTACTGATTGAGAAATGCATGCATTCAGGTTTGCAGTTAGTACTTTGATATACGATATATTGATCCATTGCATAAGTTGTTGATATGTTCTTATCGGTCGATTGATTTGGAGGTCACATTGTAACTTTTGCTGCATTATATCTTGCTGTTTTTAAATTTAGCAGCTTACCATTTGTTTAGATTCACTTCAGTAAGCAAGCATAAGTAAGTAGCACATTGTTCAAAATGATGAAGTGTTCAGCTTCCTTTTCAATCAGCTTTGTGGTTCAAAGTGTATCTATGAAGATACAGTAAGCAAATTATTAGGCAGCGTACTCAATTATTCAAGGTGGATCTCTGTTTTTGTCTGCTTAACTTTGGTCGATGAAAATAATTTGTTTGGCACCACACCGGTCTGAACTTCTTTTTTCTAGAATCAGCATTTGCCTGACTTTTTTGTGTAATGGATGTTATTTTTTGATGTCCAGCTTGTGCATCCTCATTTACGAAATCTGCTTCAGACCATGGATTGCTTGTTGCAAATGGGACTTATGCACTTACGGCTGGCAACTGCGTGCAGTGTAGTTGTGGGCCTGGAAATCTCAAGTAAAATTCAACTATACACATGTTCTGTTCACAAAGCAGTGTTAGTGCTGAAATTTATTCTGTATCATAATCTTTGGATTCTGTTCTGTACCAGTTTATATTGCACGCCAGCGGCATTGTCAGGATCATGCCCGAGCACGCAGTGCAGCAACAGCAATGTGTTGCTTGGCAATGCGAGCACCCACGCCACAAGCGCAGGCTGCAATGTTTCTTCTTGCAGCTATGGAGGTTTTGTCAATGGAACTATTGAAACTCTGTAAGCACCATGTTGCACAATGTTTGCAGTTTCTCCCTGATTTCTAGTGTCAGTATTCTTACATATTACTTTTCCTTTGCAGGTTAACCACTGGCCTTCAACCCAAGTGTCCAGGTAACTATTGTTGCTGTAATCCTCACTCTGTAGATTCAGACCCAGGGCTGTGACTCTGCACAAATTATTTTTCAAATGTAGGAGCTCCGTACTCCTAATTTCATTTGATACACTACGCACAAACTTTAAGCATTATTTAAGGGTTTTCAGTTTGGCAAAGCTTGCATTTTTCATTCTTAACCTGAACACTTCATCCAAGTGACACTCCTTTAAAAGCATCCACTGCAATGCGCAATCTGTACCACTGGAACATATCATTACATACAAAAGAGCAAGTGTTGCAACTGCATACCTCCGGAATTTGTGTTCAAAAGTGCAATCTGTATCAGAAGTAGACATAGAAAGGAGCAAATGTTGCATCTAAATCCGTAATTTCTGTTTGCAAACTGCACCTGATTACATGCAGTTGCACTGTTGAAGTAACCGACATCATGTTTTCTTATTGAATACAGTAAAGCTTCAACTCTGAATGAAGTTCAGATTACTAAACAGTACGAAACACCAGAAACAACACACCTTTTGTCTTTGTAACTATGTTGCATGACCTTAAATTTTATCTCATTTGATTAGTATAGCGAGTTTTACTTTGATACACCTCCCGTTTTGTTTCTGACAGTTTATGCCCACACAGGACCCCATCAAGTCCCTCTGCTCACAGACCCACCGACGACGGTGAACCGCGACTACTCGACGTCCCTCCCTCCGCTGTCCGCACCCGCACCCGCAGAATCCGGCGGCGACATGCCGGAACCACCGCCGAGCTCGTCGGTGCAAGGAGGGTCCTTCACACTCCCCAGAGGAGCTTCTACTGCCGATGGCCCCGCTGGAAGCGTCTCAGAGGCACCACCCCTGATGAACAAACAGTGGCAAATCCTATCTGGGTTCATCTTGTGTCTGATTCTCCACTTCCATTTGTGAATTTCACCATGCCCGGATTCTTTTTTCAGTTGTGTTAAGTGTATCTGTTGTACCTCATTTTGGGCAGGCAAGTGGACAGTATCATAGTGGCCATGTTTTTGCACCTCCTCGTTCTCCCTAGCTAGGGACATCATGATCATCACTCCCCATATGCATGGGCATGCTCCTTTACCTGATGCCATCTTTGTCCGGCGCGGCTTCAGAAAAGAAAATCTTCAGTGTATGTACTGATGGCGCCACTAGGCACAAAGCAGCTCGAGTCATGTGTGTGTGTTTGCTTTCTTGCCCTCTCTCTTATATTCTTATTCTTCTTCACCTTCTCTTTGACGGTTTGACTGAACCTTTTAATTGGGACCAAATAGATCCTCCATCGCCCCTGTCCTGTTGAGAAGATCGGTGGATGCTTTACCATGGATGGAGCTTTCAGCTGAGCACATTTTTCATGATGCAAGTGCATGTGTACCAATTTGTTGTACTGGTGGTTGCTGGTGTGTCACATTGTGACCTGCTGCACATTTCCGTGGCCGAATTAAGCAGGACAAAAAAAAAAGGCAGATACAGTGCACACCCCAACCAAATCCATAGGAATAGGAGCGTCGTAGGACCCAGAGCACCGTATCCGGCACAAGTGAAATGCCATCGCTCTTTCGGCTCAGAGATGCCCATCTCCAGTTCTCCACGTACACATCTCGCGTTTTAAGAGCATCGATCTCACTCACCAATCATCATCTAATTATTAATTAAGCCAGGTTGCAACAAGTGTCCATTTTTTTTGGCACTGGAAACACAGACCGATCGATCGGTGCTGCGTGATCGGAATATGTAAAAACCAGGGGCACGCCACGAATATCCAACGGCGCGCGTGTGCCGGATTTTCCACAGAATAATGCGGCAAGAACTTACTAATTAGCAATCGATTCCGTGTAGAGAGAGAGAGAGGGTGATAAGCATGCTTTGTTAGAGAGTGATCTTGGCTTATCCTCCTTACGATGATGCCCCCACACACACACACACACACACACCCCCCACACACACACACACACACACACACACACGTGGTCCTTATCCTGATCTGGTCATGGTTGTGAATTAGTACGATCCCTCTTCATCCAGAAGGTGATCAAGAGAGATACGAAAAAGATCGTTTCCAGCTCCTGTCATGCATGGAACGACAGCTGCAGTAAACTTCACCCTGGTTGATACCGGTCGCGCCGTACGGACGTATCGATCTTGTCTTGGACCGGACTCTTGCATGCAGTTTGGCTCGTACCGCATCACCGTGTGGCGTGTGCTTCATCCATCCACCATGGTCCCCTGCCTGACAAATCTCTGATGATGCGTGTGCCGTCAATCCGCCATGGTCCTGAACCAGACTCCCGTCATAGCATAGAAAATTAAGCATCAGAAAAAACTGGTTCACGTGGCCTCTAAGCTCTAATTTCAAAAGGGATCACTGTGCATCGCCACCACATTGTGTCCCGTTCACTTGACACGACGACAGTCCGATAGTACTTGGCATATTGAGTTTCGTCTAAGCATTGCACCTAGTACAGCGAGTGCAGCACTAGGACCAATACAGCCAGCCAATGGCGACTCGTTACGCCTTGTGATCCAAATTCAAGTATTGGTGTATTTAAGAAAGGCTAACTTCGGATGGAGCGGAGCGAGGCCCGTCGCCGGAAGGCTTGGATCGAAGCGACTCGTTATATTCCAGGTGTTGATTATACTAATGTATTCTCCCTAGTTGTGAAGCATACTTCTATTCGTACTTTCTTTGATATTGTTGCTATGCATGATCTTGAGCTTGAGCAGCTAGATGTTAAAACTGCTTTTCTGCATGACGAGTTGGAGGAGGAGATATACATGGACCAGCCTGAAGGCTTCATTGTGCCTGGTAAGGAGGGTCTTTTTTGCAAGTTGAAGAGATTCCTTTATGGACTGAAACAGTCGCCACGGCAATGGTATAAAAGTTTGATTCGTTTATGCTAGCGCATGGTTTTAAGAGGTCTCAGTATGATAGTTGTGTGTACATAAAGTTTGTTAATGGATCACCTATTTATTTGCTGTTATATGTTGATGATATGTTAATTGTTGCCAAGAGCATGAAAGAGATCAATACTTTAAAGGATCAATTAAGTAGTGAGTTTGAGATGAAGGATCTTGGTCCTGCTAATAAAATACTAGGCATGGAAATTAAGAGGGACAGAAAGTCTAGTTTGCTTTTTCTTAGTCAAGAAAAATACATTGAGAAAGTTCTTCATCGTTTTAATATGCATGATGCAAGGTTTGTTAGTACACCTATTGCTTCTCGCTTAAAGTTGTCAGCTTTGCAATGTTCTACTTCTGATGATGATATTGAGTACATGTCACGAGTTCCTTATTCTAGTGCTGTTGGTTCCTTGATGTATACCATGGTTTGTTTCCGGCTTGATTTATCACATGCTATGAGTTTGGTCAGTCGATACATGGCTAATCCCGGTAAAGAATATTGGAATGTTGTTCAGTGGATTTTCATGTACCTTCGCGACACATCTAAAGCTTGCTTGAAGTTTGACAGGACTGGTGGGGGACTCGTAACTATGTGGATTCAGATTATGTTGCCGATTTGGATAAGAGGAGGTCCCTCACAGGTTATGTGTTTACTGTTGGTGGATGTGATGTTAGCTGAAAGGCTACTTTGCAGGATGTTTCAGCACAATCTACAACTGAGGCTGAGTACATGGCTATCCATGAAGCATGTAAAGAGGCTGTTTGGGTGAAAGGTATGTTTACTGAGCTTTGTGGAGATGATTCTTGCATTAAGTTATTTTGTGACAGTCAAAGTGCTATTTATCTCACTAAAGATCAGATGTTCCATGACAGGACAGAGCACATTGATATTAAGTACCACTATATTGGCGACATGGTTGCACGAGGTAAACTGCATGTATGCAAGATTAGTACTCATGATAGTCCTGCTGATACGATGACAAAGACTGTTCTTGTTGGTAAGTTTGAGCTTTGCTCAAGCTTAGTTGGTATAACTGTTTAGTCCAAGAGACTGTTTGGCGCCAGCAAGTGTTTCTTTGTTGATTCATGTGATTGTTGAAGTTCATGCTACAAGAAATTTGTCTTAAGGTGGAGTTTGTTATATTGTGATCCAAATTCAAGTATAGATGCACTGAAGAAAGGCTAACTTCGGACGGAGCGGAGCGAGGCCCGTCTCCGGGAGGCTTGGGAATGGATCGTTGCCACCGTCTATATATACATCTTGTAAGCCGCCGGCTAGGGTTTATCGCATCTTCGATAACCCATGGCGTTTATAAACACCCACCAAAAATAGTGAAGAGTTTGATGGCTGGTGTCCGTGGTTTTTCCCTTCGTGTTGGAGGGATTTTCCACGTTAAATATCGTGTCCCTCTATCGTGTTTACCTATCGTTCTTCGTTATTGTGCATCTCTTATTATAACAATGCCGCCGGCTGTGGCTCCCAAATTCCGACCTCCACTCTGGCCGCACGCCCGACTAAACTAACAAGCTTCATAGCAGCCCGGGCGTGCGGTCGTAAGGATCTGTCGATCTCTTTCTGGGCGGCCCTTCGTGAACACACACTGACGGCTGACGAGATTTGTAGCACAAATTCAATCACTTCACCACCATAGTAATAATACTGAATATTCTTCACTAGAGTGCACATCTAAGTGCTACTAGCAACTTACCAAGTGCGAGCTTTCGTATGACGCTCTTTTCCGCCATGGCCCTGACGATAGTCTGCATTGGTGACAGCTGAAAGATGGTGAATCTTGTGTTGGGTTCGTGGTTGAAGGTTCACATATTTGGTTTCCTCCTCCAACGTCATCACGTGGGGTGCTATATTTTGAATTCGACGGCGTGTCCAGAGTGCTGCCCTGGCCAGATTCTTTAAACAACAATGGCTATGCCTTTATACTTTGGAGTTTGGACGTCCGCAAAGCTGCAGACCAGTGATAGCAACCCCGTCGAGCTCGGGTGTCTAATTTGTCTTAGGTGGTCCCAACGGTGGTGCTAGAGACGAGTGACAAGCGTTTGGTATTTTGTTCAGGGGTTTCTTAGGTCTTGAAAAAGTTAGGGTATTCCAATCCTTTCAGTTCTATCAGTCGGTGTATACGTGGGTGTAATTTGATCTTTTATAAATGAGGCATGTATTACCTCCAAATAAAGTGCATGCTTCCGCTGACGAGATTATGATGATACATCCAACGGCGACTCATTACGCCGCAAGGGGATACACAATTCTGGCAGCACACTCGACTAAACAAGCATATAGCTTCATAAAAGCTCGTGCCATGCGTGTGGTTGTCTCCATCCGTCAATCAATTTCCTCGCCACGACCCTGTCGTGCACCCGCACCGCAGTAAAGCTTTGTTTGTTCATCTCAAGTGTATACTTTATGACCTGTTGGGGACGGTTTAAACTTCTACAATTTTGTAATACTCCCTCTCTTTCATATTACTCCGTATATTAGGTTTGGTCAAAGTCTAACATTATCGAGTTTGAGCAACTACTATAAATTTAAAATTATAATCATTTCAAAATTAGATCAATACTATTGAAAACATAATGAAACATACTTTCATAGGATATTCGTTTGATACTGTAGATATCAATGTTTTGTATGTTATACCTGCTTAAACATTACAAAGATTAATTTTGACTTGGCCAAAGGTGCGTAATAATATGAAACAGATGGAGTAATCCATAGCTTTGTAAAGCAGCTCAACTACGTACTACGTGCAAGCTGCAACTTGTAGTGTGGTACGGCCTATTGTACTACTCATAGTTGCAAGTGTGACGATCGCTTCATGAATAGCTACTTGGCTTGTAAAACGTACTGCCAATTCGACAATATGTATATGCCATTTTGGCTAGCTAGCGAATCGGATAACGGAAGCATATAATTATTCTAAAGCTCGGCATATATGTTCACACTATTCTTACCAGAAAAGTTCCCTCTAATAATAGCATAAAATGTAAACTTGCATGTCAAACAATTCAAATTAACGGAAGCAAACTTTGGGAATTTTCATAAGTTAATTCAGAACTATCTCATGCGAATTTCATCAAAATTTAATTGAAATTGAATTGGCCTGAATCTCATCCGAAGGTTTTGAGAGAGAAAATCTGGCACTCCTCGGCGAAATTACAAAATTTTCGGAAATATCATACAATTTAATACCTCGGTATTAACGTAATCTCGGTACGAAATGGCGAATGACTTGTATCCATTACGGAGTATGTTATTGTGGGCACAAAGTTGAAGTGGAGTTTGGGAATCCGATGACCTATACTCGTCAAAAAGCCACTGCCACTGAAATTCATCTACTAGTAATATATGGTGGGGGTGCGATGTGCGTGTATATAGCATGTTTGTCAGCACATATGCATTTGGTCTTTTTCAAGAAAGTGAAGTGGAGGCGTTCGAATAATCAAGAAAGAGAGAGCAAGATGTGTAAGGTGTACTACTGAGATCTCAGGGTCGATCTGGGCTCGGACCGGCCGATGCTGCCTGCCTGTCTCTTTCTTCTTCACCTTCTTCCCTCAAACTCGACGTTGAACGACCCACCAAAAAGAAATGTCCCCAAGGACCCCATATATATATGCTCCATAATTAATTGGAATACATGCGCACTTGACACTAATGACCACGGGCGCCAGTTGGATTAGATATTCCTTTGCGAACTCGATCATCTTTGCGAAGTTTACAGAAGAGAGGTAATTGATCAAACCAAGTTTGTATCCATGTATATGCCCGGCTGTGGTGACTGTGAATCCAACTGTTAATTATACAGTAGTACATCTGTATGTGTATATATATACTGTGCAAAACTCAGTAGAAAAATAAGGCCAAAATCATCAGCTCATCTATCCCAGACTAAAGATCACCTACTAGCCTCTCCTCCCCATATTTCCCCTCTCCATTGGAGCTCACAGTCGCCATGCGCGCGAAGGTCAGGCTCGATCGATCACGACGTGACTTTCGCACGGGTGCAAGGGGCCAGGTGGCCGGCGTGCACGCGGTGGCTGGACGACGACGGGTGCGTGTCCCGCTCGACGAGCGCGCGGAGGCGGAGGAACTCGTCGACGGAGCAGGGCAGGCGCAGGGGTCCCGACGAGTGGTAGCCGTACGCGTCCCGCGCCGCCTCCAGCAGGCGGCGGAAGAGGGGGTGGTAGAGGTAGGCGATGGGGATGACGAACCGCCCGCCCGGCTGGTCCTCGTCGCCGACCCGCACCGCCAGCCACCCCTTCTTCACCTTCCCCTCGCCCTGCATCGCCGGCGGTCCAGCTGCTGCCGCGCTCTCGCCGTTGCTGGCTGCTGATGCTGCGCTTCGCACCGGGAGTTGCTACCCGAGCTACGGTGGAGTTTGTTTTAGGGTTATTACGCTGGAGTTGTGTCTGTGGTGCGATGTGGTTTCGTGGCAGCTGCGGTGGTTTTTATAGGATTTGGCTCCTGCGTGCGCCGTGCACTCGACTGCCGCTTCTTAGGTACGAAGTACATGGTACGAATTCCGGTATTCAGAAATCTAATTGTGCTTACAGGTGTAAAAAAATCCTTTGTTTGATAATAAACGTAAAAAATAAGAAAAAAACCCATGCATGTACGTTCGAACATTTTATGTCCTTCCGCAAGTTTTCAGAAAAGATGTACTATATTTTTTGTGTCTCGTATAAAAATAGAAAATAATTCCAAAGCTCTAACGTGCTATCCACTGGACATTTTGTCTACTTGAGACATGTCATGTAAAATGTTCCTTTTTCCTGAAAACTTGTGTGCAAACATCAAATATATGTACGTATATGTGAATAATTATTTCAAAAACATTTAGCATTTTCAATTTTCCTTTTTATGCATTTTATCTAATATTTCATTTGCACATGTGAGCCAAACACCACCATCCAATTGGCTCACAAGTGCGTATGAACCTATTGTTTGAAAACAAATTTCGAAATGTCCAAAAGTTGAAAACATTATCTGCACGTACATTTAAAAAAAATTCAAAAAAGAAAAAAAGTTTGTCCATTCAAAAAACAAATGTGCGAAATCCTTTTCAGAACAAAGGAATATATCTTTGTTTCTCTATCTCTTTAATTCCTTCTTCCTACCTTCTCTTTGACGGTTCCGCAGCACCTTTTAATTGTGACCAAATAAATCCTCCATCCTCACTGTCCGGTCTAGCAGATCGGGTGGATGCTTTAACATTCACCATGGAAGTGCAAGTGCAAGTGTACCAATTTGTACTTGTGGTACTGGTGTGTCACATTGTGACCTGCACATTTGCGTGGCCGAATTAACCCGAAAAAAACAAGACATATATAGTGCTCTTTAAACAAGTGGCTCTTTGACCGAAAAACGCGACGGATCAATCGATCGATCGATCGGTCGGTGCTAGGTGATCAGAATAAAAACAGGAGTCACGCCAGGAACATCCAACGGAGCATGCCGGATTTTCCACAGAATAATTCTGCTACTAAGATTTCTCCCCACTTAATTAGTGGATCGATTCCGTGTAGTAAAAGAGAAGGTGATAAGCACGCTTGGCTAGGGAGTGATCTTGGCTTATCGCGGGATGGCCGTGCTGAGCGGGGCGGCGCGCTGCTATGGGGCGCGGAGGGCTGCAAGGCGGAACGGTGCAGGTGGCGCGTCCCGTCACGTCCCGGGCTGCTGCGGCGGCGGCTCCACGCGAATCTGGCGGGCGGTGGTGGGTGGGTTGGGGCTGCTCGACGGCCTCTGCTTAGGGGTGGCGGCAGGGCCCGGCAGCTCAGCCCTTGGTCATGGTGGCGGCGCTGTGGTGTCGGCGGTGGCCGACAGGGAGGTGCCCGGCTGGCTAGTCCCCCTGCAGCTTCTGCTGGCCTAGATCTGGCTTGGACCCAATCAGGGTTTGGGGCGGGCCTAGCCCGGGGCGGCTTCTCTCTGGAGGTGGTAGGGCGGGTCTAGGGCGTATAGGAGGGCGGCGACGGCTGCGGTGGCTTTGCTGCAACGTTGCGGCGGGGTCTTTACGACCTTCGAGGCCGGCCGGGCGAAGTGTGCCTCGCGCGGTCGAACGGCAACCGCCATTGGCGGTGGAGGTCGGGCTCCTCCGCGCGGCCGCGCTGTTACCACCAACCTAGGTCGGCCAACCCTATCACTTCCGCCTCGTAGGTCACGCAAAGAACCCGTCTTAGTGGGTGCGAGTCCGTGGATGCAGGGGCAGCGGCCTCGGAAGGTGGTCTGCAAGGTGTCCCTTCGGTGGAGGTGGCTCCGGAAGGCGACTTGTGTTCTTCGGCAGGCGGCGTTCCGGTGATGTTCTAGATGGCGGTAGGACGAGGGCGCTGCTGCTTGGCGGCAATGGTGGCCGAGACGAGCTTGGCCGGCGGCTCTGAACCCTAGGTTGGGTTTGGGCAGGCTAGCTCGCTTTCTGGTAGCTTCCATGGTTGGTTTGGGGTATGCTTCGGGACAGGGGAAGCGACGATGCCAATGCGTCTGCGGCAGCGCAGCAGCGGGGGCTTCACGGGCCCGTGCTGGGCTCGGTCGGGCCTTGTTGGCCTGGTATGCTCATGTTGTTGTGTCCGGTTTGGTACCGCCCTGGCGGTGGAGGTCGCTCGCTCCCACACGGCAGCAGCACCGCTGTCCCTTGTCTTCGGTGGGTCCCTCGCGCGCGGCCAACCTCGTGGTGTTTGCCATGGAGAACTCCGATGAAGACGGCGAGACCGTTTTAGCATGTTGGTGGTCGGCTAGTTGGTGGAGTGCCAGGATTGGCTGGAGTTTGGGTTTTGAGGGGTTGGGAGAAATCCTTGCCAGCTAGGCTGGCTCCGGCACGGCGACAAGTTTTGTGGCTATTTTAAGATACGAGGAGAGTGATCTTGGCTTATCGCCTTAAGATGTGCCGCCCCTCAGACGCGCGTGGTTGTGAATTGCGATCCCTCACTCTAGAAGGCGATCAGCAGTTCCCCTACTTTCTCCTTTCTGCTCCACCCTACGACAAGCAGGCTGCAGGTACACGTACGTATCACGTGTTACACGGGGGAGAGATACGGAAAAGATCGTTTCCCGCTCATATCCTTTCATGGAACGACAGCTGCAGTAAACTTCACCCTGATTGGTACCGCACCGCGTACGGACGAGTCTTCGACCGGACTCTTGCAGTTCGTTCGTACCGCATCACCGTGTGCTTCATCCATCGACCATGGTCCCCAGCCTGACAAAACTTTGATGTGTGTGTGCCGTCAATCCATCATGATCCCTCGTTCGCCAAAAAAAATCCATCATGATCCCTGACCATTATTCTCCCGCGGTAGAAAATTAAGCATAAGAAAAACTCGTTCACACGTGGCTTCCCTCTAATTTCAAAAGGGGTCACTGTGCATCGCCACCACATTGTCACTTGACACGACGACAGGCGGATAATTTTTTTGTTAACAAATGAGAGAGTTATATATTGATTAACAACGGACCTGAGGAAGCAAAATGTGCTTGAACTATCTCAATTGTTTCTAGGGCAGGCTCTTTTTTCTTGAGGCCATCTTGTTCCTTTAGAATAGAAATCTTCTTCTGATTGGTATGCCTTTGCGGAGGCTTTACAAGCCCGCTGGACCCGGCCGGACCTGACTAGGACTGGTATGTCTTGCGGTCGCGTTCGGTCGACTACCGCCTAGACGGTGGAGGTTGTTCCCTCACGCGCGGTCGTGGCTCTGTTGTACCCGGCTTGGGATTTCCTTCGCCTCCTTGCAGAGCTCGTGACGGCGGCTTCGGAGAGATGACTTTGGAGGCTTCACAACCGTAGTGGCGCATGCTCGTGGGCGACAAGTTTGGTGGTGGCGAGGCCTCGTCCTCGCGGGACTCCTGTGCAACAGATCACTCGAGGGTTGTGGATAGGGTCTTCGGGAGAAATCCTTGTCGGGTTGCTTGACACTAACGTGGTGCCGCCTGCGGATGACATCTTCCCTTCCTGAAGGGCGTCGTGGCTACCCTTATTTCACGCCCTCCAGGTGCTTGGGAAACCCTAGGGCGGTCCTGTCCGCAACAATGTCCTTTTCCTCTTAAGGGTGCTGCTTGGTGCTTGGCGAGTCGGGGCTAGGAGCTTAGTGGGCATTCTTCGGTGGGCGCAGCGGTTGCGGTCTTCCTTGTCTAGTCGATCCGTCTCCATCTCTATTTCTTTTTATTTTTTAGTGTTGTGCTGTTTGGACTAGCAACGGTCTCACATGTTATTTATAAAACAGAGTGAAAGCCTGTTTCGAGAGAAAAGAAATCTGTACTAATTGCGATAGTACGCACAAAGCAGAGTCTTGTATGTCTTTGTTTTCCCGCCTCTTTTCTTCCTCCTCACCTTCTCTTTGACGGTTCGACTACACCTTTTAATTGGGACCAAATAAATCCTCCATCCTCCTTGTCCTGTACTCCTGTATAGCAGATCGGGTGGATGCTCTAACATTAAGCTTTCAGCCGAGCACATTTCCATCATGCAAGTGCAAGTGTACCAATTTGTGCTTATGGTTAGAGATTACTGGTGGGCATTCTTCGGTGGGCGCAGCGGTTGCGGTCTTTCTCCTCTAGTCGATCCGTCTCCATCACCATTCCTTTTTATTTTTTAGTGTTGTGTTGTTTGGACTAACAGCGGTCTCATATGCGTACTTTATTTATAAAGCGAAACGAAAGACTGTTTCGAGAGAAAATAAATTTGTACTGATTGCGGCACTACGCACAAAGTAATTTGAGTGTTGTATGTCTTTGTTTTCCCGTCTCTTTTCTTCTTCCTCGCCTTCTCTTTGACGGTTCGAATGCACCTTTTAATTGGGACCAAATAAATCCTCCATCCTCCTTGTCGTGTACTCCTGTCTAGCCGATCGGGTGGATGCTCTAACATTAAGCTTTCAGCCAAGCACATTTCCATCATGAGAGTGCAAGTGTACTAATTTGTGCTTGTGGTTAGAGGTTACTGGTGTGTCACATTGTGACCTGCACATTTGCGCGGCCGAATTAAACCGGACAAAAAAAAGCAAATACACCCAGCCAAATCCATCCATAGGAAGTGTAGTTCCGCGACAACGCCCGATCACCGTATCTAGCACAAGTGGAATTCTATTGCTCTTTCCGTCGAGATGCCCATCTCCAATTCTTCATACATCTCGCATTTTAAGAACATCGGCGTCGCCCATCACTGCAGGTTGCAACAAGTGGCTCTTTGACTGAAAAAGTCGACTTGATCATCGTCGGTCCATCGGCGCGTGCAGGATTTTCCACAGAATAATTCTGCTTCGTACTGCCGCTAAGATTTCTCCCCACTTAATTAGTGGATCGATTCTTAGTAAAAGAGAAGGTGATAAGCACGCTTTGGTAGAGAGTGGTCTTGGCTTATCTCCTTAAGATGCCCAGCCTACACGTCGTTATCTTGATATTGTCATGGTTGTGAATTACGCCGTCTTCTCAAAGAAAGAAGGAAAAATCTAAGCCGTGACGCCGCACGGAAGCACCCCGCGTGAGACGGCCAATACCCATATAGTGTTCCACGCGAACGAAGCCCAATGCGCCAATGCGTCAGAAGCAGGTGCGGGGACATTAAAATTTATTTTTTCCACTATTATTATACACTCATAAATCGCTTCTCGTCCACATGTTTTTCTTAGAACCAAGTTTCTGACATGTTTCTTTGCACCGTTCGACTATAGTAGTACAAGATATTACAGGCACAACAAAGTGTGTTTAAAAAATGGGCACAGCAAAACGGAGTAAGTAAACTTTATATCTTTATCACACACGTGACACCATATACCATTTAGACTGCGTTGTTAGTAGTAATTACCAGGTTAATTAGTCCTAATTAGCATATTACTAATTGCCAGATTAGTTAGACTAAGTTGCTAGATTCAATTGTCATTAACTGCCAGGATAATTAGGCTTAGTTGCCAGATTGGTGTTGCAAGATTAATTGCACCTGTCGCCAGGTTCAATTCGTAGTAGTAAGGAGTAAAAGTTAACAAATTAATTAGGCTTAGTTATCAGATTAATTAGACCTAGTTGACTGGTTAATCTGTCAATAATTGACAAGTCTAGCTCTGACGTGTGCTTGACAGCAGAGGCCTCCCCGGCTCGTGCTCGTAGAGGCGGCGCCCGCGCGCGTCGGGTGAAAGTTTTTGGGTGAGGTCGAACCAGAAAGAGGCCCACTTTGGTTGCAAAATTTCATTGGGCGGGCTGATTAGCGGGACACCAGGCACCGTACAAAGACACCAAATGTGCGGCGCCGCGCAATAGGAAAGTCCAAGAAAGAATTTGCACTCTGAATTTTCTCCCACTTCTGCTCTACCCTAGGACAAGCTGGCTACCCTACGTATCAGTACTGTTCACGTGTTACACGGGGCAGAGATACGAAAAAATATCGTGTCCAGCTCCTGTCCTGTTGATATCTTGTCATGGAACGACAGCTGCAGTACCGGCCGCACCGTGCGGATCGGACGTCACTATGGCACGTTCGGTAATTAGAGGCACTTTTCTTGGCGATTTTTTAAACCCGCCTAATCAGAAATATTTCAAGACTTTGAATAATGCGCTCAAAATATAAGATTTTAGTGGCAGTTTGAAAGTGCCACTTAGTTTATCCTTTGAGGCACTATTGATAGTGCTCTAATGTTTTGAAAATAGAGGCGCAGTCAGCCTTCACGCTAAACTATCGCAAGACTTGACATGTGCCTCAAAAAGACATATCTTTTAGAGGCATTTTCTGTGATAATGCCACTAAAAGTATATCAACTGAGACACGATTAGAAGTGCCACAATTTGTTACCGTTTGGAGGCACTAAATTATGCCTTTAATGAGTGACCAATTGTGGCACTATTCGTTGTGCCTCCAATGGACAGTTTTTTGAGGCATATATGATTATGCCTCTAATAGTTGACCATTCAGAGCATTTTAAATACCTTAAGTGAATGATCATTTGAGTCACTATTGACAAAATGCCACAAAAAATATAGCATTTGAGGCATATATAAGATTGCCTTAAAAAGTATACCTTCAGAGGCACTCAAATATGCCTCTAATGATAAACCAATTATGGCATTTTTATTTGTGCCTCAAATGGACAGGTTTTTGAGGCACATCTAATAATGCCTCTAATATTCCAAACCGAATCTTTACAATCTATTAAAAATATGTTTTCAAATAATTTTTGTAATAACCTGAATTTTTGAGTTATTATTCAATCTATTATATAATAAAAGCAATATAAGGCTGTTTTTTGAGGCACCATGTTGATCCACATATACTAAAATAACTTGATACGTCCATCCTAATTTTAACGGTTATGATTTAAAGACAGAAAAGGTTATGTAGTCTGAAATCATGTACAACCTGTCACGTTTAAAAAAGACTTTTGGTGAGTCCATGTAAATAAAAACTGGGATAGCTAATTGATCCTAGAATTGGGTGTCGTGGACTAATGGGACTCCTGCCCAGCTGCCACCGGAAAATAAAAATAGAAAATTTTACCATGTCCGAGTGGTTTAAGTTGGCATCTACATGCTTCTCTCTACATTGGTAAATAGAGAGAGCATTCCCATATAAGTACTCCCTCCGTTTCAAAATATAAGATGTTTTAGATTTATAAAAAAAATGTATCTAGACTATTTTTAGTATATAGGTTCACTAAGTTTTAGAGTGAATCTAGACACTAAAACAAGTCTAGATACATTTTCTTCACAAACCTAAAACATCTTATATTTTGAAACGGAGGGAGTAGTATATATTACCTTAGATGGTTTCGATCATGTAATCTAGAGTTGTTTCCAATCATAAGTGTTTCTATTGTAGTACCCGTATATGGCGGCAAAGCACATGTACGTGTTAGATAAAGTGAGATTGCATCAACCAGTTTTATAGTTTTTTTTTATACAGCACGATCAGTTTTGTAGTTAGCTTCTTGTACATATCGATCAGCTTTGGCCTTCCTTCACCGATGGATTCGATCCTGTTTATAATTTTTTGTTACTGCTAGATCCTCTCCGGTTCTTTATTTTTCTTAGCGGATTAATTCACTCTTCTCTTACAAATCATGTGGCCAAAAAAGTTGCAACACACTAAATTTTCGATGGCTAGACCATCCAACACATCTAAAAATATTGATGGTAGATGATCAAGAAAATACCTAGCAAGAAGGTATGACAACAGTATGCCATTTCGTTCGCAACTACCCGATATTATCAAATTACATGAAATTTGTTAAAATCCATAAAATATGTTCAAAATTGCCAAATTTGAAGCCTAGGTTATAAACCATTTTAACAAAATTAAGTACGAACAATTGGATTAAAGATCACAGCCTACCAAAGAAGGGGTGTTTTTGGTTACCAAAAGAGATGAAAGACTTGCCATGAGCTTTAATAAAATCCATAAAATTATGTCCTTTGCCTCCCCTACTAGCAGATGCAGCAAAGGGAGCAACAAGGGAAGCTGCCAATTAATCAAGAGTAAATCGTGCACATGTTGTTTGATGAGTTGTTGCTGCTGGAGAATTAATACCAATGGCCATACCCATTAGCAAGCATGTACATAATCTTAGTGACCTTCTATAGTTCTACCCACGGCTAATCCTTAGGAGTAGTATATGGCAGCAACGTCTAAGAAATAAACACGTACATTGCACCGATCTTTGGCTCACAGCAGTCATAGATTTTTATCAGATCGAAGAGTTAGACGGTCAGCGACAACGTGGCCTAGATATTTTAGATATTTTGGTTGCTTAGGCGGTTCTCCCTCCTATAAATACCTGCCGATGTCCCTGTGCACCTAATGCCATAGTCTTGCATCGAGAGCAAGTTAGATGAGAGGGTGAGGCCAGTACAGCTGAGAGAGACCACAATGCTGATCCATCATTCATAGATAGATAGAACTAGAGAGTAAGAGTGAAGCTGAGCATATGCATATACTTTGAAGGCGATGAAAGTTATTTAGAAGGAGGCGTTGCTAAATTTAGAGGAGAGCCGATGTTATTGCCAGCGTTTTGACCGGGAGAATAGCAGTGGTTATACTACTATTAGTTCATGTGAGGGCTGGTTTTCTGGGATGATCTGAGTGGCTTACTATTCTATAAAGCTATATTTTGTATTTTTAGGCAAGCTTTTCATACCTCTTTCATATACTTTGTAAAGTATGTTTTTGGTTAAATTATGATGCATTATTTGATAGTATGAGATATATGAATATTTCTTGAAATATTTGTGGGCTAATACCTGTGTCGGAATACGGTGATGGATCCGTTTGGAGCCACCAATACGAACCGGTATTTATCATGAATATGGATCTGGAGAATAACATGAGAATTAATAAGACTGTTTTTGTTATTAAAACTTGGTGCTACGAAGGTAACCGTATTGTACCAGTTGGAGTCCAGGGTATGGGACTTGTGACAACCTGAAATTTTTAGGTTATTAATTAATTATGGTTCGATAAAAATGGACTTCTAATTATTTAGATTTGCACTAATTCAGCGAGATGCCCGGTCCTCCACCTTCTCTAACTCTGCCACACCGGACGAGTCGAAACTAGGAAGACACGGACGGGCAAGATCTGGCATGAGATCAAGACGCCTACTCGCAGACGCCACAAGGGGACAACTCACAAACACTTGACCTGAAAAAACTACAACTACAAGAAAAAGAAGAAGCCTACCACCTACTTCATCTCCTCGTCGGCCACCTTGGCCACCGGAGAGAGAGGAGGAGAGGGGCGGCCGTAGAAGGTGGGGTTCGACTCTCAAGGAGAGGTTTCAGAGGAGTTGCGTTGCTCGCCTGGCGTTTCTGTGGTTTCGATATTTTGCATGTGAGACTAACGTGGCTTCAAACTAGAGGATGCCGTGAAGTATCATGCAGCATATATTCTCCCAAAGTGTGCACCCGCTCTCTTCTACAGTTACCAACCTAAGATACATATACCCAAAGTATAACCCTCGGACTTGTCGGAGTGTACTTTGGAGTATGTTGCTTGGAGGAAGTAGAATTTATATAAGGAGGTGCTGCTAAATTATAGAGCCGATGGGTATTTATTTTAAGGCAAGCTTTTCATACCTCTTTCATATACTTTGTAAAGTATGTTTTTGATAGTCTGTGTGGTTCTAGTCGAGACCTGTGTGGTTCTAGTCCAGGCTGTCGACATCGGGTACCCCTCTGCAGAGTGTAAAAGTGTTAATATTAATCACTGTGACTTTCGGGTTTGGAAATGCTTATTTTCATATGTGGCACCATGTGTTTTTCATTTGATTAACAACTTTATTCACCTGTTTTCGTAAAGCAAAGTCTATTTTACAATTTATATGATTGTTTGTATGATTAGTTTGCTGAGTACTTGTCGTACTCACCCTTGCTCCTAAATATTTTTTCTGGATGCAGTCGACGCTAAGTTAGCCCGTGTGGAGAAGCCATCTTTGGAAGTTTAGCTGATTCGGTAGGCCGGAAGCGTTAGATAATCTAGTAGTAATTCCTTTGTAAATGTAAAGAAACTTGTAATAAAATTAGTTTGAGCTTCTTGATGTCCACTTTGCCAACTTATAGCTGTCCATTTAGCCTTGCGGGTATATAGGCCTCCCGGTCTATATAGCTGTCCATTTAACTTATAAACGAATATAAAATATTCGAATATACATGTAGACTTTTTTATAAAAAGTTAACATTTCAAAATATATTTTCTTATAAGAGGTGCAAATGCACACATGAGACAAAAGGGATTTCTGTGTTTCTCGTTCCAAACATCAGGGAACTATGGTACTGTACTACGAAAACTCGTGCTTGACTCAAAAGACCCGTGTGTCATGAAAAGGAAGACATCTTCTTAGATTTTTTATGGTACAATTACATTATATGCGGAATAAAAAATCTTGAGATATCTTACGGTAAATTGTTGAGGAACTTCAGGATAAATAAAATACTCCCTTTGGCAGGAGCTGGTACTATTCGAGTTGTATTTATCGTTGTACATACATGATAAAAATAGACCTTACCTGATCTGACCACATACTATGAACCGCGCACTCCACTTGACCGCACCAAAATTGGAATTGCTCCACGTATGACAATTTATGTACGATCTCTGTACGACGCTTGTCAACAACGCTGCTTTTCGATCGTGTTCACCACTTAATTAATCCTCTGCCCTGTGTCCAAGTACAAGCCCAGCCCCGCCCATGTTAATTAAGGCAAGACATGTTTTTTTTGAAATCTTTTTTTTAAATCAAAGGTGAGACATGTTAATTAACCCTCTGAGCCTAGCCAAGCCAAAAACCGTGCCTCTTTGGTGTGCCATTTTTTAACATACCCTTTGGTGTTCCTCTGCAAATCGTGCTTCTTACGGAAATCATCTTTATAAAATCTTTTCACGCAGTCGTAGCAATTGCAGAATGACTGCTATATATGTTTTGGTATGCATTTTATGCCACCAAAATGTCTTATAATTAGGGACAAAGGTATTACTAACTAGAACATTTTAATATTCTTGAAAAAATCTATTAAGTCTATTAAGTCTATTCCATAATATATGTTTTATTTTATTTTCTAAAAAAGGGCTCGATGGAGCTCGAGCTCCATTTGTCCACGTCCACAAGAACATCTTATGTTGTGGAACTGAGGTGTTCTGGTACCCAAGCAAACTAGTTGAATAAGTAAAAAATGGATGAGTATAGAACAGTTAAGATTGAACGCATGGACAAGATATAGCTGCTTTGTAGTATATAAAAAAATGGTTACCGATCCGATCCCACGTCACGGCCCAGCCCAAAGAAAAACCAATCGATTTTTCTCCTAGTATTACCTCGCGTGTGGGAAGCTGCCAGCTAGCGTTGTACTCAAATCGGACGAAATATATCGTATGTATAGCAGCGCTTCACCAAAATTCCTCTCTGCCTGCGCCTCCTGATAAAATTCCTCCGCCGCCTGCGCGTGCCGCCGCCGCCTCCCCGCTCCCCGGCTTCCCCTCCTCTCCGCTCGGCCCCTCTCCGAGCCCGCACCTGGCCGCCTCCTCCGTCGACCCCGCCGCCAACCTCCGTCAAGCGCCAGGCCGCCTCCCCGAGCTCCTCCGTCCCGACGACCTGCAACCGCGAGCCGCCGGCGCCGCCCCGAGCTCCTCCCCGCCGCCTCTGCCAGCCCCCACCGCCTCGTCCCGCCTGTGAGATATTTCCACGCCGCGGAAGGCATATACCATCCCGGCCTCGTGCGCTCTCCCTCCTTTTAGGGTTTCGCGTCTCTCACCCGTCTCTCCTCCTCTTCCCCCGTCCGTCCGCTAGGGTTGCGGCGAGCCATCCTTCCAGCTGGTGGCGGACGCTGCGGCGGAGATGGGTGTCCCGGCCTTTCTACCGGTGGCTGGCGGAGAAGTACCCGATGGTGTTGGTGGACGTGGTGGAGGAGGAGTCCGTCGAGATCGAGGGCGTCAAGGTGCCCGTTGACACCTCCAAGCCCAAACCGAACATCCTCGAGTACGACAACCTCTACCTCGACATGAACCGGACTATACACCCTGCTTCGACCCCGAGGACAGGGTACGTACGCTCGTTTGCTTGCTCTGTATCTCCCCCTCGATCTCGTTATTTGCTCTGTACGCTCGTTTGACGTCGCTGAGTGTGGGAGAAGGAGGCGCAGGGTTGTGGAGAAACCAGTGCAGAGCAATAGAGGGCGTAGAGATAGGTTCAGGGGAGAGAAAGAGGTCGCCGGTGTTGCTGCTTGCCCTTGCTAGGACGTACCTGCAGCCTATGAGAATGGCGTAGTGCTGCTGATTGCTGATAATGCTGAGTGGAATGAGAGATGTTGAGAGATGAAGTGGAATGTGAGAGATTGGGAGATGGAGTGTTGCTAGTAGATGTGCTATTTGTAAGATGAACTTCCCTTGGTCTCTTCCTGCTGTCATTATTTTAGCTTATGATTCCCCAAGCTGTTCATGTTTATGCTAGATAAAGTCCCTTTGGTTCAAAGGGAGTGTATCCCTCCATGTATCTTATTGTCAAAGCATGATCAGAAGCTTAAGTTATAGAATAACTGGACCAAAGCCTTTGTGATAACAATTAAGGTGCACAGATGTAATCAACGTTCAATTTTCTCACCTTTTTTGTATGTACTTCTGTATCTGATAAATACTTGAGTGTTTTAGGCATGTCGATGGTATGAAGTTCCTCATGTGAATTTATTTTCATGGTTTATTATTCTCCAGTTAAGGAATCACCCCAAACGAAGGTCCATATTCACTCAGTCTACAGGTATATACCTGATCCTTCCATTTCCTAGGTTCCTATTCCGAGATTTAATTTGTCTCTTTTGTGGCTACCTGCGAAATGCAATCTGATAGATAGTTGGTGCACACAAGTCTGCTGGAGATAGTTGTTGCTGATTTAGTTAGCTTGTGTGTGTGCCTGAGTTGGAGGAGTGCTTAGTTTTGGTATCCTGAATTGGTTAGTCCTGTCGAGGATTTAGTTTTTGTTAATTGATAAAGTTGAGGAAATGATGAACACTAGAAACCAACTTGCTATACTTCATTACCTCAATGCCATAGTTGCTGCATTGAAGGTTCTGGTGGTCATTTTCTAGATTTCGTGTTTATTGGGTTGTTGGTGCGTGCTGTTTTGCTAGATTTGGTGCTCAAGGGAAGTCGTCGCTTTTTTGTTGTGCTTCTGGTGACAATCCCTAGCTTCCGGTGGTGAACTACTAGAATTTGCTTGGGAAGCCAGATAATAATTCTTTCTTTGATTGATTGATTGGTTTCTCGTGCTATTCTTGCCTTTGTTTTCTGATTTTCAGCTTCTGCAATCTGGGAAAACACACTAATCTGGTCTGTGATGATGTTCCTTGCTGTAGATAGTTTTGATGCCGGGCAGTACGCCTTATTCGGTAAGGAGTAGCGTGATGGGCTCGAGCTCGGTTGCTTGGAGGTTGATGGTGCTCACGGCTGGCGGTGGATTCAGCGAGGCAGAAGATGGCATGTACCGGCTCTCATCGGTTGGACAAGAGGTGCTAATTCTTCCTATCTACTACTGCACAGTTATGCTTTGCCATCACCTTAGAATTTTCATATAAACTATCCTAGATTATACATCCAGTTATGCTTTGCCATCACCTTAGAATTTTCATATAAACTGTCTGCATGTTGTATTAAAAATGCATGTATTGAGACATCTCATTAACTGAATGCTGGTGAGCGCTATAACTGGTCAGATGATAAATAATAGTATTTAAACAATCCTTTTCTTATTTCTGTATGAAAATAAAGAGGTCAAAAGCAATATTGAATGTGATAGTTAAACCAGTTCGAGAATTTCTTAATCAGACATGATTCACATTAGTTAGAAGCCTTCATGTGTTCTTCTTTTTTGCAAATTTAAACAGATGCATTGTTTAGATCAGCGACGGAGGAGTCATTATTTCACGGGTTGTAATATATACAAATAGAATGAGTGCACCACTGACATATTATGATGCCATCCTACAATTTTTAGATATGTGAAATATTTTCATTTCTGCCTGCTTCTGCATCTGCTTACTAGCTGCATATTTGTTTTGACCTAAGGCAATTGAGAAGATAAAAAAAGAACTAAGTGGATCCTGGCAAGATTGTTGGTATTAAGGTGTTGTTACCTTATGGCTTTATTGTGCTTATATGGCCCAAAACTATTAGGATGCAAATGACTATTTTTCGATCTTATGGCTCACCTGTAAAATGTCGGTCTTTAGTCTCTAAACAGACGAACCTAAATTCCCCGTCGTCTATCACCGATTCTTACCCATATTTGTTCTTGCAGGCATGGCACTCCATGCGCATCTCAAGGCAAAACATGCTCCAACAGGTGTGCACGGCTCTAGAGCTATCTATATGCTACATGTACACATGTAGAGAAGGACCGCCCTAGAGTGTAAAGATGGATGTTCTTGTGAAAGATATCTTCTAATATATCGATTTAAGAGCTATCACTGTAATGTGGTTTGTAATATATGTCGCTATGAGTTGATTTGAGTGTATTACCTAATGTAATTCAATTGATGTGAGCCATTTTGTAATATATGTTATTGTAGTACACATTTGCTTTTGTCTAGGATTTGGAGGCACTATTGATAGTGCCTCAAAAAGTTGGGTTTTAGAGGCACTATTGTTAGTGCCTCAAAAAGTTGGTTTTTAGAGGCACTAGTGATAGTGCCTCAAAAAGTTGGTTTTTAGAGGCATTAGTCATAGTGCCTCAAAAAGTTGGGTTTTAGAGGCACTATTGGTAGTGCCTCAAAAATTTGGGTTTTAGAGGCACTATTGATAGTGCCTCAAAAAGTTGGTTTTTAGAGGCACTAGTCATAGTGCCTCAAATGGCTAGGATTAAGAGGCACTCTAATTTGTGCTTTAAGTTGGTTTTTGAGGCACTAGTCATAGTGCCTCAATTGGCTAGGATTTAGAGGCATTAGTCATAGTGCCTCAATTAACTATGATTTAGAGGCACTTTTTAAAACTGCCTCAAAAAACTTTTACCTGCACGACCGTCTGGCTTTTTTAGTCTTCAAAACTCAATCACAGACTAATTTGGTATCGGAGACTTTAGAGTGCCTCTGAAT
Organism: Avena longiglumis; assembly: GCA_030063025.1. Classification (NCBI taxonomy): domain Eukaryota; kingdom Viridiplantae; phylum Streptophyta; class Magnoliopsida; order Poales; family Poaceae; genus Avena; species Avena longiglumis. The sequence continues at coordinate 454,563,307 of CP125978.1, read as the reverse complement.
ACTGTACCTGCCATTGTGCGTGTGTCTTGGACAGGGACTCTTGCGGTTTGTTTCGTACCGCATCACCGTGTGCGTGCTTCATCCATCGACCATGCATGGTCCCTCGCGTGACAAATCTGTCATGTGTGCCCGTCAATCCATCATGCATGATCCCGGACCAATCTCCGTCATACAGTAGACAGATAAAACTAGCTCTCACATTGGCCTCTAATTTCGAAAGGGATCACTGCGAATCGCCACCACATTGTCGTGTCCTGTAGCAATCCGGTCCTTCTACCTAACACGCGCGTGGTCTAGTCAGTCACTTGACACGAAGAAAGGTGGGCAGTACGTGACACATTTTTTTTTTGAAACACCGGCAAAAAAATTGCCCTTTTTAATTAATTAAACAGGGAGAGTACAAAGCAAATAAAAGTTTAAAAATACACAAAGTGACTACTCTCGCGGTATCAAATTACTCATGCGTTTAGCGTCCGCAAGCACCCATAAATTTGTCTCCGGCTTAATCTTGTCTAAAAGGATCGCTGGCGGAGCATGCTTGTTTTTCAAGACTCGGGTATTCCGTTTGTTCCATAGTTCCCATGTCACAAGAAGGGTTAGCGAAGCCATGTCCTTGCGCTTCGCCATGGTCGACAACCAAGAGTGAATAGAGTGTGTTGGCCATGCGTCAAGATCAATGAAGTGGAGGCCATGCCAAGTCTTGACGGAGGCCCAAAGCTTAATGGTGTACCGACAATGAACAAAGAGGTGATCCACCAACTCCGGCTCACTTTTGCATAGGGAGCAAACCCCACAGTTTGGCCATCCCCTTCTCTCAAGTCAGTCAGCGGTCCAAAGCCTATTTTGAATGGCAAGCTAGGCGAAGAACTGAACCTTAGGGAAGCCCAAATTTTCCAAACCGAAGAGCTTATGGGAGTGCTAGTGGTCCCGAAAAACTAGGCCTTGTAAGCGGAGTTCGTTGAGTATAGACCATTCTCAGTGAGGTTCCAAACAAAGAGATCTTCAGTGTATGTATTGATTTCGGCACTACTCACAAAGCAACTCGAGTCTTGTAGTATGTCTTTGTTTTCCTTGTCTATTTTATTCTTCTTCACCTTCTCTTTGACGGTTCGATTGCATCTTTTAATTGGGACCAAATAAATCCTTCATCCTCTTTGTCCTGTCTAGCAGATCGGGTGGTTGCTTTAACATGGAAGGAGCTTTCATATGAGCACATTTTCATAATGGAAGTGCAAGTGTACAAATTTGTACATGTAGTTACAGGCTAATCATGTGTCACATTATAACCTGCACATTTACGTGGCCGCCGAATTAAGGCGGACAAAAAAGACAAAAAAAAAAGCATATACATCCAACCAAATCCAACCATAGGAATGGGAGCATAGGAAGTGTAGGTACACGACCACGCCCGATCACCGTATCTAGCAGTAGAAGTGAAATGCCATTGCTCTTTTCGTTGAGATGCCCATCTCCAATTCTCCATTCATCACGAATTTTAAGAGCATCGGCGTCGTCCATCACCGCAGTTTGCAACAAGTGGCTTTTTGACTGAAAAACTCGACCGACAGATCGATCGGTGCTACTTGTAGGAATATAAGCCGGGGGGCGTGCCAGGAATGTCCAACGGCGCGTGCCGGATTTTCTACGGAATAATTGTGCTTCATACTGCCGCTAAGATTTTCCCTACTTAATTAGTGGATCGATTCTTAGTACTAAAAGAGAAGGTGATAAGCACGCTTTGGTAGAGAGTGGTCTTGGCTTATCTCCTTAAGATGCCGACCCCACACCCGATCGTTATCTTGATATGGTCATGGTTGTGAATTTAGGATGTGTTCTCAAAAAAAAAAAAAAAAAAAAACTGCACATCCTCCCTCCCGACAAATCTATGCTCCGTATCAGTACTGTTCACGTGTTGTATCAATACTGTTGACGTGTTACACGGGGGAGAGATACGAGAAAGATCGTTTCTAGATCCTGTCATGGAACGACAGCGGCAGTAAACTCCACCTGATTTGTACCGGCCGCACCGTACGGACGTGACATGTCTTGGACCGGACTCTTGCAGCTTGGTTCGTACCGCATCACCGTGTACGTGCTTCATCCATCGACCATGGTCCCCGGCCTGAAAATCTTTGATTTGTGTGCCGTCAATCCATCATGCATTATCCCGGACCATTATTCTTCCGTCATACAGTAGAAAATTAAGCATCAGAAAAAACTCGTTCACACGTGGTCTCTAATCTCTAATTTCAAAAAGGGGTCACTGTGCATTGCCACCACATTGCGGTGTTCCATGAGCTCGATAATCGGCTAACGGGAGCATATTAATCTGTTTTTGGATTGCTCTTTGGGTTGCAAAGTATGCAACCAATTAGCAGCTACTCCAATCTTTTTTGGGAAAAAAAATCTAGACAGGTAATCAAACGTAGTGACAACATGGCCCAAATGCAGTTTTTGCGGGAACATGCCCACCAGGGCCTAGCCGCAATGAGCCCAAAATTAATGTTGGATGTCAAACACGTCCCAGGTGTATATATTGTGTCACTATGTACCATCACCCTCAGGAGGTGGATCCGTGCTGGGTCCAAGCTGGGAAGCCCTAGACTCGGCAAGGATCAGGGATCGTTCCCGCTCTTGTGCATCACATGCGCGAGCTGCGGCAATAGATCCCTCGTACCCCTCCTTCGTCTTAATGGCCGCGATCTGAGAAACACGGGGGGCCTTTTCACCGCGGAAGACGATCCCACAGTCTGATGCATGCCACCTCTCCTAGGTGGGCCAATGGGACTGAAGCAAGCACTCAGAGCCTGGAACCAGACGGAATGTAGGAACCTGCATGATCGAGGCGAGGGAGGGGAGACGGTGTAGTACCTAGAAGCTCATCGCGAGCCGCCACGCGCAGCGTGGCCTTCTCCGCCACCGCCGGCTCGGGGCCCGTCAGGGCTGACCTGTACCCTGCAAGGTGAATGTTGTGGCGCGAGGGGGAGGGAGAGGCTGACGAGGAGCCCTGGGCCGGCGCCCCTTGCTTGCCACGGGGGTGTCGGTGCCCACTAGGGAAGACAACAGGGACCTAGGGTCGTCAGCGTCTGGCCAAGTCAGAGCACACCACGCCCGGAGAACCACCCTCACCACCGAAGTCCTACTCCAAGGCTCCCTGACCCGTCCCCGCTTCATCATCAGCAAGAGGGGGGGAAGGGGTGGGGGAGCTCGGCGGACCAACCAACTCGCCGAGCTCAACAGCAGGTCCCTGCCCCGCCGGCCAAAGAAGAAGCTGGGAATCGAGACCAGGAACACAGTAGGGTCCGGGCACATGAGCTTCAGCCGGGTCGCCCCCAGTCCCAGTAGGAAGAGTGTGTCAACCTCCAGAAACTTGCCCACCGTCTGAGATATGAGGGCCACTATCTCCGCAGTCCTGGCCTCCGTCGGGACCCCCTGGAGATGGACCCACACCTCAGAGAGCGTGGCAGTAGACTCCTGATCGACAGAGGAGGGCTTGATCGAGACCTTCAACTTGTTGATGGGGATGGTGAAGGAAGAGCCGCGTGCACACATGCACAGGATCGCCACCGACGGGAAGGAGACCGCAAACTCAGAGGCCAAGATGCGCCAAACCGGCCAATCATGGTCTCTCTCTTTTATTCTTCTTCACCTTCTCTATGAACCTTTTAATTAGGACCAAATAAATCGTTCATCCTCCTTGTCCTGTCTAGTAGATAGGGTGGAAACTTTGACATGGAGCTTTCAGCGGAGCACATTTTGATCATGCAAGTGAATTTGTGCTTGTGGTTAGAGGTTACTGGTGTGTCACATTGTGGCCTACATATCTGCGTGGCCCAATTATGCCGGACAAAAATAAAAACAGATACACCCAACCAAATCCAACCATGGGAATAGGAGCGCATAGGAAGTGTAGGACCACAACAACGCCCGATCACCGTATCTAGCAGAAGTGAAATGCCATTGCTCTTTCCTTTGAGCCGATCTCTAATTCTCCATACATCTCGCATTTTAAGAACATCGGTACGGTGTCGTCAATCACCGCGGGTTGCAACAAGTGGCTCTTTGGCTGAGAAAACGTGACTGATCAATCGATCGATCGATCGATCGGTCGGTGGTGCTACGTGATCGGAATAAAAACCGGGGGCACGCTAGGAATGTCCAACGGCGCGTGCCGGATTTTCCACAGAATAATAATTCTGTTAGGGACTGGTGCTAAGATTTCCACCACTTCATTAGTGCATCGATTCTGAGTAAAAAGACTAGTAGTAAGAGAGGATGATAAGCACGCTTTGCTAGGGAGTGGTCTTGGCTTATCGCCTTAAGATGCCGCCCACACACACACACACACACTTGGTCGTTATCCCGATCTGCTAATAATTGTTGTGAATTGCGGTCAGTTTCCCACTTTCTTCTTTCTTCTTTCGCCTTAAGATGCCGCCCACACGCCCACACACACACACGTGTACGATTAAGCAGGCTGCACGTACGTACACGTGCGTATCAGTACTGTTCGCGTGTTACACGGGGGAGAGATACGAAAAAGATCGTTTCCAGCTCCTGTCATGGAACGTCAGCTGCAGTAAACTCCACCTGACTTGTACCGCACCGTACGGATGTGTGCCGTCAATCCATCATGATCCCGGACCATTATATATTCTCCCGTCATCATACAGTACAAAAATAAGCATGAGAAAAAACTCGTTCACACGTGGCCTCCCTTTATATAATTTCAAAAAGGGATCACTGATTCACTGTGCCTCGCCACCACATTGGCGTGTCGTGTCCCGTAGCAGTCCGATCGGCTGCTTCGGCATTGTCACTTAGTAGACACGACGACTGGCGGATAGTATGTCGTTTACGTCTACGCATTGCACCTGCGGCTGCCTAGCTACCTCTAGCAGCTAGTACAGCGAGTGCAGCACTAGGAGTCTAGGACTCGTACCGTGTGCGATGCGTACGGCCCCATATCTCAATCAAAGCAGCCACCAGCCAGCTTCACGATTCCAGTGACAGCTGACGAGATTTGTAGCACAAATTCAGTCTCTTCGCCGCCAGTATATTAGGATGTTCTATCACTCATTAAGGTGTAACAAAAAAGGCTCTCACGCACTCCTCCTCCGACGCCGTCCGCCTCGCCTCGACATGACATGTGGGTTGCGGGAATGAGCTGACCGAGCACATATATTTATGTAATGTTGTTCATGTTTTTGCTTCTTGGGAAAATTATTTAGTTACGATTCATTAACAGGCGCGTTAATCGTCCGTCTTTAGATTTTCTGGATTGTGGCCTGTTACCGACTCAGACGTCCGATACGCCCCACAGCCTTCCCCACCTGCAATATATAAACTCATACGAGAACCCTAATCGGTACGAATCACATGCACCTATTTACAGAACCTTATGCCGCCGCCTTCCTCTTCCCATCCCGGTTTACGGCGTGCACCGCAGATCAAGACAGTGGGGCTTTGAAACCATGTCTCTCGTAAACGTGTACGGATGAGGGGTGATCAGGTTTTTTCGGGAGCGCGACTACTGGTAACCACGATCTCAACGACGACTTTTTTGCAGACATCAACAAAATCGCCGGTGACCTCAACAAGGGCGACAACACGAACGATGATGTTGTTGCCACTGCCGGCGCTGCTGCTCAGGTTGTATTGTACGTGATCCTGAACTTTCTCTTTCAATTATGGTAGAGTTTTTTTTTCTAGTATTTGGAGTAGATGAGACCGGTTTACCATATTTAGATGCAATCTATCCGTGTTCACCTCGCCGTGCGTGTCCTCGGCCGGACTCCTGCAATTGGGTGTACGTGCGTGCGTCATCCATCGACCATGGTCCCTCGCCTGACAAATCGCATGTACGTACCGTCAACTCTCGCTCAAGCTTCCTGCTGCCCAATCTATATAGCTAGCTCCTGTCACAGAAAAAGCGCCGGAAAAATCAGTGTGCATCGGTAGGCTACGTAAGCCACTACATCGTGTCCCGTAGCCGTTGATCGATCGGCCTCTTGACTCGACGACGCAGGAGGAGGAAGATCCACACAACAACAACAATATTTCGCTTCGTCTAGGGTGGTGAGCTACCTAGCTAGCTAGTACAGCGAGAGTAGCACCAGGAGGAGTCGAGGACTCGTACCGTACGTACGTGGCGTCATTTATCTTGCGTCTAATCCCAAAGCAGCCAGCCCAACTCTAGCTAGTACAATCTTCCATCCACTGACAGCAGCTGACGAGGTTTGTAGCACAAGTTCAGTCAAGTTCCCCATCTCTTCACCGGTCAGTTGTAGCTAGCAGCAGTACCGAATATTCTTCGCTAGATGGACCAATTAATACATATGCATGCATGTACGAAGGTGCTCGTCACTGCGCGCTTGCGGTGATGGGATTACGATCGACGAGCCGTCTAATGCCATGCAACTCGTTACGCGCGCCGCCGGGGCACCCAAATTCCGACCTCCACTCCGGCCGGCTCGGCACCCGACTAAACAACTCGTCACACATGGACGTGCTTCTTCTGCCATGGGTGCAACTTGTGCTACTGGTTATTGCGATAGTGTGACGATCGCTTGTTAAAGAACCGCCTACTTGGCCTGTGATGATACCTGGTGCGGGCCATTTTAGCTGCTCTTCCGCAAGATAGCTATAGCGAATCGCAGGCAGCTCGGTGGTGTATATGTTCGCACTTTTCATACCTGACGAAAAGTTCCGTCTGATAATAGGATGAACTGAACTTGCATGCATGTCAAACAATTTAAAATTAACGGAGGCAAAACTTTCAGACTTTTCAGCAATTATTGTTCAGAATTAATTCCGTTGAATTGGCCGAATTTTATCTGATGGTTCTATGGCAAAACAAATTCCTGCACTCACCGAAATTACTGAAATTTCGGAGATATCACTCGGTTTTGATCCCTTCACCTTCTCTTTGACGGTTCGACTGCAGCTTTTAATTGGGACCAAATAAATCCTCCATCTTCCCTGTCCTGTCTAGCAGATCGATCGGGTGGATGCTTTAACATGCACTACAGGACGTGCGCGCTACGACGAGGACAAAAAGCCGCCGGCGTAGGCTAAAATGCCCTCGGCGTATGCTACGCCGACGGCTGCCCTCGGCGTAGCCTCCTCGGCAAAGGGCTCCCTCGGCGGAGCACATAGAGGCCGTCGGCGTATCAAAATGCCGTCGGCGTATGCTACGCCGAGGGCAATGCCGTCGGCGGAGCGGCCGTCGGCATAGCTTGTCGACATGTTGCAAAAATATTATTTTTTAAAAAAATAAATTTTTTATTTTCTTTTTTTTCTCAATTTTTGAATCTTTGAATTATTTGACTCGTTAATCTCTCACTTTGAATATTTTTAACACTAATTACACTTAATAGTTAATTAAATTGCAGTCTTGGTCGAACTTTCCGGAAGGTCACCCATCCTAATACTACTCCAGCTCCAGCACGCTTAACTTCCTCGTTCCTTCAGAATTTGTTTCCGCAAAGTAATTCATACATTGTTGTCAATACTATGATATCAATCCTATTAACCCTTATATCAACATGTCACATGTTTGTATTTTTTGAAATTACAAACAATTATTTAAATAAACATTAATGAATAAGTAAAAATATTATTGAATTCAAATAAAAATATAATAATTTTACTTTTTTGTATTTTTCTATTTAATATGGAATAATTAATATCTTTAAATCTATAAATCAGAATTTAACAAATAATATGTCTAAATTGATCAGAAAAATGAGAGGAATCCAAATATGATATCCATATCAACTAATCACAAACCCTCCGTTTTTGAATTATCTATTTGGTGGTTGCTTTAGAAAATTCCCTTTTTGCACTCGGATAATGAAAAATGGCTTTTTGGTGCGATGAAAAGGAAAACTTGCATTGAATCTTTGATAAATAGCATATTGTGAATCTAAAAATGATTTTTGTAAAAAAACATGAGCATCGTATCATGTACATGTAGTTCATATCTGACCCACTTCCTGCCGATTCGGCAGGAATTTGTCTTTTTCACGAAAGGTGGATGGAAAGGTTTCGGAACCCCCTGTTGGGACATTGTCCATATAAGGTGGTATAGTATTTTAGTAAAATGTGGTGGTAGCATTTTGAATTAGCCATTTGGTGGTTGCTTCAGGAAATCATCCGTTTTTTATGCTCGGAAAATGGAAAATGGCTTTTTGGTACGACGAAAAGGAAAACTTCCTCCTGCAACATTGTTCGCCATCCCATGATGCATGTGTATGCATAATATGGGCACATTATCACAAACTATGCCTTGATTCTAGCCATAACATTGGTCATTTAACCCGAAAGCCAAGAAACCTCGAATGAGATAGGTCATTTTGTGAAGGTTTCTTTGAGACATAATCAATATACCAAGTTTGATATTTTTCCTTCTAACTATGTCACATAATATAACACCACGCGAAGGTTTCGCATTGTTTCGATTATTTTTGAATTTTTTATGCCCGTTTTAAACTATCGTCAAACTATGTCGAACGGCGGGCATGAAGATTCTTAGCTCGGGGCCGAGACTCGCTAAACTTGCATTGGATCTTTGATAAAATAGCATATTGTGAACCTAAAAATGATTTTTGTAAAAAAACATGAGCATCGGATCATGTACCTGTAGTTCATATCTGACCCACTTCCTGCCGATTCGGCAGGAATTTGTCTTTTTCACCAGAGGTGGACGGAAAGGTTTCGGATTCCCCTATTGGGACATTGTCTATATAAGGTGGTATAGTATTTTTGTAAAATGTGGTGGTACCATTTTGAATTATCCATTTGGTGGTTGCTTTACAAAATCGTCCGTTTTTTGTGCTCGGAAAATGGGAAATGGCTTTTTGGTGCGACGAAAAGGAAAACTTCCTCCTGCAACATTGTTCGCCATCCCATGATGCATGTGTATGCACAATATGGGCACATTATCACAAACTATGCCTTGATTCTAGCCATAACATTGGTCATTTGACCCGAAAGCCAAGAAACCTCGAATGAGATAGGTCATTTTGTGAAGGTTTCTTTGAGACATAATCAATATACCAAGTTTGATATTTTTCCTTCTAACTATGTCACATAATATAACACCACGCGAAGGTTTCGCATTGTTTCGATCATTTTGAATTTTTATGCCCGCTTTAAACTATATATAATGTCTTATGTTTTAATTAATTTTATTTACAAATGTGTAATATTTGAGTGTAGATAGATAGGACTTATTTTTCTGCAAATTTTGATATATTATTTGTATTTTTCCGAATTAGAATGATTTAGTTATGATTTTTCAAAGTTTAATGAGATAAAATAAAAAATAGCTACGCCGAGGGCAGCCGTCGGCGTATGCTACGCCGAGGGCAGCCGTCGGCGTAGCATAGGATATGCCGAGGGCAATTCTACGCCGACGGCTGCTTGGCTGAGCTGGCCTAGACGATGGCTACGCCGACGGCCCCGAGCGACCCATTCCTGTAGTGATGGAGCTTTCGGATGAGCACATTTTCGAAGATAGCACTCAGTTTTGATCCCTTCTTTTTCGATAAAGGGATTTCAAGTTTTGATCCCTTGGCATTAAAATAATCTCAATAGGAAATGGTGAGTGACTCGTCCATTAAGTTGTTCTAATTCCGTTCCATTTAGTTTGGTAAAACATTCTAAATTATAGTATGTATCTAATGTAAATTATTGTGCGGGCGCACAAAGTTAAAGTAGAATTCGGGAAACTGATGATCTGTACGAGTTGAAATGTCTTTACCACCGAAATTGTATATATTCATCTAATGTATGGTGGGGGTGCGTACGTGGTCCTGTGATGTGCGTGTATAGCATGTTTTTCAGTACATCCTTCGGGCCTTTTCAAGAAAGTGAAGTAGAGGTTTTCGAATAATCAAGAAAGAGAGAGGAGGATATGGAAGGTGGTGCACTGAGGTGTGAGGTCTGAGGATCGTTCATGGCTCAGACCCAGTGGCGGAGCCTAGTCGAAACAAAACCGGGCTATGGCCCACCAGCTTAGTAGATTTTCTGCCTATATTGTGGTAAATTTAGCTCAATAACAATCTATTTTTGTCTCCTTTAAACCTGCTGGCCCGCTACCGCTCAGACCAATGCTGCCTACCCCTTTCCTCTTCACCTCCTCCCCTCAAACTCTATTTAGGATACGTCCTGGGAGACGTAACAGATTTTTTACAACACGTCGTGGCACAGACGCCTCGAGCGCAAGAAACCCCACACTGCCGCCTGGACAGCACACACACACTAGCTAACTACTCGCGGCACCTCCACTTGTCCACCGGGCTCAGGCAGTCTCGAAATAGTCGCGCGGTTCTCCACAACTCAGCCTCCCTGGAGATCTTCTGAATGACCACTACGGAGGAGGGGGCGGCTCCCTCGAAAACGATGTCGTTTCGGTGACGCCACAGCGTCCAGCAGACCAAGGAGATACCTATCCAAAGGTCGCGCTCGCGGCCCTTGCCACCACGCCTACTCTGCAGCCAAGCGACAAGCTCTGTATCATGATCGGGCATCCATCGATCTATGCCCCACCAACTAAGGCAGGTTCTCCACACTTCTCGCGCGAGGACACATCCCATGAGGAGATGGTCGATGGTCTCTCCACACTGGTCGCAGAAAGGGCACGTCGTCGGGTGCCGCAGGCCGCGGCGTCGCGACCTGTCGGCGGTCCAGCACCTGTTACGCACCGCCAACCAAAGCGAGATCTTGCAGCTGGAGGGGGCTCGAGAGCGCCAGATCTGCAGTGCCCCTGCCATCGAGGTCCGACCAGCAAACATGGCTTCGTAGCAAGACTTGGCAGAGTAGCAGCCGGAGGGGTCCCATCTCCACTTGAAAACATCCTGAGTCCCTTCCACTAGGGTGATCTCTTCCTGCCGGTCAGCGATTTCAAGGAGCTCTCTAATGGCCGCCGCACTGAGGTCGGGAGGGACGTCATGCAGCCAGGCCCCACCCAGGCCCTCTCTCACCCGGCGAGTCATGATCGCCCTTGCTGGGACAACCGCCATTAGGTTTGGCGCAATGTCCCTGATCCGTCCACCTGGCAGCGACTTGTCTGACCAGAAGAGAGTATTGGCTCCATCCCCGAGCACAGAGGCCGTCGCGGCGTCGAATAGCTGCTCTGCGAGGACCGGGACCCGAATGTCAAGGCCCTGCCATGGCCTGTCCACGTCCACTCGTCTCAACCACAGCCACCTAGCCCTGAGCGCGACATTCATGAGCCGCAAGTTGGGGATGCCAAGCCCTCCAGCTCCTTGGGCATGCACACCCTGTCCCAAGCAACCAAACAGTGTCCGCCATAGACATCCTTCCTCCCTTTCCAGAGGAATCCACGAATGATCTTCTCAATGACGTTGATGATCTTTATAGGTATATCCAGGGACATCATGGTAAAGATAGGGATAGCCGACAACGTAGTCTTTACAAACTCAAACTCTTCCTCCCCTCAAACTCAACGTTGAACGACCCACCTGGCCTGATCAAACGACACGACATGAATCTACCAGCAGAAAGAAACGCGGCACCAGAAAGAAATTCCCCAAGTACCCATCATGATTTAGTGGAATAATAGTACGGAGTACTATATGATGGTCTGTCCTGTCATACATCAAAACCTGTTTAACATTAATTAGCACCGCGGAATTGTGTATTGTTCCATTCTGAAGGGCAAACTCGATCGAGAGGGAATTTAGAAAATCAAGCTTATATACTAACGCTGTGTTTGGATGTCGTAATTCAGCCTCGGAATTGCCTGTTTGGAATCTATGGGCCGAATTCAGTTGTTTGGAGTGACCTTAGAATTGTTGCCTGGAAACTGAAGCAATTCCGAGACCCCCTCCCGCAAGCGTCCCCGCTGCCTCGCAAGTTTCCGAGCTCCCCCGCTCGGAAACACGCGGAAACAGCCCGAGCGCATCGCTTCGCTTCTCCCCAGATAGAACCTGCAGGCGACCTGCAGCTAGCCGGCGGCGGCGGCTCCGGTGACTCGTCCCCTTCCTCTCTTCTTCCCGCCTTGCTCTCCCTCTCCTCTTCTCATTCCCCGCCTCCTCAGAGTAAGCCGGTGTAGCATCCCAATTGTCTAACATTTGTAATGCTTCTTGATCTAGTAATAAAATGGCCCCTTTCTACATATAATTGTTGCATCATCATCATATCATGCTCATGTCATCATGCCACCTTGCATTTGAGCATCATACAAAAACCCTTGAGTTTTGGTTCTTATCTCATATGCATTGCTAATTGTATTTGCCTCTTGATATTGTAGTTGGATCTTGATATATTGTTCAAATGCCCAAGTTGAGTTGGGGGCATATCTTTTATTGACTCCACCACCTTGTCTTCACCACCTTATAATTCCACCATCCAATTAATATGAGCTGGCATTTATTTGAGTTTACCTAGCTCATGTGGGTTGGGTGGATCCAACACTAGCCCCTTTTTGCTTGGCCTTTTTCCACCTTTTGGGAATGCATGGAATAATGCCATGTGATTTTATGTTGTTTTCACAATATGAATACATGGCATTTATTATTTGCATGGGCCATGCAAGCACCACCTCATCTCTCCCTCTGTTTTGTTTTCTACAAGCCTTGGATCCATGCGAAGGTTCCCTAATTTTACAAATGATTTCATCTAAATTGCAAAAACCCCATATCTTCATATTCTTGTAAAATGCCCCATTTGGCTCATTCATAAACCATGTATGTGGGCATCTCCTTCTCCTCCATCTCTTTGCCCCTTGTCTCTACTCTTGGTCAAACCCTCTATTCAAAACCTCCTGGTAAAAAGGTTCAAAAGAATTTGAAAATATAAGTGGTTTGAAATTGTAATAGAATAAAAAAAGAACAAACAAATAAATAATAAACAGAAGAATTAGGAAAAAGGGAGAACCTACCTGGTAGCAGCCCACCTTGGGCCCAGCCGCAACAGCCCAAGTGGGAGCAGCAGCAACCAGCCCACCCCCTGGCCCAGTACCCCTTCGCTACCGACGCCGTCGCCCTGTACCTCTTCTCCGTTCGCCCCTCCTCTCTGAAGACACGCAGACGGAAAGCAGCTGCGCGGCAGGTGGCCGTCCTCCGCCGTCAATTGCGTCACCCTCCGCCCTTCTTATCCCCAAGCCGCGGAGGCCCCCCCTCGAACCCTAGCCTCCCTCAGATCGATTGGGTGGATGCTTTAACATGGAGCTTTCGGATGAGCACATTTTCGGAGATAGCACTCAGTTTTGATCCCTTCTTTTTCGATAAAGGGATTTCAAGTTTTGATCCCTTGGCATTAAAATAATCTCAATAGGAAATGGTGAGTGACTCGTCCATTAAGTTGTTCTAATTCCGTTCCATTTAGTTTGGTGAAACATTCTAAATTATAGTATGTATCTAATGTAAATGATTGTGCGGGCGCACAAAGTTAATGTAGAATTTGGGAACCAGCTTAGTAGATTTTCTGCCTATATAGTGGTAAATTTAGCGCAATAATAATCTATTTTTGTCTCCTTTAAACCTGCTGGCCCGCCCCGCTTTTCCTACTTCTCAAACCAATATGGATCGAAGGGAGTAGCAAGCTCCGCTACTGCTCAGACCAATGCTGCCTACCCCTTTCCTCTTCACCTCCTCCCCTCGAACTCAACGTTGAACGACCCACCTGGCCTGATCAAACGACACGACATGAATCTACCAGCAGAAAGAAACGCGGCACCAGAAAGAAATTCCCCAAGGACCCATCATGATTTAGTGGAATAATAGTACTATATGATGGTCTGTCCTGTCATACAGCAAAACCTGTTTAACATTAATTAGCACCGCGGAATTGTGTACTGTTCCATTCTGAAGGGCAAACTCGTTCTAGAGGGAATTAAGAAAATCAAGCTTATATACTACTAGTATTGCCTGATTCGAGGAGGAGCTTATATATATACTAGTAGTATTATGTACTCCCAGCTGTGGAGAGTTGAATCCTAGTAGTATCCAACTGTTAATTATACATGTGTCTGTCTGTCTGTTAATTAATCTTGGAGTAGTGTATACATGCTGAATTGCTGTGCAAAATTCAGAAGAAAAATAAGGCCAGAGTCATAAGCAGTATCCCAGACTAAAGATAACCCTACTAGCCTCTCCCCTCCATATCTCCCCTCTGCGTTGCGTACGCGCGCGCTCCGGTGCTCTCGGTCGCCATGCGCACCAAGGTCAGGCTCGACCGATCACGACGTGACTTTGGCGCGGGTGCACGGGGCCAAGTGACCGGCGTGCACGCGGTGGCTGGACGAGTGCGCCGCCGGCGTGTCACGCTCGACGAGCGCGCGCAGGCGGAGGAACTCGTCGACGGAGCAGGGCAGGCGCAGGGGTCCCGACGAGTGGTAGCCGTACGCGTCGCGCGCCGCCTCCAGCAGCCGGCGGAAGAGCGGGTGGTAGAGGTAGGCGATGGGGATGACGAACCGCCCGCCCGGCTGGTCCTGCTCGTCGCCGACCCGCACCGCCAGCCACCCTTTCTTCACCTTCCCCTCGCCCTGCATCGCCGGAGGTGCAGCTGCAGCCGAGCTCTTGCCGTTGCTCGCTGCTGGTGCCGCGCTTTGGTTCAGGCGGGCTGCTGCGGAGTTACTGGCCAATACTAGAAAGCTACTAGCTAGAATCAAGCGGGAGGTGTCTGCGGTGCGGTGTGGTTCGTGGCAGCTGCGGTGGTTTTTATAGGATTTGGCTTCTGTGTGAGGGAGAGATGATTAGCCGCCGGCCAGTGCGCCGTGCACTCTTCTTCCGCTGTAGTACGAGTGCACGTACGTACGTCCCATGCTACGGAATCTGGCATCGTTCTGTCTCTCGGCCTTCCGTGCTTGCTCATTGTACAACTCGTGGCAACTTCGTGCCTGACTGAGACACGATGGTACGCAGGAATAAACAGGCTAAGGTGTCAGCGTCCTAGCCGTACTACCACTCCTGTAAAAGATCGTCACCGGCGCGTCAATTAATTCTCCAGCAGATAGGGCGCCCAGGCCCAGGTCCTATCGTGGCCATCCGAATGCTTCAAGATTGGTGACGACTTTTTGTAAAAAAGACACCGAACTTTGTCCAATTCTTACAGGGAAGTCCTACAAGTTCACAACCATGGTTATGCTGATGTACTGTGTTTATCAAGTTCCTGGCCGGATTTATGAAGTCATTCATGAATTTACAAAAAGATCTACTAGAATAGTGCTTCTGAAGTACAAAGTATTTCCATAGGATTTTCGGTTAGAAAATTTTGCCCCAGTTGAAAAGTTCTTTGCATTATTCATATGAATCGGCTACATGTTTACCGTCTGGGCGCGGAGAAGATACCATCTAGACGCCCTATCTACTGCATATCGTCATCGAGCAGGCATTAGTTACTTGCGGTGAGGTGAAGAGTGCGGGATACCACACAAGAGCATGGTGCTAGGGTTAGAGCATCTACAGTAGTCCCCGCAAACACTAGAAACCCGCGTAATAACTGTTTTTGAGGGGTCCAGGTCGAGAAAACGCGTGGATTAGTCCTCGCAATGCGAACCGTAATTTTTTTGCAGGATTGGGGCGGAAACCGAGCCGCGACCTGGGTATTCAAGGGTTGAGGGGCCAAACCGAATGTGCACCCGCACTCTACCCACCATTTGCGCGCGACGGAAATTTCAGCTCCTCCCCTTCCCTCCACCCGCAGCCGCCGGCTCGGATTTCCGCGCCCCCATCCATTTCTGCTCCACCGTCGACGGATCCACGCGAGATCCTCGGCCTGCTGGCGTGTCTACATGTCGTCGAAATTCATCGACGAGCGCAGGCGCCCGAGCCGCCACGCCACGACGTTGTGCACGCGCAGCCTCGTGTGCAGTCATGTAGGTGCCGAGGCGGTTGCGATCGTTGCCGCTACAGATCTTCGCGTAAAACGCGTCGTTGGGGCGCGCGCGGACACCGTGGTACCCCGATCTCAAGCCACGATACCCCGAGTGTCGGGGGGGATAACCCCCGGTAGGGTCACAAGGGGTAAAACACAGCCCAGCTTGGCTTACGCCGAGTGAAGAAAGAACCAGGCCAAGTAAGTACGGCCGGGTAAGAGGTTCGTATGCGTCCGACATAGAAACTATGTCGGCCCTTATAGGACAAAGATGCTAACCTTGCAGGAATCAACGAGTCGAGTCTCCCGAGGAGGGGCCGAGTCAGATAGGACGCGTGGAACCTTTCTGAGTGAGGCTCAGGAGGGACCATGGTAAAGTATGGTCAAAAGAGAAGGGCGACGCCGGGTGACACGAAAGGAGCCGGGTGACGCCCAAAGCAAGGGCTGACGTACAAAGTTATTGCGTGACGCCAAAAGGAACAGGAGGCGACGTACCAGAAGACCGTTGGCTGTCTAGCTTTATGGACTGGGTTACTGGTCTTAGGGAAAGCCCATGACCCGGCCCGTATAGTAGGGACCAAGATCCAAACGGTAATCCTAGAACCCAAAGGGGTGTAACCTAGCTAGCACCGCCTATATAAGGAGGGGCATAGCTGTAGGTAGAGGAGGTTGGACCAAGTAGGGAACTAGTGCATGGAACACTAGTTCATACAGCTCAAGGAGCACTTGTAAACCTCAAGCATCAATAAAATTCTTAAGTGTGGAGAGTTCATCTTGTTCTTTATGCATGGAAAGACCGTGCACTCTCTCCCCGGTGACCACAAGCACCCATTCGGCCCCCAATTTAAGCATATCCATGGCATCTGTCGTGACACCAAAGACGATTGGCGCCACCGGGCGGCGGTGCTTGATGGAGTCTTCATCCGGACGGGCAACATCATCGCCAAGACCGGCGAGCGCGTCTACTCCGGCCTCATACAGAGGTTTGGAGCGCTCAACTTCGTCAGCGACAACGCGGGATGCTTCGGGACCAAGCCGTTCCCTAGGGGCGGTCGCTTCATCAAGTTCGGCGAACACGAGGTCTACGTCGCCGTGCACGTGGAGCGCGCGTATCCGGAGCACGTCGTCTTGTCGCCGGATCCACCAGCGGTTCCTGTCGCTGGGAAGCTTCACCAACTTGTCTCCGTTGAGGTAATGATGACAGCTCCTAACCTGGCAGCTCCACCAGTAGCTCCAGTAGTGAATGAGAATGCTGAGGGAGGAAATCATGAGGAGACACCAAAGGCTGCGAGAACAGCCAAGGCACCGCTAGAAAAGCCAGAGATCATAGCTAGGAGTAAGAGAGCCAAAGAGCTGCAAGATGCAACAGACAAGTTGGCAGAGCCAGTAGCGCAAGCAACTAATCCGGCACGCGTGCAAGCAGAGTTAGAGGAGGCCAGGATAAAGGTTCTAGAGAAAGCAAAGGAGTTAGCACGGTTACAGCAAGATGTGTATATCACAATCCGAGAGCTCAACTCGGCAAATCGAGTCAAGGGCGCAAAGACCCGGCTTGAAGCGACCAGATTAAGAGGAAGAAACTTCAATGAGGAGCTGGCGGATGCAACGTCAAAAATAACACCAGAGAACAACAACGAAACAGCTATGCGGCCGACATACAATACAGCAGCAGCTAACCTGCGAGCCGCAGAAGCAGCAATGGCAGAGCTACCCCATTTGACGGGTGAAGCAAAGAAAAGACAAAAAGAGCGAGTCAATGAACTGGTAAGAGCATCTAGCATGTTGAACGAAGCATACTACAAGGCGAATCCGGGTATAGCAGGGAGGTCACAGCTGGTTCATGCGGCAACTCCTATCCCGACGCGATCAGCAGGTCATACGGCATCCTCACCCGGAGCGGCGCCAAGACAGAGAAAAGAAAAGAGTGTGGATTCAGGGAGGAACAAGCAAATGATCACCTATGACCCGGCAATGGCTCAGGGAAACCCAACGCATGCAAGGGAACGAGAAGAAATAATGCCCAGGGAAATGAGAATCAGGAAAATGCAGGCCGAGAAAGGCAAGCAGGGCAAAGGAATGACAATGGAGGGCAAAATTTCGCGCCTCAATCTAGGCGTGGAGCTCACTCGGCATGAGGAGGAAATCCAGCGCCGAATAATGCTCCAGCTCAACCCGAAAGAAGACAGCAAAGCGCGGGAAAAGCATCACAATAGCCTGCTGACCCGAACACAAACAGGTACAATGATGGTTACTCGGCGATGGTGAATGACGGGTTTGAATTGCCGGATCACGCATATCAAGCAATGGGAGCCAGACTCGGAGGCAGGAACCTTCAGCCAGATGATGCAAGGCTGAAGCTTGACTGAATAAAGATGGCAGAGCTGATCGAGTCGCAAGGTCCATAGGGTCCACCATGCTTTGGCCCAAGGATCATGAAGGAGCCACCTGTACCAAATTTCCAGCTAGCCAGAGGAACAAAAACTTATGATGGAAGCACAAAGCCACAAGACTGGATCATAGATTATAAAACTGCTGTAAAAATCGCGCAGGGAAATTTGAGATGGGCAGTACGATATGTACCACGAATGCTAGAAGGACCAGCACAGGTATGGCTGAACAGTTTGCCACCTGGAAGCATCAATAGCTAGATCGATTTTCAGGACGCTTTTGTGAGCAATTTCACGAGCACCTACAAGAGGCCGAATCACCCACAACAACTAGCAATGTGCAAGCAAAGGCCAAATGAGACAGACAGAGAATTCCTCACAAGATGGTGCACAATGCGCAACTCTTGCGAAGGGGTAATCGAGTCAGAAACAATCGCTTGGTTTGCACAAGGGTGCAGACATGGAAGTGTGTTGTGGCAAAGGTTACAGAGGGATATGCCGACAAGCTTGGCAGAAACAATAAGAATTACTAACTCATATGCGTTAGGAGATCCGACTCAGCCGCTGCTCATGTCGGCAGACGGGATGACTGAGACTCAGATCTATGATGCTGCCGGGTCGCAAAGGCGTCAGGAGAGGGCCGAATACAGAAGCAAAAGAAGAGATGAAAGGCCATACTACAAATATGGTTCAACTCAGGTTGCGGCCGTGAGTCAGGATCATCTAGATGCTGGAAGTAGCCAAAGTCAAAGGACAAGTGGACAACAGCAGTGGATACCAAAAAATGATGGCAAAAAGCCATACGAACAAAGAAAGTAGTATTAGGACATACAGAAGTATACCTATGAGATGATGTTGGACCAGCCATGTAAATTTCACACGCGCAGTCCGAGTAAGCCAGCAAATCACACAACAAGACAATGCACTTGGTTTCAGAAAGGAGATAGAGTGGATTCGCCGAATAAGCAGCTACCACCACCTCCCCCTCCATCACTCACTAGAGGAAATGCTCAAGCTGTTGGAACTGATAATAGATATGAAAACATGCATCCAAGGTATCATAATCAAGAGAGAAGGGAAGTTGTGCACCAGGTGCACAATCCAAGAGGTGATGACGCTCATGTCGGCCATGGAACTAGAAATGAGTACATAAAACATTACCAGAGCTATGTCGTCTTCGTCATAGAGCCGAATTACAAAAAGACTCAGCAGATGGAGGTGAATGCCACAATGCCGGCAATTCCTAAGTACATCCACTGGTCTGAGCAAGAAATAACTTGGAGCATAAAGGATCACCCCAAAATCATGCCAACCCCAGGAGGTTATGCTCTAGTCTTAGATCCAACTTTCATGGTCCCTGATATCAATGTGAAGTTTTCCAAGGTACTGATTGATGATGGCAGTAGCATCAACATCATGTATAAGGATACCATGCTCAAATTAGGCATTACCATGAACATGCTGGAGCCGACTAAGACAACTTTCCATGGTGAAAGGATCGTATGGGCACCTAGAGGGGGGGGGGTGAATAGGTGCTACTTCAAATTATCTTCTTTTTCAAATTAAGGTTTGATAATAAGGTAAATTCTCTAGATAATGCAACTAAGGTGAATTTACATATATGACAAATATGCAAGAACTACCACAACACAAAGTAGGAACAAGTAAGTAAAGTGCAGTAAAGGATAGAAGTAACCAAAGTGGTGGACGCGGAGACACAAGGATTTGTTTCCTGTAGTTCCTTCCTTTTGAGGGGAAGTACGTCTACGTTTGGAGAGGAGGTGGTTTCAAACCACCAACGCCACGAAAGGCCTCCCTTGTTCTACGATGAATCTCACCCCAACGGGATCGATTCACCTTCCACTATATCGGCAACCTTCAAGGTGGAAGCCGGCACCGTTACAAGTTTGGGGCACACATCCACAACTTAATCGGAGGCTCCCAAATACAAGAAAGCTGTCAAAGCAATCAAAGACAAGCTTGTAAGAACCAAAACAAGAACTAGGGTTTCCAAGAAAACACTAGAACAAAGGGGCCCTCAATGAAATGAGGGGGAAATGAAGATCTCTTTTGGTGAAGTAGTAGATCGGGGTCTCCTCCTTCGATTCCCCAAAGATCAAGGACTTTGGGTGGTGGAATGAGGAGATCTTGAAGATTGGGTGGCTCCAATGGTGGTCTTGACTTTAATGTGGCTGAGCAATTTGTCCCAAGGTACCCCTCCATGAAATATGGCCATTGGACCCATTAATGCACCGGTAGTACCGGTACTCAAGCGATAGTCACAAGCTGTACTTCTTGGTCGATCTGGACCAGTCTGGGGATGCTTCAGTTGGTCGAGCCTTCTTCAGGTTTGGCCGGTATTGCCCTTGCGGTACTACCCCCAAGCGGTAGTACCGGTCGTATGATGCGGTACTACCGTCCGGCGGTAATCGGTCCCAAGTACCTCTTGGTCCGAGCAAAGCAGAGATGGGTGCTTTTCTTGAGCGTCCGGTCTTGATGCGAGTGTCAGCGGTAGTACGCTTGTCTCAAGCGGTACTACCGGTTGGACGTAGTGCCGCTCAGATGTACCGAATTGGTCTTACGACTAAGACCCCTTATCGGTTTTACTGCGGTTCCAACCGGTACTTGAACCGGTAGTACCGGTCGTATTTCCGGTACTACCGTTGACACATTGGTTTTTCGCAAAGGGAACTGTTATGCCAATATTTGTGTCACACCCTTATCAATCCTGTGATACACTTATCACACGATTAAACCGATAAGTGTGTTGTTATCAAACATCAAAATCAAAGGGATAGGAAAATGCTCTTTCACATGGCATTGTGTCGGGATTGTCCTGTGAGCCAATTGGCAAGATCTGGGTAGACGTCTTATTCGGCAACAGAGAGAATTGTCGGACTGAAGCCATAGAGTTCGAGGTGGTTGACTTGGTCAGCTCGTATCATGCATTACTCGGCATGCCGGCTATGGCAAAGTTTATGGCTACTCCTCACATTGCTTAATTGAAGATGAAGCTGTCAGGTCCATGTGGGGTGATCACAGTTGAAGGAGATTACAAAAGGTCCATTGCTTGTGCCTCAGTCGGATCTTCACTGGCCGAGTCACTGGTCATAGCGCAAGAAAAGCATCAAATGTTGGAGGTGGCAGCATTGGCCAAGGCAGCTCAAATGTCCATGCTGGCACTCACTAACCTGCATGACAGTGTTCAAGCTACCAAAGAGACCAATAAAATACAAGTAGATGAGACTTTCCCGGAGCGTACAATTACCATTGGGGCTGGGCTCACTGACAAATAGGAAAGCGATCTCACCAGCTTCCTCCGTGAGAATCGGGATATCTTTGCATGGTCCACACAGGATTTGCAAGGAGTTCTGAGGGAGCTGGTTGAGCACTCTCTTCATGTAAGGATTTGCCAAGCCGGTGAAGCAACCCCTCCGCCGCTTCGTCGAAGATAGGAGGAAAGTGATAGCTGCCGAGATAGCTAGGCTCTTAGTCGCTGCCCGCTGGATTCATCATGGAAGTACTGCACCCGGATTGGTTATCAAATCCAGTCTTGGTCGAGAAGAAAAAGGATGACCCGAACGTGGCAGTGGTGTGGCGCATGTGTATTGATTACACGAATCTCAATAAGGCGTGTCCAAAAGATCCATTCCCCCTGCCACGGATCGATCAAGTCATAGATTCTACTGTCGGGTGTGAGTTGTTGTCATTTGTGGATGCATTCTCCGGATTCCATCAGATACCACTGAATTTGAGTGATCAAATAAAGACAGCCTTTATCACCTCGTACGGGGCTTATTGCTATCGTACCATGCCATTCGGATTGAGAAATGCAGGTGCAACATATCAAAGATGCATGCAAAAATGCTTGCAAGATCAATTGGACAAAAATGTTCAAGTATACGATCACGTGGTGATAAAAACAAGCAAAATCATACTCTAATTGAGGACTTGCGTCAAACATTCACGAACTTAAGAAGATTTCGGATGAAACTTAACCCAGAAAAATGCACATTTGGTGTCCCGGCTGGCAAGTTATTCGGATTTCTTGTATCCAACCGAGGAATTAAGGCTAACCCGACAAAGATCAGGGCATCGAAAGAATGGAATTGCCAAAAACCCTCAACGATGACCAGAAGTTCACAGGATGCCTGGCCTCATTGAGTAGATTCATTAGTCGGCTAGGTGAAAAAGCCCTACCACTATATCAACGGATGAAAAAATTAGACAAGTTCACATGGACACAGCAAGCTGATAGCGCTTTCCATGAACTAAAGAAAATGTTGGCAACAACACCAATATTAGCATCACCACTATCCAAAGAGCCAATGTTGCTCTATGTCGCCGCAACCGACAGAGTTGTAAGTGCAGTAATAGTGGTTGAACGCGAAGAATAGGGCAAATCGGTCTGAAGGCCAGTCTATTACTTGAGCGAGGTGCTCTCTATATCAAAGCAGAATTACCCTCATTACCAAAAAATGACATATGGGGTGTATATGGTATCAAAGAAGCTGAAAAAATATTTTCAAGAATACCCAATCCGGGTAATATGTGAGGCGCCTATCTCGGATATATTAGGCAGCAAAAACGCTAGTGTCCGAGTCGCAAAATAGGCCATAAAGCTAGCACCATATACTCCACAGTATGATAGGCGAGATGCAACTAAATCTCAAGACGTCGCATATTTCTTCGTAGATTGGATGGAAATGCAATATGAACCACCACTGTCAGATCCAAATTACTGGAAGATGCATTTTGACGGATCCAAGACGAAAATGGATTTGGGCGCCGGGATAGTGCTCACATCGCCAAAGAGGGATCAGCTCAAGTATGTGTTACAGATCCATTTTGCTGCTTCCAACAACGTCGCCGAGTATGAAGCACTTGTTCACGGCATCAAAGTGGTCAAAGAGATTGGCATCAAAAGGATCATGTGTTTTAGTGATTTTGATTTGGTGATTCAGCAAGTGTCTGGGCATTGGGACGCGTTGGACGCAAACATGGCACTATATCGTTTCCATGTGCAACAAATTTCGGGATACTTTGACGGGTGTGAATTCCACCACGTCCCAAGAGCAGAGAATGAAGCAGCAGATGTACTATCCAAGTTAGGTTCATCTCGGCAAGCGATACCACCAGGGATAGCATTGGAACATCTTAGGAAACCATCGATCAAGCCATCACCAGAATCCGAGTCAATCAGGCTCGCCCAGGAGAATCAGGAGTCAGACGTTGTGCCAATGGATATTGACTCAGGGGCAGGTTCGAGTCACTCGGGGACTGATCCGCTCACCTCAGGGGTAGCCGAATGACACTCGGAGACTCCTCAGGTCATGTCGGCAGAACATATGTCGGCCGAACCAATGGAAGTTGATGGGGAAACAGATCCGGCACCACTGATACCAACATGGGCGCAGCCAATATTCAACTACTTAAAAGATGGAACTTTGCCGGATGATGAGATATTGGCAAGGCAAACAGAAAGAAGGGCAAAAGCGTACACTATAATCAACAAAGAGCGGTACAAAAGAAGTGTGATGAGTGTACTGCAGCGTTGCATCAGTTCAGAAAAAGGCCAAGCAATTTTATTGGATATTCACCAAGGAGAATGTGGGCACCATGCATCATCAAGGTCATTGGTGGCCAAGGCGTTCCGACATAGATTTTATTGGCCAAGTGAAATGGCAGAGGAACAAGAGATAGTCAGAAAATGCAATGGTTGCCAGCATTATGCATCCAAGTCACACTTACTAGCGTCTGAATTAAAGACTATACCAATCACTTGGCCATTCGCAGTATGGTCCCTGGATATGGTAGGACCATTCAAGCCAGCAAGGGGAGGCATGACTCATATATTGTTAATGATTGATAAGTTCCCCAAATGGATAGAAGTGAAGCCCATCAAAAAATTGGACGGTAAAACAGCTGTCACATTCTTAAGGGACATAATCCTAAGATATGGTTACCCACACAGTGTAATCACAGATAATGGCACAAACTTTGCTGAAGTAGCTTTTGCTTGATTCTACGGAAAAAACCAAATAAGACTCGATGTAGCATCAGTCGCTCATCCAGAATCAAATGGACAAGTTGAACAAGCTAATGACTTAGTTACATCCGGGATAAAACCCCGCTTGATGGAACCACTCCAGAGATCACCTGGTTGTTGGATAGAGGAACTACCCTCAGTGCTATGAAGTCTAAGGACAACTCCGAATCGATCCACATGCTATACACCATTCTTCCTTGTGTATGGGGCAGAAGCAGTTTTGCCTGCCGACATAGAATATGACTCGCCAAGAGTAAGGCAATACTCGAAAGCCGTGGTAAAAGAGGCCCGAGAATATGGAGTTGACTTACTCGAAGAAGCAAGGGAATTGGCGCTGTCCAGATCCGCTTTATATCAGCAAAATCTCCGATGCTACCATGGCCAAAAATTACAACCTCGTGTTTTTTGAGAAGGGGATATGGTGTTAAGACTAGTGCAGTGCACAGTGGGAATGCATAAGTTATCACCCCCATGGGAAGGTCTATTCATTGTAAGCAAAGCATTGCACAATGATTCATATTATCTCATAGATGCTTGTGAAGCACAAAAGAACAAGGCGGACAGATCAGGTGATGAGACCAAAAGGCCATGGAATGTGGCACTGCTTCGCCCTTCTAAAATTAGGAGAAGCAGTGCATGTATCACTCGAACTCTCATATGTCGTACATTTGTGTCGGGTATGTGCTGATAATAAAATGGAATGACTCGAAAAAACTGACTCGGGGATTGCCCCTTATGTTTATCCTTTCAATTATTTTATGTCGGCTGGCGTAACACCCAAAGCATATGTCGGGACAAGTAGTGTTTACTCGGAAAAAAATCAAATCTTCGACTATGCTGTTATCCGAAAACACGTCTTCATGGCAAGCAAGAGGAAAAGATGCATGACGAGTAAACATGAACGTCGGATAAGTAGAAGGAGAAACGTGAGTCGACCCTATGTATTTTGCCTAACCCACTGCAGGTTATATCGCATGATGTGTCAAATGATCCTCGGCCAAGTGATCTAAGTTTCATACCCGCTAACTATATCCTTAGTACTTTGAGACTCTAATGTCGAACGCCAAAAAAGGTAGACAAGAGCCAAAGTCAAGGAAAGGTGAAAAGGCAAATTGAGACTCGGGGACTTGCCCTTGGATGATTCACACTCAAAATATAACAAGATGTTTAAAGCCTTATCAATAGACACACAACCAAACATAAGTGCAACGTATATGACATTTGTACCCGGTGTCGTGGTATTTCCGACAAGTACGCCATGGAGGGGTCCTCACAGTGCGTGTTTAGAGACGTGGGGTAAGGCGGACGGTTGACGGGTACGAGGTAACACAGCTTACCCAGGTTCAGATCCCACGACGGTGGCGGAATCCTACTCCTGCTATAAATCACTATAAGGGCAATACGCCGAGTTAAAGAGATAGGTTCACTGTGCGAGGTTGTATGAATCGATACTAAGTTGTGCCCTAAAGGCTCCCATAGGCCCGACTTATATAGTCGCCAGGTCCTAGGGTTACAGGGGTTTAAGTCCTAGTCGGACAGGTTACAGAGTCCTACACCGTCTATCACTAGTCTTGTGTAACTTGCACTCCAAGGCTTCGGGTACGCTGGTGACTCCACTGTAGCATTCCTTTATCCGACATGGGCCTCCCTTCTGGATCCACCTAACTGGGCCGCCCAACAGGCCACAGGCCATGCTACCGACTATGGGCCACCCGGGTTAGTCGGATAAGAGACATGCTATGAGGATACCCATATAGCATATCCCCAATAGTAGCCCCCGGAGAACTCCGAGATCTTGCGCCGTCTTGCCTCTTCACGTGGAATGCTCCGTCTAGATGGATGTTGGCAAATCGTCAAGCAATATCTTGTAGTCCTCCCAAAGAACCCTGCAAGGTTTTCTCCGTCTTCTATTAGTAAGTCGGAGGAATGCTGAATCTTCCATCGTACTCTTCCGTAGTCGGATTAAATCCGTCCATGCCGGAATCTTTGATGCGACGGCTCATCTACCATGTCAGTTATGACGATGTAGGCTTAGGTCAGCGACGCCTCGTAACTCACACATGCAGAGAACGCAATCATATCCGATTTTCCCGCGCGAGCGATACGAACCATTGGCGGTGGTGGTTAGAGACGTGGCAAAATTACCGCGCACGTTCTCGAACACGTCGTCTACGCGGCAACCGTCTGATTAGCTACACGAATCTTGACGCAGAGAAAGATAAATAGTAACCGTGGGACACTTGCCACTTTTTTTACCCAATTCTCTCGCGTCATCATATTCTTCCTCCAGCCACACGCCTCCTCGAGCTCTCCGCGGAAAACCTCGAAGAAACCCTAGCCGCTCTTTGCGTCAGCCGCATCCTTCCATTCCTCCATGGCTAGCAGCTCTTACGTCGATGGCGTCGGCGAAGCCACAGCGAGCCGTGACTCCGTCGTCGTGCCCCGGAGGCTGGTCATCCCGTCGTGGTGATTGAAATCATGGCGGTGACCACAATCTGGCGCTAGAACCTCTGGAAGAGGAGCGGACTCACAAGGCGTGGCGCGACTCGGACATCACCGACGCGACATCAAGAGATGGTCGCCAAGGCTACCTCTGACGGAGGGCTCGCTGGCGGGCGCGGCCGGCGGCGGTGACACCTTCTCCCCAAGCGGAGAAAGGTGTACCTCAAGGCTCGGTATGGCGTTTCTCTGCCCATCTCCCACTTCTTTCTGTCCATCTTGAATCACTTCAAGGTCCAACCCTATAACCTCTCCCCCAATAGTATCTTAGTGCTTAGCAACTTCGCGGCACTTTGTGAGGGTTACCTAGGGATTAGGCCTAGGTTAGACTTGTTCGTGTACTTCTTCACCGTCAAACGTGAAGCCGGACATAGTAGGGAGGAACTTAGGAACTGCGGCACCATAAGCTTCAAGATCCGACGGCGGCGGTTCCCGACATCGTCGGCCACGAGTCGTCAAAATCGGGGCGTACTTCTCGGCCCGACATTCCTTTGGCGGGCGAAGTGCGTGCGGACTTCGTGGATGGAGCCGCCGCTGAAGTTTCCACATGGAGATCCCATGCCTCTCTTCCCTTCGACCTCGACGCTTCTCGCGCAATAAGGCGGATCGAGTGGTTCGTAGAGACAGGTTTGACCGGCTTGGACCTAGCCATGTGCTGGTTCATCAGGTGAATCCAACCTCTGCAGCGCCGCTCGAAGTTCATGCACGAGTACACCAGTGATCGGAAGGATACCCTCCAGATCTCCATGGATAACTTCTCGAGCGACTCCGTCAAGCTCCGTCTGAAGAACATCGTCAAGGTGAAGGATAAGAAGTGCGGCTTCACCATCACCTACGACATGTATGTAGACGGCAAGTGCCCAAAGGTAGGTATTTATTTTCCGTGTATGACATTGCTCCAGTTTCTCCGTCTTGCCAGTGCCATCTTATCTAACACAGTGATTTCTCACTTAACAGCTTAGCGATCTAGATGAGGACAACCTGGCTGCCCAAATCTACGATCCAAAGATGAAGGAAGTCACAGTCGTGTCAAGCGATGTCCGTTGGTGTGGCGGAGGAGCTCCACCTCGGCGGAGGCAAGAAGAAGAAAGGCGGAGGTGGAGCCTCCAAAAATCTTGCCGCCACAGAGGTGGAAAAGAAAAAAGGCACCGGGATGTTTGCCAAAGCGCCCCCCCTAGTGTAAGCCTCTCATTCTCCGACATTGTCTTACTTATTTGTCTTATTCCTGTACTTATGCATTTTGCCGTTTCAGGAAGAAAGCCACAACCAGCCTCAAGAAGTCCTCCAAGACTCTTGGGGCTTCTAGAAATATCAAAGACATGCTGCATCACGACTCCTCGCCCGCCATCGCCCCTTCTACTCCTGCCGTTAAGCCCTCCTCTGCTCCGACAAACTCTCAAGTCCAGGAGGCACCAGGCCCTTCCGCCATGGAAGTGGATTCTGGCGCCTCTACCGAGCTCGCTGTTGTCGGCGAGCAGGCGACGCATGAGAGCAGTGTTCTTCAAATGGTTGAAGCTCCGGCTAAGGATGCCATCAGTAGTGGCAAGGCGGTGGTGGGAGCTGGTACCTCTGCCAAAGGCGGCGCCCCTACTCCCCAGAAACCCTTCGAGTTCCCGAAGATAGTTTACCCGGCGCTTCTGCCGAGTAACACAACTATGGTTCCTGGGGGAGTGCCGTCATCTCCGACGTGCGGTCTTGAGGAGCTACTCCGTCAAGCAGACATCTTGCGAGGAAACAGCATTTCCTTCGGCAAGCTTCTAGCTGAGAGCGCTACAAACCTCAAGATTATTGCACTTGTAAGTTTTTACTTTGCCTTCTGCATTTCATATGAGTATCCCACTGTAGACCCCAAGGATGTAGACCGAAAACCATAGGTTTTGCATCTATATGCTCTAAGAGTGACTAAGTTAGAAAAAACTCTCACTGTAGACCCCAAGCATTTAGATGGAATGAATTACTCCAACTAGATATTTTAAGAGTAGCATACACAGTGTTCATAATTTTTCAATGCTGTAGCCCCCCAAGCCTCTAGTTGTAACTGAATTAGTTCCGACTAGATGCTTAAAGAAAAGCTAAGCATATTGCTAAGTTAAAAACTCTCGCTGTAGCCCCCGAGCATCTAGGTGGAAAATCTACGACTAGAAGCTCCAAGCAGACCAAACAAAGATTTAACTTTGTATTTGTTTCCACAGAACGAGAATTCTCGGAGGGGCATGGCCAACGACAAGTACCAGAAGATGCGCGCAGATCTTGAAGCCGAAAAGGGTAAAACTGCTATCTTGAAGGAACAGATCATCAAAAACAAGAGTCTGTTTTCTTTTTGCGCATTTCCGTCTTACTTTTGTGCCCATATTCTCCGAGTACTCACTATGTACGTGGTTTTCTCCGACTTGCAGAGCATGTCGCCAAGGCCAAGGATATTGTCGAGCAGTCCAAGCACATTCGGTGGGCGGCGAGAACAAAATCAAGGAGAGAACAGATCTTTGAAGATGCACGAGGATTCCATGAAAGCCCTGGAAGATTCCGCCTCCGCGGAGATCAATCGCTTGAAGGATGAGCTTGCGATCCTAAAGGATCAGAAGCAAGCTGCTGATGAGCAAAATCTTCGCCATAGAGAGGCGTTTAAGCTCCTACAACAAGAGAAGGAATCCTTGGCGGACACCGTCTGGCAGGCTAAGGCCAGCATCTTCAGTAAGTGTCCTCTGCCTTGTATTTCTGTAGTCTGGATACTTAGAGTTTATCGAACTCATGTGCTCCTTGTCGGAATTTTGCAGCTCCTATGGGTTTAACCCGCTCGGCTCCTTCGGACAAGGAATGTATTGTTCTTGCCGGCAACTTCATCAATACCGCCATTGCCCAAGCCAAGGAGATTGCCAAGCCCCTCCAAATTTATATCAAGGCCTCGGACTCCGTGGCGAAGTACTCGGAGATTCTGCGCCGAGCCCCCGAGCGTGTCGCGAACTGGAAGGCTTCATGCGCACGGGCCGGCGCAAGGATGGCGATGTCTATGGTGAAGGCACACTATAAAGATGCCGACATCGACATGGTGACCTCTGGTATCCCCGACGTGGATGATGACGGCAAGGAGATCGATCACGAAGCCATCCTGTCATCACTCGCGGGTTATGACACCAGGGTTGCCGAGTTGGTGTACGTTGACGTCTTCGTGCCTAGGAACTTCATCGACAACGTCGACCAAGATTCTTCCGAGTCTCATCACAGCGCCGACGTCGAGGGTGATTCTCAGGCTGGTGATGATGCGGCCTCCAAGTCTCCTGCGCCCAAAGAATGAAAAACTCTTTGTAATTTCTGTTTCACCATTGGTGTGTGCACGGGAGAAACTTGGCGATGTAATATTAAGGCGGAAAATAATGGCTGTCATATCCTGCTACTTAAGAACTAATTCCCAGTATGTATATATTTTTAAGCAAGTGCTGGCTTATCCATTACTCTGGTTCTTATGCTTGACTTTTCGTGAGTCGAAAGACTTGTTGTCGGAACCATGCGCTTAGGTGATGATGCCCAATGGCACCGTCAATAACCTAAGCACAAAATCGCCGACAATAAGTGCCGAAAGTCACTAATCCAGAATCCACATAACAACAATAAAGAACGTGTAGACCAGAAAACTTAAGCTAACACCCATAGGCGGAATTTTCACAAGTGCAATCGCAAGACTTGTGCATAAAGGTTTTATATGATCCAAAAATGAACACTAAAGGAGGTAAAAGACTCAGCAATATGAGTGAACCAAAGAGCTTTATTTCATTGATCATATAAGAAGTACACAATTAGATAAAAAATGCTAAGTGTAGAAAGGACGTAGTTGTGCTATGTTCCATGGCCGATCAAGCTCCGGGTAGTCATCATCCGGGTCACATCGCTTACGCTTATGATCCTCGTTGGGATTATCCTTGAGTTCACGATTGTCGACAAGGTAGTAAGACCCATTGAGCAGCGCCTTGCTTATGATGAACGGTCCTTCCCATGGCGGGGATAATTTGTGTGACTTCTTCTGCTTAAGTCGGAGTACTAAATCCCCCTCTTTAGACGAGTGATGCCGAACGCGGCGACTATGGTAGCTGTGTAGCTTCTGCTGGTAGATGGCGGATCTTTGGCATGCCAAAACGCGCTCCTCCTTGAGAAGATCAACATCTAGGCGTCTGGATTCTTCAGCGTCATCTTCGTCGTAGGCGGCAACTCTTGGTGCATCGTGGAGGATGTCGGAAGGTAGGATGGCTTCTACTCCATATACCATGAAGTAAGGGGTGTAGCCGGTGGATCTGTTGGGTGTAGTTCGTAAACTCCACAGCACAGATGACATTTCTTCCTTGAGCTCAATTGCTCTATGTAGCGGTGCCTTAAGACGTGGCTTGATTCCCTGCAGAATTAATCCATTGGCTCGCTCAACCTGACCATTGGACTGTGGGTGTGCCACAGATGCAAGGTCAAGTCGTATGCCTTTGTCCCAACAATAGGCTTCCACTTCTCCGAGTGATAAGTTGCTTCCGTTGTCGGTGATGATGCTATGTGGGAGACCAAATCTCACCACTAGATCTCGGACAAACCTGAGAGCAGTTGCCCCGTCAAGCTTTCTAATGGGTTTAGCTTCTATCCATTTGGTGAATTTGTCAACTGCTACAAGCAGATGCGTAAATCCACACGGTGCCTTCTGTAATGGCCCCACCATGTCTAGCCCCCAGACTGCAAATGGCCAAGTTATTGGTATTGTTCGCAATTCTTCAGCAGGAACATGTGGTTGTCAGGCATAATACTAGCATCACGTGCATGTCTCAACCAGCTTGTCGGCGTCCGCCTTCACGGTCAGCCAGTAGAATCCTTGCCGGAAGGCTTTCGCGACCAATGATCGAGGAGCGGCGTGATGCCCGCAATCTCCGAGATGGATCTCGCGCAGGATTTCCATACCTTCTAGCTGGGAAACGCACTTTAAGTATACACCAGTAGTGCTCCTTTTATAGAGTTGCCTATTGATTATGGTATAACCCTTTGCTCGTCGTACTATTTGTCGTCTTTCGACTTCGTCGTCGGGCAAAGTTCTGTGTTCGAGATACTCCATGAACGGTTTTGTCAAAGCCAGAGGAATCTTTGTCACCATGTTGACGGAAGAGTCAGCTCTATCCGGGTTTTCGATGTCAGCGCCCTTCACGGATGGTGTGCGTAGATGCTCTAGGGAAACTCCTGGCGGAATTTGCTTGCGCCCTGATCCAAGCTTAGACAGTAGATCAGCCGCCTCGTTTTGCTCCCTAGGCACATACTTGACTTCGTACCCCAAGAAGCTTTTGGCTATCTCGTCCACTTCGTCGCGATATGCCGCCATCATAGGGTTCCGGCGTTCGGTGCGGCCACTGCTGGCAACCAAGTCGGAATCTCCACAGCAAACTATGCGCTTGATGCCAATATCCTTGGCTACACGTAGCCCGTGAATGAGTGCTTCATACTCCGCCATGTTGTTTGTAGCCTCGAAGTGGATCTGAAGGACGTAGTGAAATTTGTCTCCTTTTGGTGATTGCAGCAGTACACCAGCCCCCGAGCCGTTGAGCAACTTTGATCCGTCAAAGTGCATCACCCAGTACTCTTGTTCTGGCAACAGAGTAGCATCTGGCATCTCCGTCCAATCTGCAATAAAATCCGCCAAGGCTTGTGACTTGATAGCGCCGCGTCTCTTGTAGGTGATCTCAAAGGCGGCAAGTTCAATGCCCCACTTTGCGACCCTTCCTGTAGCGTCGCTGTTATTGATAATGTCGGACAGTGGAGGCTTGCTCACTACCGTTATTGGATGCTCCTGAAAGTAATGCCTCAACTTCCGCGAAGCGAGGAATAGTCCATAAGCTATCTTTTGGTAGTGCGGGTAACGCTACTTGGACTCCGTCAAGACCTTTCTTACATAGTAAACTAGTCGTTGAACTCCGTGCTCGTAGCCTGGTTCCTTCCGCTCTACCACGACGACGATGCTGATAACACGGTTGGTTGCCGCCATGTAAATTAACAGGGGCTCTCCAGGCTCGGGTGCTGCAAGGATGGGCGCTGAGGAAAGAATCTCCTTGAGCTGCTTCAATGCTGCATCTGCTTCGTCTGTCCAAGTGAATTTGTCCACCTTCTTTAGCAACTTGTACAACGGCAAAGCCTTCTCTCCAACTCGGCTGACGAACCGACTAACTGCTGCAACACAACCTGTTAGTCGTTGAATGTCCTTTAGGCATGTCAGAAGGTTTATGTTTAAGATGGCCTTGATTTTCTCCGAGTTGACCTTGATTCCGTGCTGGGAAACGATGAAGCCCAACAATTTGCCGGCTGGAACCCCGAAGACGCACTTCTTAGGGTTGAGCATCATGTTGTATTTCCGGAGATTATCAAAGGTTTCTTTTAAGTCGGAGATTAAGTCGTTTGACATTTTAGACATCACCGCGATATCGTCCACATAGGCGTGAACGTTCCGACCAATTTGGTCGTGAAGGCAACGTTGCATTGTCCGCTGGTAGGTAGCACCTACGTTTTTCAGCCCAAAGGGCATCGTGACATAGCAAAACGTGTCGTATGGAGTAGTGAACGAAGTGGCCAATTGGTCTGACTTCCTCATCTTGATTTGGTGGTATCCTGACTATGCATCGAGAAAACACAAAGCTCAGGAGCCAGCCGAGTCAATGACTTGGTCAATGCGAGGCAAAGCAAAGCGGATCTTTGGGACATGCTTTGTTCAAGCGGTGTAATCAACGCACATTATTAATTCATTGGTTCCCTTTTTGGGGACAAATGCAGATTGGCCACCCATCGGGTGTGAAGGACTTCTCGGATAAACCCGACTTAAGTAACCTAGATATCTCTTTGCCAATGGCGCGTCTCTTCTCATCTCGAGCGTCATAGAGGTTGTTTCTTTGGTTTACATTTTGGATCTATGTTTAAGCGTGCTCGAAGTTCCCTAGGTACACCTTTCATGTCGGCAAGTTGCCGAGCAAAGATGTCCCTATTCTCACGGAGGAACTCGTGGCGCTTTCCTATTTGGGATCGAGTTCGTACCAATGGCGACGGTCTTGGGCGTCGCCACCATAAGTTCCACCGGCTTGGTCTCGATGGCGGCCTTGAACGCAGGGGAGCGGTCGAGATCTACCTCTTGACGGGCATCTCGAGTCATTGACCTTGCTCGATCTCCTTGAATTCTTGGCAGAGGGCGATACGCAATTGCGCCGTTGATCTCGCAGTCCCTTGCCTTGGTAAAGCTTCCGGATACGGTGATGACACCATTTGGTCCGGGTATCTTTAGCTTGTTGTAGACGAAGCATGGCTTGGCCATGAACGTGTGGAATATGTCGCGGCCGAATATGACGTGGTACACCTCAAAGGTCATGCGCTCTTGGCGGTAATTATTAACGTCGCCAAAGGCTACCTGAAGTGTGATGCACCCAAGGGACCGAGCCTCCCGACCAGGAACTACGCCATGGAAAACGGTGTTGGTCCGCCTTAGGTTTGCCTCCGTCAAGTTCATCTTCTGCAGTGTATCCAGGTACATGATGTTGATGCTGCTTCCACTATCCACCATGCACTTGGTGAACTCCACGCCGTCAATCAATGGGTTGATGACCATGGCGTACTGGTTCTCCGTGGGCACAAGGTTTGGGTGGTCCATCTAGTCCCAAGTGATTGGAACCTCCGACCAGCGCAGGTATTGGGGAACTGGGGGAAGAGTGGCCATCAGGATCCTTAGAGAGGTATTATGTTGTCGGACCGTGGGGGTGCCAAGGAAAGTGTGGTAGACTGGGGCCTTCTTTGCGAAGGGGTTCTTGCCCTTGTCGTCGCTCTTGGCGGCGTGCTTGGGGTCAACGTCCTCGTCCATGTCACTTGAATCCTTGGACTCCTCCTCCTTCTTCTTCCCCTTGCCCTTGCCTCGCGGTCTATTCTTCCGACTTCGCTTGTAGCCGGACTCCGGGTCTTCCTTGAGGTCGTTGACGAACTTGTAGTGTCGATTGGTATGGGTGGACTTGCCGTTGGCGTCGAGGTGTACGAGGCACGGCATATCGCGGTACTCCTCGTAGGTTTGGGGAACACGAAGCGACGAGTTGGTTTCGCTTCCTCGTTGCTGCCCGCGGCCTGCTCCCCTTCCTCGGCCACGTTGTCCGCCTTCTCCTCGTCCTGCAAAAGTCATAGCTGTTGGAGATATGCCCTAGAGGCAATAATAAATATAGTTATTATTATATCTTTGTGTTTATGATAAATGTTTACATTCATGCTGTAATAGTATTAACAAGGAAACATTAATACTTGTGTGATTTGTAAACTTAATTTGAAGTCCCTAGTATAGCCTCTATACTTCACTAGCTTGTTGGTTGATTAATGATTGTGGTTTCCCTATCATGAACATTGAGATGTTATCAACAACAAGATCATATCGTTAGGAGAATGATATGGTGGACATAATCCTATAGATAAGCATAGCATAAAGATCAAGTCATTTCAATAGTTTCTGATACATAGTAACCTAATTCCTTCGACCATGAGATCATGCATATCACCTTTACCGGATGGATGCTTTGATGACATCAAACACCACACCGTGATCGGGTGGCTATAAAGGTGGCATTGAGTGTTGGAAAGTATTGGTTGAAACACATGGATCAAGAGTGGGATTTGTCCATCCATATGACGGATAGATATACTCTAGGACCTCTCGGTGGAATGTCATCCAATTAGCTTGCAAGCATGTGACTGGCTCACAAGGGATCACATATCACGGAGCGAAAAGAGTACTTATCGATGTGAGGTTGAACTAGGTATGCGGAGATACCGACGATCATAACCTCGGATAAGTAAACTATCGTGAGACAAAGGAAATTGGTATCGTATGTAAGTGGTTCATTCGATCATAATGTCGTAGAAATATGTAGCCATATGAATTTCAGTTCCTCTATTGGTTATTGTTCGGAGAAGTGTCTCGATCATGTCCGCATAATTCACGAACCGTAGGGAGACACACTTAAGGATTCGACGTTGTTTGAGTAGTTATGGTATGAGAAAGAGACCGAATGTTATTAGGAGTCTCGGATGGGATCCGGATATCACGAGGTGATCCGAATGGTCGAGAATAAGATTCATATAAGGAAAGTCCCGTTTGAAGTTCGGGAATGATTCCGTGTTTTCATCGGAATGTTCTAGAAGGTTCGGATTGTCGGCACTCGGGGGAGGGTACATGAATGTGTCAGTACATATTGAATGATTGCATCATGTACTAAGTGTTCTTGCTGTTTCAAATAAAGGATTAAATTGAATCCTAAAACAGAAAAGTCAAATGGCAGTTTAAAAGTCAAGCGGCTAAAACAAAGCTGTGGGAAACAAGCAAGAGGTGGTTGGAACCGACTTGGGAGAGTCCTCAAGCCGGGCGCCAACCAAGGCCGACTTGGGAGGACTCCTCCCCTTGGCCTCCCTCCCACCTATAAAAGGAGGCAGGGCCTCCTCTCTAGACACACAAGTTCCTATCCTCTAATCTCCGGTTTAGAGCCGTTTTGGTTTAGAGCTTCTAATTGCCCTAGCCTTGGTTTAGAGCCTTCTAATTGGTGTGTCTAATCTCTAGACCACTAATAGCTCTCTCTCATACTCCACCATACTCGCTCCGGCTTAAGCGAAGCCTGCGGGATCTCCCTCTACTTCGGTACGCCGTTGTCTTTGCTGGAATCGCGAGGAAAGTGCTACAACCTCCATTTTCTTTGGAACAAGGGAGAGGAAGGTCTTCGTCAATCTGAACGATGTGACATTGAGCGAAGCGCTGCCGAATACCGGAAGGATCGTCTACACGATCTTGAGATCGGAAGAATGACTACATCACCCACGAGAATCCGCTCTCATTAAATACTTTGGAATCTTGAGGTAAGTTATTCCATCGACTCGTTGCTACAATCTAGTAGATAGATCTTGGCTTGTTTGTTTGTATGCGATAGAAAATTTTTGTTTTCCATGCTACGAACCCCTACAGTGGTATCAGAGCCGTGTCTATATGTAGATCTGTTGCACGAGTAGAACGCAATGGTCATTGTGGGCGTTGATGCTTTTATTGTCGATTGCTTCTTGTGTACTTTGCATCTTGCGGTATGTTGGGATGAAGCGGCCCGGGCTAACCTTACATGACATCGTTCATGAGACTTGCTCCACGCTTGACATGCAACTTGTATTGCATAAGTGGCTTTGCGGGTGCCTGTTTCTCCTAGCATAGTTAAGATCCAATTTACAACGGGTGATCAACAATGCTAGTATCAATGTCGTGGTTCTTGTTCGTAAGTTAGAACGACACTTATTGAAAGCCCCAAACCACGTAAAATATGCCAAGAAAGTAGAGGCATCTAACTTTGTTTTGCAGGGGTGTGCAGTGATGTGATATGGCCATGATTGTGATTATATTTGATGTATGCAATGTTCCTTATTGTAAGTTGTGGCCGGCGGGAGCCATATGGTTGTCTTTAATTTATGTTAAGACCGTGTCTATTCAAAGTAGTTGTAATAGTTGAAGCGGTGGATGACAACCATGGACAAGCGTCATTGACCTTGATGCAATGCGGTGATGATGGAGATCATGTTCGTGCTTGAAGATGGAGATCGGAAGCACAAAGAAGAAAAGGCCATATCATATCACATATTATTGAATTGCATGTGATGTTAATCCTTTATGCATCTTGTATTGCTTAGTAGACGATGGTAGCATTATAAGATGATCCCTCATGCACTTGAATTTCAAGTCATAAAGTGTTCACACCTTAGTTAGCACCGTTGCTAAAACTTGTTGTTTGAAGCACCGTGATGATCGGTGTGTTAGATTACGCAAGTGTATACAACGTGAGCAATCCATTTGCTCATGCGAAACTAAGGTTTGATCTTGACGAGCCTAGCATGTACAGACATGGTCTCGGAACACGGATCACCGAAAGGTAAAGCATGAATCATATAGTAGATATGATGAACATGACGATTGTTCGCCATTGAAACTATATCAACTCTCGTGATGATCGGTGTTGATGTAGTGGATTTGGTTCGTGTGATCACTAAAACAATGTGAGGGATGTTGTTTTGAGTGGGAGTTCACCTAGTTTAATTACTTAATTAATTTGAACTCAATTTGTCATAAACTTAGTCTAAACTATTGCAAATATGTTGTAGATCAATGGCATCCCCTACCATCAATTTTAATGTGTTCCTAGAGAAAGAAAAGTTGAAAAACAATGGAAGAAACTTCGCGGATTGGTTCCGCAATTTGAGGATTGTCCTCACAGCTGGTAATTTGACCTATGTCTTTGGATGCACATTGGGTGACCCACTACTGGCGATCTTTGCGATGAAGTAAAGAATGTTTACCTCGCTCGGAAGAATCGACTCCATAGTTCAGTGTGCTATCTTGTATGGTTTGGAATCGGAGCTTCAGAAAAGGTTTGAGAATTCAGACCCATATGATATTGTCGAGGATCTCAAATTGATTTTTGAGACTCATGCGGCAATTGAAAGCTATGAGGCTTTTGAAAAGTTCTTTAGCGCAAGATGGAAGAGGAAGCTCCGTCGGTGAGCATGTGCTTAAGATGTCAGGCACGCAAACAAACTTCAAAGCTTGGGTATATTGATTCCTAATGCTTTGGGGATTTACCGTCCTCCAATCACTACCACCAAGTTACAAGAACTTTGTGATGAACTACAACATGCGTAACATGAACAAAGAGTTGCCGTAACTGTTTGCTATGTTAAAGTCTGCAGTGGAGATCAAGAAAGAGCACCAAGTGTTGTTGGTCAATAAGACCACCAAATTCAAGAAAGGCAAGTCTAAGCGGAAGGACACTTCAAGAAGGGTGGTAAGAAAGTTACCACGCCGGAAGAAGACCAAGGCTGGACCCAAGCACGATCTTGAGTGCTTTTCTGCAAGGGAGAAGGTCCTTTAAGCGGAATTGCCCAAAGTACTTGGCGGATCGAAGAGCGACAACATCAAGAAGAAAGGTATATCGATATACATGTTATTGATGTGTATCTCACTAGTACTCGTAGTAGTGCACGGGTATTTGATCTTGGTTGGTTGCTCATATTTGTAACTCGAAGCAGTCTTTGCGAATAAGCGGAAGCTAGCGAAGAAGAGCGAGGTGACGATGCGGCGTGGAAAGCGGATCAAAGGTTGATGTGATCGCGTCGACGCTACCCCATCATCCACCATCGGGATTAGTTTTATACTTAAATAATTGTTATTTAGTTCTGTGTTGAGCATGAACATTATATCGGGATCTTGTTTATTAGAGGCGGTTACTTGTTTAAGTCGAGAATAATGGTTGTTCGATTTATATGAGTAATATGTTTTATGCACATGCACCTTTGATAGATGGTCTATTCTTATTGAATCGCGATAGTGGAAATACACATATCAACAACATTGAGGCTAAACGTTTGAAATCAGCGATAATTCGACCTATATGTAATCGTCGTCTTGGTCACATTGGAGTGAAGCGTATGAATAAACTCCATTCCGATGGACTTCTTGAATCACTTGATTTTGAATCACTTGAAAGATGCGAAGCATGTCGATGGGAAAAATGACTAAGACTCCATTTTACGGTATGATGGGCGAGCTACGGACTTATTGGAAATCATACATACCGATGTGTGTGGTCCAATGAGTGTAGCATCATGTGATGGTTATCGTTATGTTCTTACCTTCACGGATGACTTGAGTAGATATGGGTATATCTATTTCATGAAACATAAATCGAAACTTTAGAAGTTTAAGGAGTTTCAAAGTGAGGTAGAGAATCAACGTAACAAGAAGATTAAATTTCTACGTTACGATCGTGGAGGTGAATATCTAAGTTACGAGTTTGGCGAGCATTTGAAGAAATACGGAATACTTTCACGAGTTGACACCGGGAACACTACAGTAATGGTGTGTCCGACGTCGTAATCGAACTCTCTTAGATATGGTTCGTTCTATGATGTCACTTACAGATTTACCGCTATCATTTTGGGGTTATGCATTAGAAACAGCCGCATTCACTTTAAATAGGGCACCGTCTAAATCCGTTGAAACGACACCGTATGAATTATGGTTTGGGAAGAAACCTAGATTGTCGTTCCTTAAAGTTTGGGGATGTGAAGCCTATGTAAAGAAGTTACAGCCAGACAAGCTTGAACCCAAAGCGGAAAAATGCGTCTTCATAGGATACGAAGGAAACTATTGGGTATACCTTCTATCATAGATCCGAAGGCAAAATCTTCGTTGCCAGAATGGATCCTTTCTAGAGAAGAATTTCTCTCGAAAGAAGTGACTGGGAGGAAAGTAGAACTCGACGAGGTTGTCGAACCTTCTCTCGAAATTGCGAGTAGCGCAGACCGGAAGAAGTTCTTGTGGTGCTGCACCAATAAGAGGAAGCTAATGATGGTGATCATGAAACTTGTTGAAGTTACTACGAGCCTCGGAGGTCAACGAGAACTCGTACCACTCCAGTTGGTATGATCCCATTATGAATGTCATGTTGGTGGACAACACCGATGACCCCGAGACATATGAGGAAGCGATGGTGAGCCGATTCCAATAAATGGCAAGAAGCCATGAAATCGAGATTGGATCCATGTACGAAAACCAAGTGTGGACTTTGGTGGATTTACGGATGGCCGAAGGCATCGAGAACAAATGGATTTTCAAGAAAAGCAGATCTTTGATGGTAATGTTCGCATCTATAAAGCTCGACTTGTCGCAAAAGGGTTTCGACAAATTCAAGGAGTTGACTACGATGAGACTTTCTCACCGGTAGCGAAGCTAAAGTCTGTGAGGATTATGTTAGCAATCGCAGCATATTATGATTATGAGATATGGCAGATGGATGTCAAAACAGCATTCCTCAATGGAGATATTGATGAAGAGTTGTATATGATGCAACCCAAAGGTTTTGTCGATCCTAAAGACGCTAACAAGGTATGCAAACTTCAACGGTCCATCTATGGATTGAAGCAAGCATCCCGAAGTTGGAATCAACGTTTTGATAAGGTGATCAAAAGTTTTGGTTTTATACAAACTTATGGAGAATCTTGTATTTACAAGAAAGTGAGTGGGAGCTCTGTAGCATTCTTAATACTATATGTGGATGACATATTGTTGATTGGGAATGATGTAGACCTTCTTAATAGTGTCAAGGAATATTTGAATAATAGTTTTTCAATGAAGGATCTTGGCGAAGCAGCTTACATATTAGGCATAAAGATTTATAGAGATAGATAGAAACGCCAAATATCATTGTCACAGAGTACATATTTGGACAAAGTTCTAAAGAGGTTTGGAATGGA
The DNA here is from genome assembly GCA_030063025.1 of Avena longiglumis. Lineage (NCBI taxonomy): Eukaryota > Viridiplantae > Streptophyta > Magnoliopsida > Poales > Poaceae > Avena > Avena longiglumis. The sequence continues at coordinate 454,522,225 of CP125978.1, read as the reverse complement.
AGAAAGCAAGAAAGGGTTCTTGCCCATGTTGCTATCGACCTTGAGTAAAACTCAAAGTCCGACATCGCGAAGATAGAGAAAGGATGAGTAAGACTCCTATGCCTCAGCCATAGGATCTCTAATGTATGCCATGCTATGTACTAGACCCGACATTGCATATCTTGTTAGTTTAACTAGCAGATATCAAAGTGATCGAGTGGATCATTGGACGTGATCAAAAACATCCTTAAGTACTTGAGAAGAACTAAGGATATGGTTCTTTCTTATGGAGGTGATGAACACTCGTTGTTAATGGTTACACCGATGCTAGTTGGAACACCGATCCGGATGATTCTAAATCACAATCTGGATACGTATTTATTTTGAATGGTGCGGCATTAGCTGGAGGTGCAAAGCAAAGCGTTGTGGCGAGATCTTCAACTGAATCGAATACATGGTCGCCGGAGGCTTCACAAGAAGCGATATGGATGAAAGAGTTCATTCTGAGAGTGGTGTGGTTCCTAGTCTACTGGACCCAATGTCTATCTTTGTGATAACATGGCGCCATAGCCAATGCGCAAGAACCAAGGTCACACAAGAAGTCAAGCATATCAAAAGCGTTTTCACGCTATTCGAGAACATATCCGGGATGGGGATATAAAGATTTGCAAAGTACACGGATCTGAATGTGGCGGATCCGTTGACTAAACCTCTCCGAGGGCAAAACATGACCAACACCAAACTGCCATGGGTGTTCGGTATATTACCATGTAATCTAGATTAGATGACTCTAGTGCAAGTGGGAGACTGTTGGAGATATGCCCTAGAGGCAATAATAAATATAGTTATTATTATATCTTTGTGTTTATGATAAATGTTTACATTCATGCTATAATAGTATTAACAAGGAAACATTAATACTTGTGTGATTTGTAAACTTAATTTGAAGTCCCTAGTATAGCCTCTATACTTCACTAGCTTGTTGGTTGATTAATGATTGTGGTTTCCCTATCATGAACATTGAGATGTTATCAACAACAAGATCATATCGTTAGGAGAATGATATGGTGGACATACTCCTATAGATAAGCGTAGCATAAAGATCAAGTCATTTCAATAGTTCAATTGCTATATGCTTTCTGATACATAGTAACCTAATTCCTTCGACCATGAGATCATGCATATCACCTTTACGGATGGATGCTTTGATGACATCAAACACCACACCGTGCGGGTGGCTATAAAGGTGGCATTGAGTGTTGGAAAGTATTGGTTGAAACACATGGATCAAGAGTGGGATTTGTCCATCCATATGATGTATAGATATACTCTAGGACCTCTCGGTGGAATGTCATCCAATTAGCTTGCAAGCATGTGACTGGCTCACAAGGGATCACATATCACGGGAGCGAGAAAAGAGTACTTATCGTACGAGGTTGAACTAGGTATGCGGAGATACAAGCGATCATAACCTCGGATAAGTAAACTATCGTGAGACAAAGGAAATTGGTATCGTATGTAAGTGGTTCATTCGATCAAAGTAATCGTAGAAATATGTGAGCCATATGAATTTCCAGATTCCTCTATTGGTTATTGTTCGAGAAGTGTCTCGATCATGTCCGCATAATTCACGAACCGTAGGGAGACACACTTAAGGATTCGACGTTGTTTGAGTAGTTATGGTATTATGAGAAAGAGACCGAATGTTATTAGGAGTCTCGGATGGGATCCGGGATATCACGAGGTGATCCGGAATGGTCCGGCGAATACGATTCATATAAGGAAAGTCCCGTTTGAAGTTCGGGAATGATTCGTGTTTTCATCGGGAATGGTGTAGAAGGTTCCGGATGGTCCGGCACTCGGGGGGGGGAGGGTACATGAATGTGTCAGTACATATTGAATGATTGCATCATGTACTAAGTGTTCTTGCTGTTTCAAATAAAGGATTAAATTGAATCCTAAAACAGAAAAGTCAAATGGCGATTTAAAAGTCAAACGGCTAAACAGAAGCTGGGAAACAAGCAAGAGGTGGTTGGAACCGACTTGGGAGGAGTCCTCCAAGCAGCAACCAAGCCGACAGGAGGGACTCCCTCCCTTGGCGCCCTCCCACCTATAAAAGTAGGCGGGGCCTCCTCTAGACACACAAGTTCCTATCCTCTAATCTCCGGTTTAGAGCCGTTTTGGTTTAGAGCTTCTAATTGCCCTAGCCTTCAGTTTAGAGCCTTCTAATTGGTGTGTCTAAACTCTACACCACTAATATCTCTCTCTCATACTCCACCATACTCGTTCCGGCTTAAGGCGAAGCCCTGCGAGATCTCCCCTCTACTTCTGGTACCACGTCGTTGTGCTGCCGGAATCGCGAGGAGAGTGCTACAACCTCCATTTTCTTTGGAACAAGGAGAGGAAGGTCTTCGTCGAGTACCGAACGTGTGACCGACTGCGGAAGCGCTGCCGGAACGTAGCGCCAGAAGGATCGTCTACACGATCTTGAGATCGGGAAGAGTACGACTACATCACCCACGAGAATCCGCTCTCGTTAAATACTTTGGAATCTTCGAGGGTAAGTTACTCCATCGACTCGTTGCTACAATCTAGTAGATAGATCTTGGCTTGTTTGTTTGTATGCGATAGAAAATTTTTGTTTTCCATGCTACGAACCCCTACAATAGCGACCATGTCGGTAGATTGCTTTTCTTCTGGAGCGGTTTTCCGCTTTGTCTTTATTGTTCCCGAGCTTGTTGGAGCGGCCGTTGGCAAAAGAGCCACGAGCATCGTCGTCGGCATTCGAACTCAGCAGCTAATCAATCATATGATTCAAGTCAAGCTGATGATTGTCCTGCAAGCTCTTTAGCTTATGTCGGAGCAACGTACCCCTTTCCAACCCATCGATGAAGGCGGCCATGGCGGTCTGAGCGTGCACTCCCGCGCAGGAATTTTTCATATCCAGCTAGTGATAGAGGTAGACGCGAGATGTCTCGTCTTTCTCTTGCACGCACCGTTGTAGATCGCCCACAGTGCAGGGATGCTTGTATGTACCCTCAAAGTTCTTGGTGAATGCTTCTTGCATATCCAGCCAGTTGTAGATAGATCTTTCCGGCAAGTCGTCGATCCATTGACGGGCCGTGCCCGCCAACATTAACGGGAGGTACTTGACGGCGACGTTGGGGTTGCCTCCGGCAATCTCCACCGCGTTGCCGTAGTCCTACAACCATGTGGCGGGCTTGGCGGTGCCGTCATAGGGCTTGATGGTCTTGTCAATCCGGAAACCTTTGGGGTAAGTTGCGGACCGTATTGCAGGTCCAAAACAACGTGGTCCCAGGTATGGTCCTTCCCGGGCCTCGTGGATCTTATCGATCCGCGAACGTGCATCGTACGGCTCCGGGTTCTTCTTGTTGTTGTCAACAGGGGATGGGCTGCGTGAATGACGCGGGCCTCTTCCGCCATGGTGACTGCTTTGCGGCGACGGAGGCGGAGGTGGCGGTGGGTTAGCCTTCTTGTTGTTACCCTCCTGCAACGCCTCGCGCCTGTCACGGTTGCTTGTCGGATGCGGAGGGTCGTGGTGTGACCTGCTTTTGTGTCCTTGGTGGTGCTCTTCATCACGACGGGTCTGTGCCGTGTTATCGCGGATGACGATGCCACACTGCTTTGGAGGGGGCATATCCGTGCGATGGTGAGTCTTGTAGTCTTCCTGACGCCATGGGATCGGGCGGTGGCGATGGGGCGAGGTCGCTTTTTCTCGTGGTCGGAGGATATGGGATAGCATCCTTCTGCTGGCGCATCCTCCGTCTTCGTTATGATGAACCGTATGTGATCGACATCACGAGGAGATCATCCCTTGGCGGTTTTATCTTGGCTAGATCGGCAGAGCGTTGGGTCAGACTCAAGCCTCTGAGAGGTGGCCTTTTCCTGCTGCCACTACAAGGAATGTGTTATTCTATGACCTTCTAATAGTGACCGTGAACAAAATCGTCATAGAGTTATGACGATTTTGCATGAGATGGTCGTAAGCAGTTCAAGAGGACCTATACCCTGGAAAATTACGACGATTTTGCCAAAAATCGTCATAGTTACTTTAGATGAAATCGTCATAATTTGATGGAAGAAGCCTATGGTGTTACTTAGCTCACTATGACGATTTTAAATCGTCATATTGTCCAAATTAGCATAAATTGACATGAGTTATGCCACCTCATCATTTATGCCTACGTGTCATTTTATGTGTCGATTTTTGGCTATGTGACAATCCGTATACGCTTTAGGCGTTGCCAATTAAGCGGAAAAAAAAGGAGGTGCGGGGTTCGAACCCGCAACCAATTCTCTATCCCACTAAGGAGGACTAGAACCCATCGAGCCACGATGGCATTTGTGCTTTCATCACGCTACAAATTTATGAATATGGCCATGTTCATTGAGCATTGTCAATTAATAGAGCAAAAAGGGTGGAACGGGGTTCGAACCCATAACCTTGACTAGGTCGATGGTGGTTAACCACCAGGCCACTAGTCGATTGTGTCAAGGAATGGAGCTCGCCTTTTTAAACAACGTTTTCTTTGTTGGGCTCAGGCCAAGGAGACACGAGGCCTCTGTTTTCTCCACCTATTTTTTTATCTTTTCCTTATACGGTGATGGGCTTGTGGTTTGTTGGGCTCATTTTATTTTAGTTGGTGGTCCATTTTAGTCCTAGGTCGATGTGTTGGTCTATTCGGAAAGTTTTTCTTTTCCTATTTTGTTAATTCTTTTGTATCTTTTCAATAAAATCCAAAATAATTGATTTTTGGCTCTAAATTTTTATAAAATCAGTAGATCCTCTTAGGGTGTTAATTATGAATATTTATTTATTTTAAAATAGTGGATTTTATTTGGTGGTTGCTTCACAATATGCCCCGTTTATGTACTCGGGAAATGGAAAATGCTTTTCTTGTCATTTAAAAAGAAAACATTTGTCTCAAAATGCATTGGATCTCTGAAGAAACATGATATTGTGAGTCTAAAATGATTTTTCCAAAATCATGAGCATCGGATCATGTACATAGTTCAAACGGACCCACTTCCTGGAATTCGAGAATTTATCTTTGCCGTGGGTGAGCGGAAGGTTTGTGATACCAGTTGGAACATTGTCCATGTAAGATGGTCTAATATTTTTACAAAATGTGTCGGTACCATTCTAAAAATGTCATTTGGTGGTTGCTTCACAAAACGCCCCGTTTTTTGCGCTCGGAAAATGGAAAATAGTTTTTCCGTGCGTCGAAAAGGAAAAATTCCTCCTGCAACATTGTTATCCATGCCATGATACATATGTGTGCACAATATGGGCACATTATCACAAACTATGCCCTGATTCTAGCCATAACATTGGTCATTTGACCCGAAAGCCATGAAACCTTGAACATGATAGGTCATTTTGTGAAGGGTTTTTTGAGACATACTAAATTTTCCATGTTTGGTATTTTTCCTTGCAATTATGTCACATAATAAGACACCACGCGAAGGATTTGCATTGATCGAACCGTTTTTTATTTTTTATGCCCGTTTCAAACTATGGTCAAAACGGCGGGCATGAAGGTTCTTAGCTCGGGGCCGAGCCTCGCTAAACTTGCATTTGGATCTCTGAAGAAACATGATATTATGAGTCTAAAAATGATTTTTACCAAAAATCATGAGCATCGGATCATGTACCTATAGTTCAAACCGGATCCACTTCACCGATTGGCAGAATTTGTCTTGCCGGTGAGCGGAAAGGTTTGTGATACCCGGTTGGAACATTGTCCATGTAAGATGGTCTAATATTTTTACAAAATGTGCTCTGTACCATTCTAAAACTGTCATTTGGTGGTTGCTTCACAAAAAACCCTGTTTTTTGCGCTCGGAAAATGGAAAATAGTTTTTCCGTGCGTCGAAAAGGAAAACTTCCTCCTGCAACATTGTTCTCCATGCCATGATACATATGTGTGCACAATATGGGCACATTATCACAAACTATGCCCTGATTCTAGCCATAACATTGGTCATTTGACCCGAAAGCCATGAAACCTCGAACATGATAGGTCATTTTGTGAAGGGTTTTTTGAGACATACTAAATTTTCCATGTTTGGTATTTTTCCTTGCAATTATGTCACATAATAAGACACCACGCGAAGGATTTGCGTTGATCGAACCGTTTTTTATTTTTTTATGCCCGTTTCAAACTATGGTCAAAACGGCGGGCATGAAGGTTCTTAGCTCGGGGCCGAGCCTCGCTAAACTTGCATTGGATCTCTGAAGAAACATGATAGTATGAGTCTAAAAATTATTTTTACCAAAAATCATGAGCATCGGATCATGTACCTATAGTTCAAACCGGATCCACTTCCTACCGATTCGGCAGGAATTTGTCTTTTTTGCCAGGGGTGAACGGAAAGGTTTGTGATACCCCGGTTGGAATATTGTCCATGTAAGATGGTCTAATATTTTTACAAAATGTGTCGGTACCATTCTAAAATTGTCATTTGGTGGTTGCTTCACAAAACGCCCCGTTTTTTGCGCTCGGAAAATAGAAAATAGTTTTTCCGTGTGTCGAAAAGCAAAACTTCCTCCTGCAACATTGTTCTCCATGCCATGATACATATGTGTGCACAATATGGGCACATTATCACAAATTATGCCCTGATTCTAGCCATAACATTGGTCATTTGAGCCGAAAGCCATGAAACCTCGAACATGATAGGTCATTTTGTGAAGGGTTTTTTGAGACATACTAAATTTTCCAAGTTTGGTATTTTTCCTTGCAATTATGTCACATAATAAGACACCACGCGAAGGATTTGCGTTGATCGAACCTTTTTTATTTTTTTATGTCCGTTTCAAACTATGGTCAAAACGGCGGGCATGAAGGTTCTTAGCTCGGGGCCGAGCCTCGCTAAACTTGCATTGGATCTCTGAAGAAACATGATATTATGAGTCTAAAAATAATTTTTACCAAAAATCATGAGCATCGGATCATGTACCTATAGTTCAAACCGGATCCACTTCCTACCGATTTGGCAGGAATTTGTCTTTTTGCCGGGGTGAGCGGAAGGTTTGTGATACCCAGTTGGAACATTATCCATGTAAGGTGGTCTAATATTTTTACAAAATATGGTGGTAGCATTTTAAATTAGAATTTTGATGGTTGTTTCACAAAGCACCGTTTTGGCACCGAAAATGGAAAATGACCATTTCTTCTACAACCAATCAAATTACGGTTCGGCCTCCACGGATCAGGAATCTCAGCCTCATCAAAACCGTTAAAGCCAATCCAGCAACCTGCGCTCACCCAAGAAACACTGAAAAAACCACACCTACTTGATTCCCTCTCCTCTTTCCTCGTGCGGTTCCTGTGCTCGGCCGAAACCCTACCCGACCTATCTCCTCCCGCCCGCCGCCACTTCTTTGTCGCCGGATCATGATCTCCATCGCCGCCTCCTGCCCTTCCTTCTCCTCATCCTCTCTCCCCCCCACGCCACCGCCGACTCGCTGACCCAACCCCAACCCCATGGCCAACCTCCTCCTTCCCGGCCGGCCACCCGCTTCATCTCCACCGCCCTCCCATCCCTCTCTCTTCGCTAGGTCACGGAAGCCCTCCTCCTCATATCCCATCAGCCTCGCTAACTCCAAGCGCCGCCACCACCTACCTCCCGCCTCTCTCGATCTCGATCCAGAGGTTCCCACCTCATTGGAGAAACAACTGCCATCACCCACCCCCACCCCCCACCCCACCCTAGACACGCTGTAGAATCATAGCCGCCATAATTCTGCCCCCTCTCTCGATCTGAATCCAGACACAACATCGGTAGTCTCCCTTCCTCGTGCATCCACCCTAGCCTCGTCGGATAAACAAAGCCGCTACGTGCAGGTGCGACGATGGCGAGAGGATCTCGTGGTGCTGCGGTGGCGAAGAGGCGAAGATGCCATGGGCGGCGGTGTGCGCCTTTGGTGGGCCTCGGCAGAGCGACCGTTGGGAGGAGGCTGCCAGGCGCTGGCCGTCGCCAAGGCCTTCTCCTCTGGCGCCCTCCCTAGGAGGCTCCTTCATCCTTGCACTGTATGGAGCAGGTCCCCTCTTTCCTCCCATTTCTTCCATCTTGGGTCCTCATAGTCACTTGCGGTGGTACCTCTTTGTGTGCCCGCTATTCCCACACTATGACCGGTCAATCGAGATAGCGCCGGAGCTGCCCGTAGCGTGTTTGTGTTTATGCCTAGTAGTGTTTGTGTTTAGAACAAGAATAACGGTGAAACTGATGGACTTTCTATTAGTTTGTAATTGCTATTGGTAGGCTACTGACCATGCCTATTTGAACTGTAGATCTGATAAGCTTACTACTAGGCTACTGACCCCTTAAGCGATTTAATTTTGTCTTTCTTTCGTTTGTTTTGTTCATGATGATGATCTTTTCCATTGTACCGAAACCAGTTCGGCTTAATAAAGAAACTATATTATCCTCGCATACCACTCTTACATGCCACTGAATGCATGATTATGAATTTCATCTGTGGAAAACATGTCTAACGAAGAAACATAGGTATGTAAAAATGGTGCATTGCAAAACAGTTAATAGTTGCTAGCTCCACGCATTGTCCGCAACATGGTCCACTCCTTGTTTTGCTTTATTTGTTTTGTTGGAAGAGATAGTTTTGTTCTTATGCCCGGACAAGGACAAATAAATAGGATATGTACCTTGTCTTACTCATATACAAGAGATGCTTAGGAATGAATACAAAATTTGCATTAGCAAAAAATGTAAGTCATTGATGCATGATCTTTTTATTATTGCTTTGGAAGCATAGCTGCAAATGGATCACGGCTGTAGTAAATATACTTGACATTGCTTGTGAGATCATGAATGTACTAGGTTATGTTTACTTGTAACTAAAACATCTGACTACATGTGTGTGTATCCTTGTTGTATCTGTGGGGATTAAATATTATTGATAAAATTCTTGTGTTACGAATATGGGTGCATCGGACTTGATGTCGATTTGTTGTGTGGAATAACAAATACCAACGTGTTTCAACTTGTTACATATCCTATTAAGTGTGCACATGTTTGGTGACAAGTAAATTATGATGTTGATTTTCAAACTGGGTGATTGTTGTGAGCTAGTACATGACTTTAATCGTTTTAGTTCTAGCATTACTTGGACATTTGCATGAATATTTTTCCAACAGTTCTCTAGAGATTCATTAAATGTTAAACTGCTTCTTATTGTCCTCATTCATCACGGTGCTTAACCTATTCTCCTTTGTTTTGCAGATTTCAATTAGATAAAGGAGCATCTGTGATCATGTTCTTCATACCAAGATTAGCAATATGACTATGTACTTGCTATGAGATGGTACTTCTATTGGTAGTGGCTGCGAGATGGCCTTGCTTGAAGTGAACTTATCTTGTACTTGATTTTTTTCACCTAGATCTTTGGTCTTAACTTTGTTGCTCATAATGATCTAATTTTTGTAAATTGAAAGTTCTGCTGATGTATATATTTACCCATTTGGTACTTGTTTCAAGTGATGTTTGATTTGTATATTTACCTATGTTTCGGGTGTGAGTTGTTTAAAACTGGACATGAAGAGGATGTGAACATTTAATGTACTGTAAAATTTCCACAACCCAATGTCGTATGTACTGCATTGAAAGCCCATAGCCCAACATAATCTGTACTGGAATAAAAGGCCACGGCCCAAATGAAACCTAAAATGAGCAGTATATATATAATAAACAAAAGGCTGAAATTGTGGACTGTCAAGAGGCCACGAGCCAAAACTAAAATGGATCGTCAAAAGGAAAAGGCCCAAAAGAAGGATGTGAAAAGGAAAAGGCCCAAAAGATAGGTAAAGGAAAAATGCCGAATTGTTGGGCTCGACCCATCTAGGTGACCAAAATGGACCAGGCTGAATTCATGCCACGTAGGATTGGCCATGTAGGACCTGACGTGGCCAGGCTAGATGGCCCGTGACGATATTGGATCGTCATAGACGTTATGACGATCCAATATCGTCATAGACGGTTATGACGATTTTACGAAAACGTCGTTATATTTCATTTGCGACGCCCAGCTTTCGACGATCTCAAAATCGTCATAAACAGACTACTATGACGATTTTGTGACGAAAATGGAGGGTCATATATAGCTAGATTCCTTGTAGTGTGCTTTACCGCCTTGGCCACTAGGTCATAGACCTGTTCTACTACCTCAGGTGATCTATCCTGCTCCAGAAGGGTCTTGGCGACGGCGAGGTTAAGGAGTGGGGTGGGCATCACCTGCTTGCCTTCACTATCAATGTATGACTTGGCCTGTGCCGGCTTCGAGGGATCCCATCCTAGGTTGCGCCGTACACCAGGATCGTTGATGATGCGAGCCGGAGACTTCTTAGCCTTTTGCTGCTGCAGCAGAGTCTTGTACTCGGCCTCCGTTGCTCTAGCTTTCTCTATGGACTTCTGCGCGTTGACCATATCTCGATCTAGTTTAGCGCCTTGCTCCGTGATGGCTTGCGCCTCCTCCGGTAATTTTGGCGCTTCTCGTCAGGCGGGTCACGTTAGGATATGATCAGCGGTTAGTGGCTCGACGAGGAGATTGTCGTACATCACTCTATCAACCGGAGTAACATGGGCTCTGCGGCGTGGATCTTTGGGCGGCAAGTTTGCGGTGTTGTTGTTGCTCGGACCGATGCCGAGTTCACAGCGTGCTGGCCTGGGTTAAGCGGAGGAGGCATGACTTTGGCGATCATCGTCGGCGGCAATAAGTGGCCCTTCCTTTTCCAGCCGTGGTAGAGCTTGCCAGGTTGATCTTCATCCCATGTCCCAATGGTGATGAACACCCATCGAGACATGACGGTGTTGTTAGCGTGCTCGTCGTGCGAGTACTCCTCCTCCATCTCCTGCATAGCGGAGTCTAGCTCTTCTAGACTGAAATCTATCTCCTCTGAATCTACACTGAAGTCAGCGTAAAGTGCATCAATGACAGAGTCGGAGGGTGCCAGGACTTTCTCGATGACGGGCGGTGGAGGTGCAACGGCCTCGACGATGACTGGCGGTGGTGGTGCTGCTACGACAATGGCGGCCGGAGGCGGTGGCGGCGGCTGCTGAACCAGAGGTTCTCCGTCTCTGAGCGCAAGCTCCATCTGGGTTGCCGCGTAGCTTTTGACGGTGCTCACAATCTCTTCGAGGGTAAGGCGTCCTGTTGCCTGCTGCCGTCTTAAAGAATGTCGGAGAAGTGTGCCACGGTCCAGTCCTTCCACGAAGTGATACAAAGCGTTATCATCGGGGTAATTGGCTAGGTCTGCCTGTATACGGAGCCACCTGGCGAGGTAGTCGCGGGGGTTTTCGCCCTCTCTCTGAATGCAGCACGCCAGATCGAAGATGGTAACCATTCCGACAAACTTGGATCTCTGCTATCCAGACGCGCGGACAAAGCCGGCGGATTTGCAGTGATCTTCCACCTTTATCTCCTGCACAGGGGCGGTTTGGGTGGGCCTTGAAGTTTTCCGATCTTTGCCGGCAAACTCCAAGGAGAGATCCGACATCGATCCTTCATGACGTATCCTGCGCCCGTGGCGGTGCGGGTCTTGATGCTTTCCGATCTTTGCCAGCAAACTCCGAAGAGAGATCCGACATCGATCCTTCCACGAACGTATCCTACCCGTAGGCGGTCCGTGCGGGTCTTTATGCTCCTCCAACTCCCAAGGAACTAGTGCCCGAGTCTGTTTCGTCGATGAAGAGGTGGGTGTCTCCGATAGGGACGATCGAACACCGCGTAGGGTTCGTCTTCGCCGGGATCCAGAACTCGTCAGGAGGGACGATCGGAACGTTGCCAGAGAAGAGAACACGACAGATGGCTACGGTTTCGCCGATTCCCGCGTAGATCTTGGTCCTCGCCAGCTGAAGAGCCTGAAGCGCCTCTTGCCCCACGGTGGGCGCCAACTATCGTGGTATTGCCGACGAGTACGCCATTGAGGGGTCCTCACAGTGCGTGTTTAGAGACGTGGGGTAAGGCGAATGGTTGTGATGCGAGTTAACACTTACCGAGTTCGAGATCCTGACGGTGGCGGAATCCTACTCTGCTATAAATCACTATAAGGGCAATCTGGAGTTCTGAGAGATAGGTTCACTGTGCGAGGTTGTATGAATCGATACTAAGTTGTGCCCTAAAGGCTCCCATAGGCCCGACTTATATAGTCGCCAGGTCCTAGGGTTATAGGGAAAGTCCTAGTCGGACAGGTTACAGAGTCCTACACCGTCTATCACTAGTCTTGTGTAACTTGAACTCCAAGGCTCCGGGTACGCTGGTGACTCCACCGCAGCCTTCCTTTATCCGACATGGGCCTCCCTTCTGGATCCACCTAACTGGGACGCCCAGTAGGCCACAGGCCATGCTACCGACTATGGGCCACCCGGGTTCGTCGGATAAGAGACATGCTATGAGGATACCCATATAGAATATCCCAAACACCCGGCATACCAGGGTCTTATCAAAGTTCAAGTATTTTTCCTATTCAGTCTAAGAAGCAGGAGGACTCGGAGGAGTAGTCTTGGAGCTAGGAGCATCGCTTGGAGCATCTGCCGAGTCAGGGGCATCAATCGCCGAGTTTTCAGGTTCGTCCAACTCAGTGGCCTTGCTGTCAGCACCCTCTTCATCAGCAACTTCGACAAGTGGTTCGCCAAGGTCGAGGAAGCTGGGGCTGTCGCACCAAGCGTGCACCATAGTATACTCGATCATGGCATAGGCTCGCTCCTGGTGTATCTTGATCAAATTAGGATCCTTCAGCCACTTCCCGTCCCCCCTTATGCGTGAAAGCACATCAATATTGATGTCCTCATACCAAGAGAGCACGAAGGAAAGGGCCTTATCCGCTGCAGCTCAGCCAGCCGACTCACGCCACTGATCCAGCCTGTCTTTGTTGTGAAGCAGCCTTTCAGCAAGGGGCTCGATGAGTGTGGGTGCGTCTTCATCCGGCCAGAGCATGCGAAACGCATGAATCGCTGATTTGAGCAAGTCCACGCCACATGACTTGAGGGTCTTGACGCGCTCCGACAATGCTTCGAGATGCTCGTCGTTAGTCACCTTGCCATCAGCTGGAGCACCAGACTCGGCTCTCACTTTCTTCATGGCCTGAATGGCGAACATATAGGGCTAGGGAAAGTTCTCTACAAGCAAAAGAGAATATTAGCAAAGTAACAAAGGGGATGACAAAGTCAAGAACAGAAAGCACAGTGCAAAAAAGGGTAAGGACTCACTTCCGAGAAAAGAGTTGATGGCGCCGAGTTTGCTTTGCAAGCCTTGGCCTTGGCTTGGAGCGCGTCCAGGTCCATGTTCACCGACTCAACCGCCGACTCGACCTCCTTTAGCAGCTCCCTGGTTTTCAAGGTGCTGGCAGCGTGTTGGTTGTCTTTCTCGGCAAGCTCCTCCTTCAGCCCCTTCACCTCGGCTAGATGTTTCTTCTCCATGTCGGCCATCAACTTTTTTAGTCGGGTCACCTCGTCTCGCTCCTTTTGGAGTTCGGCTTAGTGCTTCTCTGCTTATTCGGAACAAATTACTCGTCAGCAGCAACAAAACTATCTTGCCCCGTCAGGATAACAAGGCAAGAGAATGGCATGAACACAAAACAACACGAGGAAGGCTAAGAACTTACTCTCTGTCTCGCTGATCTACGAGTGGAGCGCATCGATGGTGGACTGGGCATAAGCTGTGGGAAAACAGCGAGAAAAGACTAAGAAAATGAAGCAAAGAAAGATATACTAGATAAAGATATGGCGATTAAGAAGATTACCTTGGCCTTGGGTCTCGACTTGCATCTTCTCATAAGCAACTTCGAGCTTGCGATGCTCCAGGAGGAGAGGTTGATGCACCTTGGTACGCTCATTATGCGTAAGCTGCACAAAGGAAAAGGACAGTGAATAAATGGAAAAGTCGAGCTCAAAGCCGGATAAAGAGTGACTCCAATCTTAGAGCTTACAGCCGAATAAGTTTCTCATTTGGCAGTAACCTCGGGGACTAGGGATCGAAAGTCTAACATGCGAACTTGGCATAAGGAAATAAAAGACTGAGTTATTGCTTGGAGCTTACAACCGAGTAAATTCCTCACTCGGCAGTAACCTCGGGGACTAGGTGATATGTATAACAGAAATACTCATCAACACAAAAGAGTAGGAAGGTTATTTACCTCGTTCACTTCATCCGCGCGAGCCATTAAGGTGATGGCCTGCTGGGTCATGTCAGAAACGGCCTTGGGGCCCAGCTTCTTGCCAACGCGGGTGCTGAACTCTTGCTCACCAGCTGCATTGCACGCCACAGCATAGGGCTCAGCGGAACCAAGGCCATTCCTACTGAGCATCCGAGTGAGAACTTGCCCCTTCTTCAGGGTAGTTCCCACATTGGCACGGGTTGCAGCGGCACTAGTGTGAAGGGTAACAGCTTTAGAGCCATCACCTGACCCGACAGCCGCAGATCCGCTCGGTTTACCCGTCGGGATGAGCATTGTTGCTAATGTCGTGGGCCGGATCTGAGGAGCGGTACCCGGAGCACAAACCAAAGTTGTTTGTTTGGTGGAGGTGGTCTTGCCGGATGAGGTGCGAGCCAGACCAGGAGCCATAGGTCGGGTCTAGTTCTTTGGCAGAAGAGGAGAGTGAGCATATTTGTTGGGAGAAGAAAGGGGAGCCGACTGAGTGGGCTCAGAAATATTGCTGGCATAAAGATCAGGAAGTTCTTCATGCGCACCAGCTTGTGGGCTGGTGCCAGAGGAACTGGGGGCGAAGGTTTTCTCGGCACCAACATCGCTGGCACCAAGATCAGGAAGTTGTTCCTGGCCAGCACCAGGGGTGCTGAGCCGAGTCTCCTCCGCTGGGTGCGCCACCGGGTCTGACTGACACTGAGAAGCATGAGCCTCAATAGTGGGAGCCTCGACTCGGACGGAATTCTGCACCGTAGAATCAGTCGGAGCAGGTGTAGGCCTTAGAGGCGAGGAGATGCTAGGAGCAGCCTGGTTAGCCGACAGAGGCGCAACGCTGAAAACAACAAGACACACATAAGAAAACAGTAACAACGCATATGAAGGAAAAATGTAATGTAAGCAGAACACAAAAGCTTACCCGGTGACAACCGGATCGCGCGGTGGACGACGTGTGACTCGGCGCCTAGTGTGGCATCCCGCAAAACCACTAATAGAAAATCGCGTTGAATTTGTGCATTGCATCGTCATCATCATGCATTGTTTGCCAAAACTATTTGCGCAAAGCCGGTTTTGTTTTCTAAAACGCCCCATCTTTAATCAAATATCAAACCCCGGGTCCCCGGATTATTTTATTAATACGATATCGGTTTGCAAATGGTGTTTGTAAAACAAATAAAATATTTATTATTTTAGTGGGGCGAACGGGCGAATGACCCGACGACCACCCGAAAATATAATCGGTCCACCCCTTATTCCTAAACCTACCAGCTAACCTACCCACACCTCCACCTCACTCCTCCAATCAGCTCTCTCACCTCCTCCTCTCCCTTACCCACTCCTGCACACATCAGCCTGCCCAACCTCCACCAACCCCACTGTGGACCCTCCGCCGCCACCTCATTAAACCCCCCACGCCACGCCCGTTTTCCGCCAATCACCCTGCGCATGGGTCCCACCAGCCCACCCACTCTCCCCTTTGACCCAGTCAACTGCCGACCCCTCGGGATCCCCACGCTGTCCCGCTTGCCTGTCCCTTTGCCTCCCTCTCTCCCTTCTTCCGCCTCGCCCTGCCGGAGTCGAGCCGCGCCTCCGCCCGTCGCCCAGGCGCCCCTCTCCGGGCTCCTTGAGCCGCTTCCCCCGTGGGCCTCCCTGGCCCCGCCTCGCTTTTCTCCGGCTGGCAGCTCCGCCTTGTGGCCAGACCCGGCGACACCCCAGCGTCCCCTCGACCCTAGGCCGCCTCGAGCCCTTGAGCCACCCTGCGTCACGCGCGCCTCATCGGCCTGCGCCTCGCCGTCGCCGCTGCCTCCTCGCCTTCCGCCTTCGGCCTCGCTCAACCTCGCCAGAACTCCCTTCACTGCCCGCCCCGCACACTTCCCTCCCTCTCCTCGGCCACATGGCCAGTGCTCCTTTCCCCTCGCGGGGCCCTGCAGTCATGACCCGGCGCTGCTCGCCATGGCCGGCGACGCCGGCTTTCTCGCCGCCAAGCCCTCCCTCTGTCCCTCTCCCCAACCCCGGGTCGCCTTGCCGTGCTCGGCTCGGCCGGCCTGGACCTCGCCTCCACCGGGCGCCACCCTGGCCCCTGCGCCTCGAGTTCCTCGAAGGGTTCGCAGCATAGAAAACAAAAATTTTCCTACGATGTGAACTATATACCAAGATCTATTTATACTAGATACAAACAGCAGGCGGATGTACATCCGTAGAGAACATACCCTTGAAGACCGACAAAGTTTAACGAGTCCAAACTCGTGGTTGATGTGAGCGATCTCTTGCCGATCTCAAGATCGAGAGGAAGTCCTAAGCGCCGCCATCAAGCGCATCCGTGCTCGCACACGTTCGAGGCACCGAGCAACCTCCGCCTCCTCGCTCCGGCGATGCAGGGAAGCACAACTCTTTCTTGCCGAAAGCCACGGGAACATGTATCTCGCTAGTCCGAGACCATGGGGATAAATTCTAGAGGGGAGAGAGATCCTTCACGAGGAGGTGTGAGTGAGAAGTGAGAGGAGGGCTCCTTTTATAGGAGGAGGGGGAACCCCAAGGGGTGGTGGCGCATGGGGGCTGCCTTGCCCTCCCCTCATCATGTGGGTGGACACTCCACTCACAAAATGACCCTTCAAAGTCCACTCAAAATCCCACTCAAAATCCCATTAAATTTCCACCAAATTTAATGCAAACTCTCATTAAATAAAACTCTTTTATTTATTCAGAATTTTGTCAATTACTTTAATGACAAACATTCACAAATAACCCCTTGCTAGAATTCTATTTCACATGCATAACCACTTTAAGCAATTTCACCTGAAAACTTGTTTCGGTATCTAGTGAAATAAATTCCTGTGCTTGTTATTATTTTCGGCATGAAACTTTTGCTCCAATTGGATGTCGGTGTCTCTTAAGTGTGTCACCCTACGTTTCGTGAATAATGCGGACATGATCGAGACCCTCTCGGATCAATAATCGAGCGGGATCTGGAGACCCATCTTGACTCCCACACATTCAACGATGACTTTCTTGTGATCGTCGGAACCTTTTCGCTAGTATCTTAATCCCTTTGTCTCACGATATATTACATGTCGAGATTCGATCATCGGTATCTCCATACCTAGTTTGATCTCGTTCTGACATGCACTCTTTTCTCGTTCGTGATATAACATTCTAGTGATCAAATCACTTGCTTGCAAGCTAATCAATGTGATATCACCGAGAGGGCCAGTATATCTATCCGTCATCGGGATGAACAAATTCCACTCTTGATCCATGAGCCTCAACATAACACTTTATTAGTTACGAACCCATCTTTATAATCACCACATTACGGTGTGACGTTTGATGTTATCAAGAAACTCTTAGGTGTTAGTGATTGACATGATCTCATGGTCTAAGGATTAGGATCACTTCGTAAGTTGTTATAGCAATATAAACTCAATGACTTTGATCGTAATGCTATACTTGGATGAATGTTCATCACATCATTACACTAATGTTGTGATCCGTTATTAACAACATCCAATGTCCATGATCGAAACCTTGATCATCTTGTTAATCAACGAGCTAGTTTATGAGAGAGGCTTAACTAGGAACTTTCTGTTTGTTTATTAAACACACATGTATTAACGTTTCCGTATTAATACAATTATAGCATGCACAATAAACATCTATCATATCCTTGGACTACACATAATAAACAATTTATTATTGCCTCTCGGGCATATTCCCTTGATCTCCCACTTGCACTAGAGACAATAATCTAGTTACATAGTGATATATCTAACACCCATTGAGTTACGGTGTTGATCATGTTTTGCTCTAGGGAGAGTTTTAGTCAGCGGATCTGCTACATTGAGATCCGTATGTACTTCTAAATCTTTATATCTCCATCCTTGACATGCTCGCGGATGGAGTGAAACGGCGCTTAATATGCTTGGAATGCTTGTGAGACCTTGGCTCTTTGGCATTGGCAATGGCACCATTGTTGTCACAATAGATCACCATTGGGTCCAGCACGCTTGCCACAACTCCTAGTTCGGATATGAACTCCTTCATCAAAGCGCTTCTGGTAGCTTCGAAGCGGCAACATATTCGGCCTCCGTTGTTGATCCGCTACCACGGGTTGTTTGGAGCTCCTCCAACTAACGCTCCGCCATTCATGAGAAATACGTATCCGGATTGAGACTTAGAGTCATCGGATCGGTGTCAAAACTAAGCGTCGACATAACACTTAGCGACGAGCTCTTCTTCACCTCCGTATACAAGAAACATATCCTTAGTTCTTCTCAAGTACTTAAGGATATTCTTGACCGCTATCGATGTTCGAACACGGATCCGATTGGTACCTACTAGTCAAACTAATAGCGTGTGCCACATCCGGTCTTGTACATAGCATGGCGTACATTATAGAGCCTATGGCTGAAGCATAGGGACTTTGTCCATTATCTCTCTTTCTTCCATGAGCGGACTTTGAGTCTTACTCAATGTCTTGCCTTGCAACATAGGTAAGAACCCTTCTTACTTAGTCCATTTAAACTTCTTTAAAATCTTATCAAGGTATGTACTTTGCGATAGCCCTATTAGGCGCCTAGATCTATCTCTATAGATCTTTATGCCTAATATGTAAGATGCTTCACCTAGGTCCTTCATTGAAAATTTCTTTGTTTAGATAACTTTTAACAACTTTTTAAAAGTTCTATATCATTCCATCAATAATATGTCATCCACATATAATATCGGAAATGCCACATTGCTCCCACTCACTTTCTTGTAAATACAAGCTTCTCCATAAGTTTGGACAAATCCAAACTCTTTGATCACCTCATCAAAGCGGAGATTCCAACCGTGATGCTTGCTTCAATCCATAGATGGATCGCTGAAGCTTGCACACCTTGTTAGCATCCTTAGGATCGACAAAACCCTTTGGTTGTATCATATACAACTCTTCTTCAATATTACCATTGAAAGCGGTTTTGACATCCATACGCCATATTTCATAATCGAAATATGCAGCAATTGCTAACATAATCCTAACGACTTTAGCATCGCTACGGAGAGAAAGTCTCATCGTAGTCAACTCCTTGAATTTGTCGAAACCCCTTTGCGACAAGTCGAGCTTTATAGATGGTCACATTACCATCGACATCGATTTTCCTTTTGAAAATCCATTTGTTCTCCACGGCCTTTCGGTCGTGAGGTAATTCCACCAAGTTCCAAACTTGATTTTCATACATGGATTCCATCTCGGTTCATGGCTTCTAACCATTTGTTGGAATCCGGGCTCATCATTGCTTCTTCATACGTCGCGGGGTCATTATTTTCATCAACCATGAAATTTATGAGGATTTCCGTCTGACTCGGGGCTGCAGCGTCTGTTTGACTGCGAGGTTGGTAGTACTCTCTTTGAGTTTCATGATCATTATCATTAGTTCCTTCTTCAGGTGGAGCCAACTCCGGAGCGACTTCGGCTGCGCTACTCGCCATACTTTGAAGAAGGTTCCATAACCTCTTGAGTTCTACCTTCCGACTACTCACACCTTTCGAGAAACTCTTTCTCTAGAAAGGATCCATTCTTAACAACAAAACCTTGCCCTCGGATGCGTGATAGAAGGAATACCCAATAGTTTCTTTAGGGTATCCTATGAAGGCGCATTTTTCCGCTTTGGGTTCGAGTTTATCCGGTTGAAGTTTCTTCACATAAACATCGCAACCCCAAACTTTAGAAATGACAGCTTAGGTTTGTTTCCAAACCACAATTCATCTGATGTCGTTTCAGCAGTTTAGATGGTGCCGATTTAAAGTGAATGCAGCGGTTTCTAGTGCATAACCCCAAAATGACAACGGCAAGTCCGTCGGAGACATCATAGATCGAACCATATCTAATAAAGTGCGATTCTGACGTTCCGAGCACACCATTTATTTGTGGTGTTCCGGCGGTGTGAGTTGTGAAACAATTCCACACTCTTTCATGTGAGTGCTAAACTCGTAACTTAGATACTCACCTCCACGGTCGGGAATAGTAGAAATTTGATCTTTCTATTACGATGATTTTCCACTTCATTACGAAATTCCTTGAACTTTTCAAAGGTTTCGGACTTGTGTTTCATCAAGTAGATATAACCGTATCTACTCAAATCATCCGTAAGTAACAAAATAACGATATCCACCTCATGACACACTCATTGGACCACATACATCTGAATGTATGATTTCCAATAAATCATCGCCCGTTCCATTGAACCGGAAAAGCGGCGTTCTAGTCATCTTGCCCATAAGGCATGGCTCACATGTATCAAATGATTCATAATCAAGTGATTCTAAAGTCCATCCGAATGGAGCTTCTTCATCGTTTAATGCCAATATGACCTGACGGCGATTGCCACATATATCGGATATATCATCACTAAGTTTAATCCTTTTAGCATCAATATTATGAATATGTGTAACATTATCGCCGAGATCCAACGAAATAAACCATTCAACATTGGTGCATGACCATAAAGATTTCATTCATATAAATGGAACAACCATTGTTCTCAGATTTGAATGAAAACCACTTTGCATCAAACATGATCGAGATACAATGTTCATGCTCGGTCGAGCACCAAATAACGATTATTTAAGTTTATAACTAATCCCGGCGGTAAGTGGAGAGGTAGCGTTAAATGGCGATCACATCAACGTTTGATCCATTGAAACCGCATCTTGACCTCACCCCTTGCTAGCGATCGCTGTTCATGACCCACGATTCGAGTTACAAATATTATGGCGACGGTATCAAATACCCGGTGCTCTGCGAGCACTAGTCAAGTACACATCAATAACATGTATATCATATATACCTTTGTTTGCCTTGCCGGCCTTCTTATGCGCGGATACTTGGGGCGATTCGCTTCGATGGCGGTCCCTTACAATAGTAGCACTTTTCGGTATCGGACTTAGGTCCAACTCGGGGTTTCTTTTCGGTGACAGCAGGCTTGCCGCCCTTCCCTTCCGTTTTCCCTTCTTGTCTTTCTTGAAACCGGTGTTCCTATTGATCATCAACACTTGATGTTCCTTTTGATCTCCATACTGCGGTTTTAAGCATTGTGAAGCTCGGGAGAGACTTCTTCATGCCTTGCATATTATAGTTCATCACGAAGCTCTTATAGCTAGGTGGCGGTAGCTGAGAACACGATGGATGCCTAAGTCAATGGGAATCGTTATTCCCAAGGACACAAGCTTATCGGCGTAACGACATCTTGAGTACATGCTCACTAACGGCTGTTCTCTTCCATCATGACTAAAGAACTTTTACGAAGCATTGTAGCTCTCTGACTGACATGTGTGAAAATCATTTTCAACTCACCCATTGTATCAAAAGCATTGCCGTTTTGAAGCGCTTTGAAGTTCGGCTCTAGCCCATACAATATGCGCAATGAACTAAGTTGTGGTCCTCTGACGAGTCGGATAGACATTCTTCTCCTCGTCGGGGCATCGTCAAGGTGGGGGCCTAATGGCGCTTCTAGCACATATTGCTTTTGTGCGAGAGAGGAGAATCCTCAAATTCATGGCCCATTCGGTAAAGTTGCTACCGTTCGTTGCTAGTTTCTCTTTCTCCATGAGCGCATTGAAATTAAAAGCGGTGGTGCCATCTACAGCAAATTTGTAAAGTTTAGACTAAGTGTATGATAGATTGAGTTCAACTAATCTATATTACGAATGAACTCCCACTCAAGCGACATCCCTCGTGTCCTTTTGGTGATTACATGAACCAAATCCACTACACCAAGTCCGATCATCACGTGAGTCGGTATAGCTTCAAAGCGAGCATCAAATGGGCATCATATCAACTATATGACTCATGCTTAACCTTTGATTACGTGTTAGAGGCCATGTGCGTACATGCTAGGCTCGCCAAGTTAGAACCTTAGTATTTTTGCGTGTAAGCTGTCTTACACCAGTATGGTCGAGGATCCAAGTACACCCGATCATCACGTGATGTCTTGGGCGGCGAAAACATAATCGGTGCATACTAAAGGAGAACACATTCTTATCTTGATATTTAAAATGAGGATCATCTTATTATGCTTAACAAAGCGCTAAACAAGCAATATAAGATGCAATCAAACATCATATGTTTAATAGTGAAATTATATGGTTCCCTTGAGATGATCTCTATCATGTGCATCGTGGTATGATCACTATCATACCTATATGTGTAAATCCACAATCTATGGGTTTTACACGCTATGTGTGTTAGAGTATCATCTCATACTTCTACTTACAACACTACCATATCATAACACTAGCCGACAACAATCTAAACTAGGCGCCTCTAATTTATCCATTGCAAGTTTTCGTGGTGAGGGCTTTCGAGATAGAACCGTTCTTACCTACGAACATGAACCTAGCGAGGATAATCAAATTGTTGACAACTACGCTTGCAAAATAGATATTGACTATAGTAGGAGAGCGGACACCGCTAGCCACTTATGCAAACTAGTTGCATGTCAAGCGTGGAAAGGTCTCATGTGCGAGGACATGTAAAGTTTGTCGGGCCGCTTCATCCCACTATGCCACCAATATCCAAAATCACAAGAAAGGAGCAACAACATGATCATCATCGCCCACATACTCATATGTGTACTACCCGTGTAAAGTATCTACGCATAGATCCGGCTCGATACCCTTTGAAGGGTTCGCAACATAGAAAACAAAAATTTTCCTACGATGTGAACTATATACCAAGATCTATTTATACTAGATACAAACAGCGGGCGGATGTACATCCGTAGAGAACATACCCTTGAAGACCGACAAAGTTTAACGAGTCCAAACTCGTGGTTGATGTAAGCGATCTCTTGCCGATCTCAAGATCGAGAGGAAGTCCTAAGCGCCGCAAATCGGCGCATCGTGCTCGCACACACGTTCTAGGCACCGAGCAACCTCCGCCTCCTCGCTCCAGCGATGCGGCGGAAGCACAACTCTTTCTTGCCGAAAAGCCACGGGAACATGTATCTCGCTAGTCGAGACCATGGGGATAAATTCTAGAGGAGAGAGATCCTTCACGAGGAGGTGTGAGTGAGAAGTGAGAGGAGGGGCTCCTTTTATAGGAGGAGGGGAACCCCAAGGGGTGGCAGCGCATGGGGCTGCCCTTGCCCTCCCTCATCATGTGGGTGGACACTCCACTCACAAAATGACCCTTCAAAAGTCCACTCAAAATCCACTCAAAATCCCATTAAATTTCCACCAAATTTAATGCAAACTCTCATTAAATAAAACTCTTTTATTTTATTCAGAATTTTGTCAATTACTTTAATGACAAACATTCACAAATAACCTTGCTAGAATTCTATTTCACATGCATAACCACTTTATGCAATTTCACGAAAACTTTGTTTGGTATCTAGTGAAATAAATTCCTGCGCTTGTTTATTCTTTCGGCATGAAACTTTTGCTCCAATTGGATGTCGGTGTCTCTTAAGTGTGTCCCACTACGGCTCGTGAATAATGCGGACATGATCGAGACCCTCTCGGATCAATAATCGAAGCGGGATCTGGAGACCCATCTTGACTCCACACATTCAACGATGACTTTCTTGTGATCGTCGGAACCTTTTACGCTAGTATCTTAATCCCTTTGTCTCACGATATATTACATGTCCGAGATTCGATCATCGGTATCTCCATACCTAGTTTGATCTAGTTACAGCAATGCACTCTTTTCTCGTTCCGTGATATAACATTCTAGTGATCAAATCACTTGCTTGCAAGCTAATCAATGTGATATCACCGAGAGGGCCCAGAGTATATCTATCCGTCATCGGGATGAACAAATTCCACTCTTGATCCATGAGCCTCAACATAACACTTTATTAGTTACGAACCCATCTTTATAATCACCCTGTTACGGTGTGACGTTTGATGTTATCAAGAAACTCTTAGGTGTTAGTGATTGACATGATCTCATGGTCTAAGGATTAGGATCACGTAAGTTGTTATAGCAATATAAACTCAATGACTTTGATCGTAATGCTATACTTCGGATGAATGTTCATCACATCATTACACTAATGTTGTGATCCCGTTATTAACAACATCCAATGTCCATGATCAGGAAACCTTGATCATCTTGTTAATCAACGAGCTAGTTTATGAGAGAGGCTTAACTAGGAACTTTCTGTTTGTTTATTAAACACACATGTATTAACGTTTCCGTATTAATACAATTATAGCATGCAAAATAAACATCTATCATATACTTGGAATACACATAATAAACAATTTATTATTGCCTCTCAGGGCATATTCCCTTCACCTCCAGCGCGCACGCGATCACAAGCTTGGCCATCACCGTGTTTGTCCACATGCTCCAGTGGTGACCGTTTGTTGCGGGTTCCCCGTTTGGTTGCACACGGCCGGAGACCCGATGTCACGCTCGGCCCCTGCACCAACAAGTTCCCCTCGCTCACGACGTCATCAATCCAAGATCTACCCCTCGGATCTTCGAAACCCCGTCAAGACCTACGACGCCGGAACCCCAAGATCTTCACAATCGGTGTCGCATCCATGTACCTAGAACTAACAGAATCTGGGGAACGACAAGATCGACGCCGTGTCAAGAACGTCCTCAACATTGGAGTCGAATGCCAAGATCCCCACACGAACCCGAAGGCCGTTTCCGTGCCGGTGCGCCAAGATCTCAAAACGATGCGGACAAGTTCGCCATCGACCTCGAGCGCCTGCGGAACGGCAAGGTCGCCTCGGGGAATCCAAGCGCGGACCCGACAAGACCCTCGAACGGCAAGATCGACCCGTGGGACCGGCGAGACCTGCCCGACGACAAGAACAACGACCGGGAGAACTTCGGCTTCGACGCCAACCAAGCCACGCTTCCGGTTGCGACAAGACCTACCCGATGGTCGAGAATGTTACGCCGAGATCGAACCTAGACCTGGACCCCGAGACCAGGCCGAACCCGAAACCCCAAGTTCGTGAGGCCCTCTAATGTGACCCTTTTAGAGCCCTATTTTATAAATGCTAAACATAAAACCTGTTGCACATTAATTGCCATTCTTGCATGCATACATTGTGTGGTTTGGGGGCCTTATGCCGATTCACCTCATAATTAAATATGGGGCCCATATGCGGGCAAATCTAGTCTCATATCGGCCTCATTTAAACTTGTGTAGCGAACCGGTATCTTATCTTGCCTTGTTATAACAATATTTAATTTGCGGGGGTTCTAAATAACTTAAACCACCTAAATAATTGTCGGGACCCCGGTTCCGCTTAATATGACCTAATTGCATCGCACCTTGCCATGCCATACATCATACATGCATCATGCCGATCTTCTGCCGTTGTATTAAATAGTGCAACCGGTGTTTCTTCTAGTGTTTTGGTTCTTCGCGGATAAGGCCGTTGAGTTGATGTGAGCTTCGCCCCGATCTTCGGTTGAACCTTCGACAATGTTTTCAAAGAGCATCTCCCTTTCTACCTATCTTACTTTTATAGTATTTACTTCCCTCCTGATCTATTGCTATACGTGTTGCGATGCTTTAGTTTCCGTGCATGATATACCGTGCGCCCTATATTGCCTTGGACACATCCTATTACATTGTTTGGTAGATAGTTGGACTTGCGGCGTCGTAGTCGCTTGCTCAAGTCTTTGTGCGTGTTGTCAAGTGCCACGATTGTTGATGTATTGCCGCATGTTGTTGTTGGAGACGATCATAGTTTTACTTATTGTTCACTTTAATTCTGTTTAACAACTAAAATTGAAATAAGCGAGGCATCATCGGTGGGTGATAGAAAATATTTGGTTTAACGCCCACTTGTGTCGTGGGACCCAGTACTTGATACTGTTCCTTGAATTATCGCGCTATCCACATCCGGAGGTATATGGCCCCACGAGCGAGCTTGATTCATCTTATTTCTTGGGGCACAAACTAGTTTGAGGTTTTATTTACGATCTGTGCTTATGCCATGCTACTTTCTATTTAAATTGTGCGAGGAGCACACTGTCTGTTTAGGTAAGCGGAGTGATTACGCGGTATCGACAAGCCCAGCCACACTTCGGTTCCCGCCATGCTTGACCATTGACGCAAACCTTGAGTCCGTCTCGAGCTTGCTTACTCCGTTCGGGATCTACTCAATGGGTGGCCCTCAAATATTCTGAATCCTGATTGTTCGGTCTTGAAAGCCTCGTTGGGTTTTGAGTTGGTTTTCGAGGTTGATCGAGCGTGTGTTGCTATTGGTGCACCCGGCGGGTAAAACTTTCTCAAAAGCGTGTCATGGATATGGACGACTTGGAGCATGATATCTCGATCATAGACAAGCATAACTAAAGTTTACTGCTATAAATTTGACTTATAATGACTAGTAATCAGCTTCACTATAATGGAATGGCTAATTAATACTGCCCACAATTGCTTGTTTGGTTGTCGCTTGCGACCATTGTACCTGACTAGTAAGTATTGCAACTACAACGGAATGGCTGTATAAAAGTACCAACAACTGCTGGGTTTTGGGTTATCTCATGCTAATTGCATCTGACTAGTAAGTGTTGCCACTATAACGGAATGATTAACTAAAAGTGCCCACTGCTTATTTTATCAGGATGATTATCTACACCTGACTAGTAATTGCTGCAACGATAACTGAATAAGTAAAACTGCCAACTGTGTGAGTTCCTCGGTTGACTTCCTCGTGTGGTCTCGAGGGGGAAACACCAGGATGGGTTTGTTTGGTGTTAGCTTCAGGTTGGATCCGGATAGGTCTATCTTACCCCTCTCTGACTATCGCCATTTGTATCGAGTCTCTATAGGTTGTTTAGTGCATGCTGCCGCTGCCGCTTCAGTCCACCATACCTTTGTAGGCGAGGACCGCCGAATTCTAGCCTCGCTGTCTTGGCCTCGATCGACGCTCCTTCTTTTCCTTTGCCCTTTGTCGGCACCCTTTTGTTTAAGCAGGTTTTGAGATCGGCCGTTAGCGGGTTGCCCTTCCGGCTTTCAGGCAGGGTTATGGACGCCATTGGTTATTCTTCAGGGCTCTTAGCCCCATTTGCATCTTGTCCGTAGCTGGACGCTCGATCGTTTTCAAGGTGATTTGGATCTTTGTATATTGTATCTGTATTCTTGGCTCTTGGAGTCGCTGTTGTATATATATCTGTTCTGTGGGTCCCATCGAGGACTGTTGTGTAATGTTATTACTTCGTTTTCCACCCGCACGAAAGTGCCTGGTGGGCACCTTTGAATCGTTTCTATGCAGGTTTGGCGAATTTTGCTCAAACTTGCATAGGTCCAATTCTGAGGGTGTTACACCTAGCAGCTTTGCGAGTCTCAGCCAGCGTGGCAGCAGCGGGAGTAGCCTTGCTATTTTTGGCTGGCTGAGTACTGGAGGAGGCCCCGCGTCGCTTATTCGGCTTGGCGACGGGGATTTTGCCGACTCCGTCCACGGCGAGAGGTGGAGTGTTATGTACCTGGCCAGCTGCATAAGTAAATGACAGGCTTACTCGAATAAGTTAGAGGGCTAAGGTCACAAGGCAAGTACCTCCAAAATCTTACAATCATCATCCTCATCATCGTCAGACCAATCTTGTAAGGGGTTTCGAGATTGACTCTTATCCGAAGTTGAAGCAGCAGCCACATGCGGAATGGGCATGAAGCACTCCAAATCATACTCGACCTCGTCGGAGTTGGAGCGATCCTCGTTGTAAGCGCTATGAGGGACAGTACTGTCATTAACCTGGTGAACAAGGTTCTGCGAAAGACAAACAGAATAAGTATCGAAAATAAGCTAAAGCTGACTCGGCAGTAAAAGTGACTCGGAAACTTACCCAGGGGACAGGCTTGACCCGGCTAAACTGAGGGCAGCTCCAAGCCCAATCATCCGCCAAGTTTAGCTTTAAGATCGAGCTTACTCGGCGAGCCACAGAATCGTGGGTAAGCTCCTTCGTGGAGTTCCGAGTGGGGTCATGGGAGCCACTCATGAAGCACATCTTGTGGCTACTGGCTTGGATAGGGCTTACCGGCGTGAAATGAAGGTGCACATGAGGTCCGTGTCGGCGAGATGAAAGTTGTCATCCGGCGACAACAACCTTTCCAAGATCACATTAGCCTCATTCACCGCAGCGTCTTGGTCGTGCGGGTCAAGCTGCCATAACTTCTTGCTAGGGACCTCGTCCGAGAAAGGGGGAGTCAGATGTA
Source organism: Avena longiglumis (assembly GCA_030063025.1). Lineage (NCBI taxonomy): Eukaryota > Viridiplantae > Streptophyta > Magnoliopsida > Poales > Poaceae > Avena > Avena longiglumis. Next base: position 454,493,889 of record CP125978.1, on the reverse strand, counting down.
ATCGTTGGCCCTGCTGTTTTTGACATAGAAGAAAGTCCTATGCCATTTCTTGCAAGAGTCAAGGCCAGTGACCCGAGGAAAGATGGAGAATCTCCTGGGTGTGATGCTAGCGGCACCGCACCGAGTCGGTTTCTTCTCGGCTCGGGGAGCGCCAGGCTGAGGGACAACTTGCACCCTAAAACTAAAATATTTGGCCCACAGAAGAACTGTAGGCCAAATGCCAAAATAGGACTCGCAAGCGGAAATGAAACAGGAAAGGGAGCCAATCGCGTTGGCAGGCAGATGATGGGTCTGGAGATGGAAAGTGGAAAGAAACGAAGAAAAGAAACTGCTTAGTGGCAGAGGAAACCTCGCTCAAAATGAGAGAGGAAAACCACCCTTTCATTCGCATCTGGTTTGGGGGAGATTTCACCAGCGGGAAGACGACAGTCAACCTGGAGTGGGATGCGCCTGGTGGAGCGAATCCATTCGAGCTCCTCGGTGGAGACCTCCGAACCCTCCCAACAACCGGCCAAGGCGGGAACCTCTGTTCTTCAGCCTTCTTCAATCAAGCCGCAAGGCCCATGATCCTCCTGGACTCAATCTCCTCCGCCGTTGGAAGAGGTTTGGAAGAACAAGGACCCGTGGTGGAATGAGAAGAGGAAAAGGGCAATCGCAAGGCAAGAGCAGATGGCAAGAAGAACCGCAGAGGAGGAAGTTGGATTATTGTAGCATCCCAGTTGTCTAACCCCTGTAATGCTACATGTCATAATAATAAAATGGGCCACTTCCAACATATAATTGTTGCATCATCATCATATCATGCTCATACCATCATACCACCTTGCATTTGAGCATCATACAAAACCCTTTATTGTTTGGTTCTTATCTCATGTGCATGATTATTTGTAGTTGCCTCTTGATATTGTATTTGGGTCTTAATGAATTGTTACATGCCCAAGTTGAGTTGGGGGCATCTCTCTTTTTGACTCCACCACCTTATCTTTCACCACCTTATAATTCCACCATCCAATAATATGAGCTTGGCATTTGCTGTTTTATCTCTGGCTCATGATTAGTTGGTTGGAACCACCCATATATCTTCGCTTGGCCTTGTCCACATCTTGGAATGCATATGAATAAATGCCATGGAAATCTATTTTGTTTTCACAAAATAGCACCTAGCATTATTAGTTATGCATGGGCCATGCAACTATAACCCTTAGCCTTCTTCTTTTGGTTTGTTTTATTATGCTAAGTAGGAGCTTGGTTTTAAGAGCAACTAGGTGCCCCTTGTTTTGGATCTCTTGGACCATATCGTAAAAACTACCACCTTGTTCGACTAAACCCAAACCCTAATATCCCTCTCTCTATAACCCTAAGCTAGATCTAACCTTACCCTATATCTAAACCCTAATCCCTCTCCTCTTCCTTTTGGCTATCTCTTGTTTTGCTTCCAAACCCTAGCTACCATCTACCCCTCTCCCTCTCCCCTCTAGCTGTCAACCCTAAACCCATCTAACATGGACCCATACCCCCATGCCCATAACCTCCGTAACTAGATACTCCAACCCACACCCCTGCTAATCTCAACACAAGTGGCCCCCCTCTTTCTCTCCTCTTAGTCAGGTTTTTCCTCTCTTCAACCTCCTGGTAACCAGGTTCAAGCTTTGAAATCAGTAGATAGTTTGAATTTGTATTAGATTGAAAACAAGCTTTTCAAACCAGAATAAAAGGGAAAGATAAAAAGAGAGAGAGAGAACCAGCACTGGCACCCGAGGCGCAAAGAGTAACCCCACAGGCAGATCCCCCCGGCCCAACTCGTCCCCCTGGCCCGTTAGCCCCCTCTCACGGCGCCGTTGTCCTGTTTCTCTTCCCCGTCGCCACCCCTTCTCTCCCTGCGCGCGACGGAAAGCAAACGGCGGGAGCAGGTGGCCGTCCCTCGCCGTCGTCCGCGTCGGCGGCAGCGCCGGCACGTGAGCTCCCCCTTCTTAGCCCAAACGCAGCCTTCCCCTCAACCCTATCCTCCTCTCTTTGCGCGCCCTTCTTCCTTCCCCTCTCTGTCCCCAATCCGTCGAAGCCAGCGCAGCGGAAGCGTCGAGGAGGAGAAGGGGAATCGCTGGCGCCTCGTCGGGACTGAAGCAGGAGGAGCCCGGGGCCGCCACGAACCGCCGCTTCGCCAAGCCGACCATGTCCGGTTCCTAGCCGCCCTCGCCCTCTGTTGCGTCTCGCGCGTCGCGTGTCCGGAGCTGCACAAGGACCGAGGACGAGCGGAACACGGGCGAGAGGAGAAGGCGGGACACTTTGCAAGGGCGCTAAGCGTCGCCGCTGCGTCGTCGCCGCCAACCCTCGCCGACCTCCGCACGGTGATCCCCTACTCCCTGTTGTCCCTTGTTGCGAGCAGCCCGCCCGTTGTTTGGTCATGCCGCGCCACTCGCGCGCCAGCGGCCGCCCTCGCCGCCCAGCCTCGCTAGCCTCGCTCTGGCGCTGCCGCGCCTTCGCCAGCCTGCACAGCGATAACACCAGAAAACCCCCTCGGCGTCTCGCCCGCCCGCCACAGTCCTCCCCGCCAAAACCCTAGACATGAAACTTGTATAGTGTTGTTCCCTCTCCAACTTCGATGTTTGTGGCATCTTCGATTCTCGACGAATCGCGCCAAGCTCGACGCAAGTTTTTGCATCTCGCTGTTATCCACGTTCGGCAGTTTCGAATCGGTCAGACCACCCGACGCTTTTCTATTTTAGTCCCTCCTCTTCCAACGCCTCAACCCGCGGTCCCCGTGGCCCTCCGTCGTCTGTGGGCTTTTTACAAAAGGCTCCTGGCTTCAGAGCTCAACCATGATCCTTCCTCTCTAGTCTGGCGTGTGGGCAGAACCCCCTGCCCCACCTGCATGACCCATGCTAGTTTAGGCTAGGTAGTAGCGTCGAATCTGTTTTCAAATTCAAACTTAGTTTAAAATAATTCAAATTCAAATCCAATTCAGATTTTTAATAACTTTTCCATACTAACTCCAAATTTGACAAATAATATATGTATGGATATCAGAAAAATGAGAGGATTTCAAATATGCCATCCAATTTGACTTTTGCCCGATTAAAATCCCAAGTTTAATTAAATTACCACCAATGCCACTGGTTTTTCATTAATTCATAACTTTTGTTTTAAAACTCCAAATTTAGCAAATGATGAGTCTAAATTGATCAGCTCGACGAGACCTTTCTGTTTATGCTAACCATGACTTCAATTGCAGCATGCATCATATAAATATATATTGAACAACAACTGTTATGGCAACAAATGTGATTCTAAAACCCAACTAAATGTTATTTTCTTGTCATCCACACCTCACCCATGCCATGTTACTTTACTTGCCATGTAAATTGTGCATCATTCATCATGGCATGATTGTTTGTTTGACGCATCTTATTCATATGCTTGTGCTCTATATTCATGTTGGCCTTGTTTGTTTGGTTTTTCTCGGATAGAACCTTTGGCGGTTGTATCAAGAGAACCAGGAGCACTACCCAGTACCGTCCCTTGCTTCAACAGAGATACCAGGCAAGCACTACCACATGCTTGCATACATACAGTACCTATTGCCTCTATCTTATTCTTGCATCATTGAGTCGCGATTGCATTAAATTGAATCCCAAGTATGCATAGCCTTTACTTTTAAACCCCACCAAGCTTGTTTCCTCCATCCCATGAGCCACTACTATAGGAGTTGTTTGAGCCATGCGAGTCGTAGAACAGCATGTGTAGGGTTTGTGAGAGTCTGATGAATAACGAGGTACTTAAACAACTTAACCTGAGTAGTTGGGATAAATAAAGAAAGTGGCACGGTGAGCAACATCTGCTATTTGGTTTTCCTGCTCACTTGTGTCCGTAAGACCCCGAGTACTTGATTCCTGTTCCTTGATTTATCGCGCTATCCACATCCGGAGGTATATGGGACCCCCAGGCGAGCTTGATTCCGTCTTATTTCGTGGGGCCACAAACTAGTTTGAGGTTTTATTTACTATCTGCACTTATGCCATGCTACTGTTTATTTACGTTTGTGCGAGGAGCACCTTTGTCTTGTTAGGTAAGCGGATGTTTTCGGTATCGATGGTCCCGATTGGGGATCTGCCGTCGTTCTGACCATCGACGCAAACCTTGAGTCCGTCTCGAAGCTTGCTTGCCGTTCGGGTATACTCAAGGGTGGCCCTGAAATAATTCTCAATCTGTGATTGTTCGTGAAAGCCTCGTTGGGTTTTGATTTGGTTTTTAGAGGTCGATCGAGCGTGTGTTGCTATTGGTGCACCCGGGTAAAACTTTCTCAAGCCGTGTCCGGATATGGACGACTTGGAGCACGTTTCTTGATCATAGACAAGCATAACTAAAGTACCGCTTTTAATCGACTAAAGTAACTTGACTAGTAAATAGTGCAATACTCATGGAATGGTTAATAAAATTGCCAACGGATGGGGTTGTTCGTCGCTTCCTTGTTGGTAGCGAGGAGGAGGATGGATCGGATGAGATTACCATTATAACTGTTGTACTTAAATTCACGGACATCCGTCTATCATTGGTTAGGCGGATGGTTAGCGTTTATCTGTAGAACTAGGGTTTATCTTTCGCTGCAATTCGTCACCCGGGTTGTGTCCCCTTTAGAGGCATTAAGACTTCTTTGAGTACCCTTAGGGTCTCACACGATAAATTCTTGATTCAGATGAACAGGCACCTTCTCAGGACGGATACTGGGTGGAAGAAGCCGAAGATGTGGGCAACGATCGTTCGGTGTAGAGATTCCGGGAACGGGGATCCATGAGACCTATAGTTGGGATGTGCTTATTTCTCGGCATCTTATGCCGATTTGCTTCTTATCCGTACTCGGATTACTTTTTGCTTCCGCATGATACTCTCGGACGTGTGTTGTATGAGGAGTTATCCTAAAATATAGATTTATCCAGTCATTTGAATCTTCTTGGTATGGCGTTGGTATATTCCTTTCTTTCTAGATGGTGTGGCTCGATGTACTCTTGTATGGTGGCTTGCGTACATACCCACTTGTGTGTAGTTGATCCCTTCGCTGCCACTCACGCCCGTCTGAGGTCCCGTTGAGAGGGTAGTGGTTGGGACGTCTGAAAGGACTACCGTGAGTGGCTTTTGGGGCCCCACCGTACTATTTCAACCACTATCACTCATCCAGGCTTGTATCTAGGGCGTAGTTCGAGGTAGTTACAATTGGTATCGAGCCATCCGACCTTGAGGTTTCAGCCAAGCAGTCGTTGTCAGTCTAGCAAATATTTTGGTAGTTATGTATATTAGGGAAAAACAAAAGCGTGAGTAGGACTACTTCCACTTTTCTTCTTACCCTCCCACCCACCCTTTTACGGTAAGGAAGTGCAACGCTTTCAATCCTCTTCTCAAAGTTCAAACTAGGATTCACGTGTTCGGGTTCCGTAGTACCATAGGTTGTGTGTGTGTGTGTGTAATCCTTGTCTATCTGTTGCATCCAAGTTGTTATCTTATCGCCTTTGGTTATCAACTGTTGGTACATTCCATACCGATGGCTTTTGTAAACCGCAATCTATCTTCCGCTTTGTATCCGACGCTATCTTGTTTGGCGTGTTCGTTTCCGTAGTATCAATCTTCGTGTTTCACGTGAGAAGAAGGGGTTAGGATATGTGTTCCACTTGTTCATGTCGGAGTAATGATTTGAGTGCGGGATGGAGTCGACCATACCACTACTTGTATCATTCGCTTTTGTATATTGAATTGGTAGAGTCACTAATCTTGATTCGTTAAGTAATTTTATGCATCTATTGGTATTTTAATGCGAAATTTGTGGAAAAATTTTCTTGGATATATGTGTACCACACTCCTTTTCATCGTGTGCGATATGCTTAATATCTTTGAGGTGCTATGAACTTTGTTGATATTTTATATCATCTCAAGAAATTGTATCCTTTAATCATGGTTAATTCCATCTTGGTACTATTTTGGATTATTATCATCTTCCATTATAGTCTTGACTTGAGTTTTATATCAATGACAGATGGCTCCCCACGGGATGAGGAGGACATTCCTCCGAATCGGGCTCGTATTTGTCAAGCATAGCTAATGCTTTGGCCATGCAAGAGAACCAACAGCGCTTGAGGAGGCGTCGAAGGAATGAGTTCGCCCACTTCCTCCACCTCCCAAGCGTGGTGACATCAAGAGCTTCCTCAAGTTCAACCCTCGTCGATTCGATGTCTGACCGACCTCTTGACGCGGATGATTGGCTGCGAGATCTCAAGGTTTCTCGAGGCTGATGTTCCAAGGAGTGGGTCAAGTGTGCTACCCACCTTCTCAAGGGAGATGCAGCTCTATGGTGGGAAAACTACTTGAAGGCAAGCTGCACCGGGTTCCAGCCAACTTGGGAGAGGTTCACGAGCTTTCAAAGAAGTTTCTCTCGGAGATTGTGATGGAAAGGATGAAGGAGGCTTTCCTCAACCTGAAGCAGGGTAATGATAACGTCAACACCTATATCAGGAACTTTATGAACCTGTCTCGCTATGGTGGTGATGAGGTATCTGATGACAAGAAAAAGCAGAAAAGGTTCAGGCAAGGGCTCAATGCGTCGATCAAGTATGCAATCACGCATGCAAGACCGGCAACCTTCCTGGAGCTACAGCACATGGCACTACAAGAGGAGGCAAGCAGGCAAATGTTTGAAGAGTCCAAGAAACATAACAGGGATGCATCAAGCTCGGCAGCAATGGCAGCTCCTTCTAAGCGGCGTGTCTGGGTTCCTAACACCCCACCGTCGCTCCCGGCTCCACCAAGACCTGCAACTTACGCGCCAAGGCCATCAAACTTCACCACTGCGGCTCCCAGGGGCTACAACAACCCTTACCTGAGCGCTGGCGGAGTCCTCGCTACTCGCTCCACGCCCCTAGTGCTCGCTTGTGTGGAGATCCGGACATCGGAACTGAACGCCCAATGAAGAACAAAGCTCCCTCAACCCCGCCAAGATGCAACAAGCTCTCCTGCGGTTCGTGCACCACCGCCTCGGGCTCTCAACATCAACACTAAGCCCGGTTGCGGTTGTGCGGGCTAATCGCTAACGCCTCTCAAGCGAGCTCGCACTGGAGTTGTCATGGGTATGCTTTCGCTAACTCCGCCTCGCACGAGTTCTCTTTGATTCTGGTGCATCGCATTCATTTGTTTCTCACAAGTTTGCAAATGAGAACGAGTTAGTCCTGGGTCCTCTCCAAAAGAAGTTAATGGTTCTTTCTCCTGGAGCAAATATGATGGCAACTAAGATCATTCATGGCAATAAAGTTGAGATTGGTGGTTCTTCATTCTTGGCTTCTTTGATTGTTCTGGGCAACTCTGACATTGATGTCATCCTGGGCATGGATTGGTTGACAGCAAATGCAGCTGTGATTGATTGTCTTTGAACGCCGGTCTCTGAAGATCCCCAAGGCCACATAGTCTTCTCTCCAAGTCGACTCCTGCCCAGCTCTATTCCTTGGCTGCTCAATAATGATGCTATGGAAGCTATTCGGGGTGTACCCGTGGTCTGTGAGTTCGGATGTCTTCCTAAGAGTTGCTGTATGCCTCGGATCGCGAAGTTGAATTCGTGATTGAGCTTGAACCTGGAACGGCCCCTATCTCCAAGAGGCCATATAAAATGGGTCCTTCTGAGTTGGCTGAACTCAAACGACAACTTGATGAACAAGAGAAATTGGGTTTCATTCAACACAGCACTTCTTCTTGGGGTAGCCCAACAATCTTTGTGAAGAAGCGTGATGTAACCGATAGGCTATGTGTTGACTACTCTCAACGCTAAAACCATCAAGAACAAATATCCTCTTCCTCGGATAAATGATCTATTTGATCATTCCGGAGCTGTGGTGTTCTCTAAGCTGGACTTGAGAAGTGGTTATCACCAAATCAAAATTCGCAAAGAGGATGTGCCCAAAACAGCTTTCACCACTCGCTATGGCCTGTATGAGTACACGGTCATGTCTTTCGGCCTCACCAACGCACCTGCTACCTTCTCGAGGCTGATGAACTCCTTTTTCATGGAGTACCTGGACAAGTTCGTGGTGGTATATCTGGATGACATTCTGGTCTATTCCAAGTCCAAGGAGGAGCATGAAGAGCACCTGCGGTGTGTCCTGAACAAGCTTCGTGAGAACCGCTTGTATGCAAAGTTCTCTAAGTGTGAGTTCTGCTCAAGTAACATATCCGGCCATGTCATCTACGCCAAGGGCATTGCATTAACCCTTAAACCGTGAAGACAATAGTTGAATGGCTTCCTCCCGCTAATGTCAAGGAAGTGCGGAGTTTTCTCGGCTTGGCTAGCTATTGCTCGCTTTGTTCAGAACTTCTCAAGATAGCAAAGCCTCTTACCGACCTCCTCAAGAAAGTCAAGAAGTACTGTGGACTCCGCTTGTCAAGAAAGTTTTGAGACACTCAAAGAGAAGCTCACTTCCACACCAGTCTTGGTTCCTCCGGATACATCTAAGCCTTTCCAGATCTTTCGCGATGCCTCTTTGCAAGGATTGGGTGCGGTCCTTATGCAAGAGATACGGTGGTTGCTTATGCCTCGCCGCTTGAAGACGCATGAGATCAACTATCCCACACATGACCTTGAGCTAGCAAAGCTTGTCTTTGCCTTGAAGCTATGGAGGCACTACTTGCTTGGTAACCGTAGAGATCTTCTCGGACCACAAGAGTTTGAAGTATATCTTCACTCAACCGGATCTCAACCTTCTAAAGGAGATGGATTGAAGCAATCAATGACTTTGATGTGACCATCAACTACACCCCGTGCAAAGCAAACGTCATGGCGGATGCGCTTAGCCAAAGCTTATGTCAACAACCTCATGGTGGAAGAGCGCACCTCTATTGTGCGAGGAATTCCGTCGACTCAACACGAAATTGTGGAACAAGGGCATCTTGAACCTTCGCTACTCCTCTTGGAAGAACAGATTCGCTCGTCAGCTTGGTGATCCGCACACTAGAAAGCTCATCTCTAAGCTTGGCACTCCGAAGTATGAGTCCTTTCATGTTGATGATCAAGGAACACTCTTCTTTGAACACCGGATGTTTGTTCCAAACTACCCGGGTCTGAGAGACCAAGTTCTCAAGGAGGCACATGATTCGGTTCTTTCTATCCATCCCGGCAGACAAAGATGTACATGGACTTGAAAACACAATCTTGGTGGCCAGGTTGAAAAGGTATTGTGCCAAGTACGTCTCGAGAATGTGATGTCTGCAGAGTCAAGGCATTCATCGAAACCATTTGGTCTTCTACAGCCGTTGCAACCTCCAGTGGAAATGGGAGAAAGTTGAGATGGACTTCATCACCGGCTTCCCAAGGTCGCGGAAGGGCAACAATGCAATCTTGTTGTCATCGAGCTTTCTAAAGTGGCACACTTCTTCCCATCAAAGAAACAATTTCGACTTCAGCTATGAGCTCTATATCAATGTGGATTGTCTCTTTGTATGGGGTTCCACTTGAAATCAGTTCGACCGTGGGAGCATCTTCACCTCAAAGTTCGGGAGAGTTTCCAAAAGCTTTGCGAGCGGTTGAACTTCAGCACTGCTTACCACCCTCAGTCTCAAGGACAAGTGGAAAGAATCAATCAAATTCTCGAGGACATGCTTAGAGCTTGCGTCATCTCGTTTGGCATGAAGTGGGAGGAATGCCTTCCATATGCTGAATTCTCCTACAACAACTTCCGAAGAGTCTCAAGATGGCACCATTCGAGGCTCTCTATGGACGCAAGTGCGTAACTCCCATTGGTTGGTCAAAGTGTGAGAAAGAATCTGGTTTGGCCCTGACATTGTAACCCAAGCAGAGGAGAAGGTGCATATCATTCTGGAGAACCTGAAGATTGCTCAAAGTCGTCAGAAGAGCAACTATGACAGAAACACAGATATGGTATATGCCCCTGGTGATCTAGTCTACCTTCGTGTCACTCCCATGAGAGGAACACACCGCGTCGGTATCAAAGGAAAGTTGGCTCCTAGATACATCGGTCCTTTCAAGATACGTGGTAGAAGAGGAGAAGTTGCTTATGCACTTGAGCTTAGGAAAAACTCAAAGTCCATGATGTTTTCCACATCTCTCAGCTCAAGAAGTGCTTCAAAGACCCGCAAGACTGTGGATCATGAGCTAATCGACCTCCAAGAAGATCTCTCTTATCAAGAACACCCCACCAAAATCCTTGAGACCGCATGAGCGTGGACTCGCAACAAGTCCATCAAGTTTTGCAAGGTGCGGTGGTCACACCATTCATTGATGAAGCAACATGGGAGCGTGAAGATGAACTCCGTACAACCATCCTTCTCTCTTTGTGTCTTCTTCTTCTTCCTAGAATCTCAAGCGAGATTCTGTTAGTGGAGAGTTGTAGCATCCCAGTTGTCTAACCCCGTAATGCTACATGTCATAATAATAAAATGGGACACTTCAACATATAATTGTTGCATCATCATCATATCATGCTCATACCATCATACCACCTTGCATTTGAGCATCATACAAAACCCTTTATTGTTTGGTTCTTATCTCATGTGCATGATTATTTGTAGTTGCCTCTTGATATTGTATTTGGGTCTTAATGAATTGTTACATGCCCAAGTTGAGTTGGGGGCATCTCTCTTTTTGACTCCACCACCTTATCTTTCACCACCTTATAATTCCACCATCCAATAATATGAGCTTGGCATTTGTTGTTTTATCTCTGGCTCATGATTAGTTGGTTGGAACCACCCATATATCTTCGCTTGGCCTTGTCCACATCTTGGAATGCATATGAATAAATGCCATGGAAATCTATTTTGTTTTCACAAAATAGCACCTAGCATTATTAGTTATGCATGGGCCATGCAACTATAACCCTTAGCCTTCTTCTTTTGGTTTGTTTTATTATGCTAAGTAGGAGCTTGGTTTTAAGAGCAACTAGGTGCCCCTTGTTTTGGATCTCTTGGACCATATCGTAAAAACTACCACCTTGTTCGACTAAACCCAAACCCTAATATCCCTCTCTCTATAACCCTAAGCTAGATCTAACCTTACCCTATATCTAAACCCTAATCCCTCTCCTCTTACTTTTGGCTATCTCTTGTTTTGCTTCCAAACCCTAGCTACCATCTACCCCTCTCCCTCTCCCCTCTAGCTGTCAACCCTAAACCCATCTAACATGGACCCATACCCCCATGCCCATAACCTCCCTAACTAGATACTCCAACCCACACCCCTGCTAATCTCAACACAAGTGGCCCCCTCTTTCTCTCCTCTTAGTCGTTTTCCTCTTCAACCTCCACTAACCAGGTTCAAGCTTTGAAATCAGTAGATAGTTTGAATTTGTATTAGATTGAAAACAAGCTTTTCAAACCAGAATAAAAGGGAAAGATAAAAAGAGAGAGAGAACTGCCCTACCAGTAGGCCAGAAATGACCCCACAGTGCATCCCCGGCCCAACTCGTCCCCCTGGCCCGTTAGCCCCCTCTCACGGTGCCGTTGTCCTGTTTCTCTTCCCCGTCGCCACCCCTTCTCTCCCCGCGCGCGCCGGACAGCAACCGGCGGGAGCCGGGGGCCGTCCCTCGCCGTCGTCGGCCGTAGGCTTGCGACACGTGAGCCCTGCCCTTCTTAGCCCAAACCGCGCAGCCTTCCCCCTCAACCCTAGCCTCCCCTCTCTGCCCCCGCGCCGCCCCTTCTTCCTTCCCCTTCGCTCTCTGTCCCCAATCCGTGAAGCGGTAGCAGGCGTCGAGGAGGAGAAGGAATCATTGGCGCCTCGTCGATCGGGCGGGAGAGGAGCCGGCCGCCACGAACCGCCGCTTCGCCAAGCCGACCATGTCCGGTTCCTAGCCGCCCTCGCCGTCCTGCTGTCGTCGTCGCCGCGTCGCGTGTCCCGGAGCTGCACAAGGACCCAGAGGACGGAACACGGAGGCGGGGAGAGGCGGCGGGACACTTTACTGCTCGCGCGCTAAGCGTCGCTCGCCGTGCACGTCGTCGCTGCCAACCCCTCGCCGACCTCCTGCACGGTGATCCCCTACTCCCCTGTTGTCCCTTGTTGCAGAGCAGCCGCCGTTCGATCATGATCATGCCGCCACTGACGCCAGCCGCCCTCGCCGCCTCGCTAGCCTCGCCGTCAAGACGCTGCGCACAGCCAACGGCAAGAGAGCGACACCAGAAAACCCCTCGGCGTCTGTTACCTCGCCCGACCGCCACGATCCTCCCCGCCAAAACCCTAGACATGAAACTTGTAGAGCGTTGTTCCTCTCCAACTTCGATGTTTGTGGCATCTTCGATTCTCGACGAATCGCTGCCAAGCTCGACGCAAGTTTGCTGCATCTCGGTTATCCACGTTCGATTCGGCCAGTTTCGTCGGTCAGACCACCCGACGCTTTTCTATTTTAGTCCTCCTCTTCCAACGCCTCAACCCGCAGTCCCCTGGCCCTCTGCATCGTCTGTGGCTTTTTACAAAAAGGCTCCTGGGCTTCCTGGAGCTCAACCCACGGTCCTTCCTCTCCTAGCCGCTGGCGTGTGCGCCAGAGAACCCCCCTGGCCCCACCTGTCTGTGACCCAGGCTAGTTTAGGCTAGGTAGTAAACGTCCAGAATCTGTTTTCAAATTCAAACTTAGTTTAAAATAATTCAAATTCAAATCCAATTCAGATTTTTAATAACTTTTCCATACTAACTCCAAATTTGACAAATAATATATGTATGGATATCAGAAAAATGAGAGGATTTCAAATATGCCATCCAATTTGACTTTTGCCCGATTAAAATCCCAAGTTTAATTAAATTACCACCAATGCCACTGGTTTTTCATTAATTCATAACTTTTGTTTTAAAACTCCAAATTTAGCAAATGATGAGTCTAAATTGATCAGCTCGACGAGACCTTTCTGTTTATGCTAACCATGACTTCAATTGCAGCATGCATCATATAAATATATATTGAACAACAATTATGGCAACAAATGTGATAAAACCCAACTAAATGTTATTTTCTTGTCATCCACACCTCACCCATGCCATGTTACTTTACTTGCCATGTAAATTGTGCATCATTCATCATGGCATGATTGTTTGTTGACGATCTTATTCATATGCTTGTGCTCTATATTCATGTTGGCCTTGTTTGTTTGGTTTTTCTCGGATAGACACCGAAAGGTGGGTGTATCAAGAGAACCAGAGCACTACCTGAACCGTCCCTTGCTTCAACAGAGATACCGTGCAAGCACTACCACATGCTTGCATACATACTGATACCTATTGCCTCTATCTTATTCTTGCATCATTGAGTCGCGATTGCATTAAATTGAATCCCAAGTATGCATAGCCTTTACTTTTAAACCCCACCAAGCTTGTTTCCTCCATCCCATGAGCCACTACTATAGGAGTTGTTTGAGCCATGCGAGTCGAGAACACATGTGTAGGGTTTGTGAGAGTCGATGAATAACGAGGTACTTAAACAACTTAACCCGAGTAGTTGGGATAACTAAAGAAAGTGGCACCGTGAGCAACATCTGCTATTTGGTTTTTCTGCTCACTTGTGTCCCGTAAGACCCAGTACTTGATTCTGTTCCTTGATTTATCGCTATCCACATCCGGGAGGTATATGGGACCCCCCTGGGCCAGAGCTTGATTCCGTCTTATTTCGTGGGGCCACAAACTAGTTTGAGGTTTTATTTACTATCTTGTACTTATGCCATGCTACTGTTTATTTACGTTTGTGCGAGGAGCACACTGTATCATAAGCGGGATGTTTCGCGGTATCGATCCCGATTGGGATCTCGTTCTGTACCATCGACGCAAACCTTGAGTCCGTCTCGAAGCTTGCTTACTTCGTTGCGGGTATACTCCAAGGGGTGGCCCCCTGAAATAATTCTGAATCCTGTGATTGTTCAGTCGTGAAAGCCTCGTTGGGTTTTGATTTGGTTTTTCCGAGGTCGATCGAGCGTGTGTTGCTATTGGTGCACCCCGGCCGGGTAAAACTTTCTGAAAGCCGTGTCCGCGGATATGGACGACTTGGAGCACAGTTTCTTGATCATAGACAAGCATAACTAAAGTACCGCTTTTAATCTGACTAAAGTAACTTGACTAGTAAATAGTGCAATACTCATGGAATGGTTAATAAAATTGCCAACGGATGGGGGTTGTTCGTCCGCTTCCTTGTTGGTAAGCAGGGAGGAGGATGGATCGGATGAGATTACCATTATAACTGTTGTACTTAATTCACGGACATCCGCCTATCATTGGTTAGGCGGATGGTTAGCGTTTATCTGAGAACTGTTAGGGTTTATCTTCGCTGCAATTCGTCACCCCTGTGTTGTGTCCCCTTTAGAGGCATTAAGACTTCTTGAGTACCCTTAGGGTCTCACACGATAAATTCTTGATTCATGAGCAGGCACCTTCTCGGGACGGATCTTGGGTGGAAGAAGTCAAGATGTGGGCAACGATCGTTCGGTGTAGAGATTCGGAACGGGATCCATGAGACCTATAGTTGGGATGTGCTTATTTCTCCGGCATCTTATGCCGATTTGCTTCTTATCCGCATCGGATTCTTTGCTCCGCATGATACTACGGCGTGTGTTGTATGAGGAGTTATCCTAAAATATAGATTTATCCAGGTCATTTGAATCTTGCCGTATGGCGTTGGTATATTTCCTTTCTTTCTAGATGGTGTGGCTCGATGTACTCTTGTATGGTGGCTTGCGTACATACCCACTTGTACGTAGTTGATCCCTTCGCCGACTCACGCCTGTGACAGTCCCGTTGAGAGGGTAGTGGTTGGGACGTCTGAAAGGACTACCAGTGAGTGGCTTTTGGGGCCCCACCGTACTATTTCAACCACTATCACTCATCCAGGCTTGTATCTAGGAGCGTAGTTCACCGAGGTAGTTACAATTATGGAGGCGCGAGGAAGAAGAAGAAGAGGCAATGGGGAAACTGAGCGGGCGAGGGAAGTTGTAATCCCCTCACACCTACTTAAGGGTATTAAAAACCCCGATCGTGGGATCCCCCTGCACCGTGCGACCAGCTTGTGGCCGTGTATCCGGCCGAGTGAGCCAATCAGCGGGCACCACGTGACAACAATACACGAAAAATCTCCTGCCACGGCACAAAGGAAGGACAAGGGCGCAGTTTATGGATCGCCATGGCATAAGCTGGCATAATCCTTTCCACATTGCAATCGAACTTGGAACAAAATTTGAGGCAAGTTACCATGATTACCAGCTGTCAGTGACTGAAGCACGCCGAAAATGACTCGGCACGAGGCGAAAATGAGCCATAAAGTCAAAGAACAGACCCGAAAACTAACAGACATACTCGGCAAGATGCAAGATTGCGCCAAATAGTGCGCCTTAAGCAATAAATAAACACAAAGAAGAAGTTCCAACTACATTAAAGGAACCCGGAGACGCCTAACAGCTAGAACTGTTAGACCTCACCAGCTTTGGGGACTAATGTCGGGGGGATAACCCCCGGTAGGGTCACAAGGGGTAAAACACAACCCAGCTTGGCTTACGCCGAGTGACTAAAGAACCAGGCCAAGTAAGTATGGCCGGGTAAGAGGTTTGTATGCGGACGACATAGAAACTATGCCGGACCGTATATCACAAAGATGCTAACCTTGCAGGAATCAACGAGCCGAGTCTCCCGAGGAGGGGCCGAGTCAGATAGGACGCGTGGCACCTTTCCGAGTAAGGTTCAGGAGGGACCATGGTAAAGCGTGGTCAAAAGAGAAGGGCGACGCCGGGTGACATGAAAGGAGCCGGGTGACGCCCAAAGCAAGGGCTGACGTTCTAAGTTATTGCGTGACGCCAAAAGGAACAGGAGGCGGCGTACCAGAAGACCGTTGGCTATCTAGCTTTATGGACTGGGCTACTTGGCTTAGGTAAAGCCCATGACCCGGCCCGTATAGTAGGGACCAAGATCCAAACGGTAATCCTAGAACCCAAAGGGGTGTAACCTAGCTAGCATCGCCTATATAAGGAGGGGCATAGATGTAGGTAGAGGATGTTGGACCAAGTAGGGAACTAGTGCATAGAACACTAGTTCATACAACTCAAGGAGCACTTGTAAACCTCAAGCATCAATAAAATTCCTAAGTGTGGAGAGTTCATCTTGTTCTTCGTGCATGGCAAGACCGTGCACTCCCTCCCCGATGACCACAAGCATCCATTTGGCCCTCAACTTAAGTCTACCCATGGCATCTACCGTGACACCACCACGACACCGAGCTAGGGCCACGGTACTACGAGCTAGACCCGAGACTAGGCATTGCGACCACTACCTCCTGGCCACCTCCACTTCTTCGTCCTGCAAACATAATGCGCGCACTTAGTGCGAGCAAACATAACGGTGAAATACAACAAGAAATGCCACACACATATTTATCTGATAGGCAAGGTGAAAAGAAAAACTTTTTGCCTTTGTTGTTTACAATTGTAAAAAAGTTTATATACATATTTTGTGCACAACATGTTCGTCTTCTTATAGAACTAGTCTCCTATCAACTGTGTACTTAAATGCTATCGTGTTATAGTTCAAAGTAAAGAGCTACCAGCAATTTTAATTTTGAAGGTATTATTATGAAACAATGCACACCTATCAAGCACACCTATCACACCAATCTGTACCATCCGAACTAAGTAAATAGCACTATGGCGCACTGAGGCGGCAGTGGCGCTCGGCTCTGCGAGGTGGCGTAAGGCCCACGCGGCAGAGCTTGCTGCGGGGGCGACAACTAGTGCTGGCGAGAGGGGCGAGCGAGGCTGGAGGGTGAGGGGCGGGGCGAGAGATAGGAAAACTGAGACCGGGGTTGGTCGGGATCGACGCTCGCGGGTGGGGTCGCGTGTGCAGTCGCGGGTGGAAGGAAAAGAGGGGAGAAGGGTGGATGAACCTACTGGCGTAAGACGCTCGCCAGCGTCTTGAGGCGTGCCTTCCGGCTCGACTCTGTGTGAAGCCTTGAGGGGCCGCGGTGGGCCGTGGGGAGGAAGGTGACGTAGCAATGGGGATCAAGGGGAAACAGGCTTGGCGGCTTGGCGGAGCCGAGGAGAACTACGGTTAGGCACTTGGGGGTGAGCCCAGAGGGGGATGCGCGAGGATTTGGGTCCGGCGGTGGGAGAGAGGGATGAGGTAGGGAGGGGAATCGTGTGGTCGTGGGCGCGTGTTAGGTGCGCGTGTGGCTGGCTGGTTTGGTGCGTGCGTACGGTATGTGTGTACGTGTCTACTTGGATTGGGTAGCACCGGCACGTGAGGCAACGGGTGCGCCGGGTACATACTAACTATAGCATTGGCGCCTAAGAGGTGTGCTCGCTAGGGTAAATGTTGTATCGCTAGTGCATAGTGTTGGAACACCCCCTGCCGACTGGCCGGTCCCGAGGCTATTCCACATCGGAGAAGAAGACTAGAAGAAGGCACACACAGTACAAAGTGGATGAAACAGGGAACTTTATTGATAACTCTCTCGGTAAACTCCCGTACACAGATTGTTCCTCTATTTATAGGCTAAAGGGGGATACGATACCCACATGGGCCAACCCTAGCCTGGTAGAGGCCACACCGAGTGGGCCTCTACCGGCCCAGTTTCCTAACACTCCCCCTGGGTATCTTATCTGTATAACCATGGCTTAAAACTCCGAAAACCCCAGTGAGAAAAATATGGAGAAATGCACACGGTATACTTCTTGCTATGTTGCACGAATTGCCTCATTAAAAACCTCATGTGAGAAACTTCATAAAAACTCACTAAGGGAAAAAGAGTACAATTCACTTAACTATAAAGTTAAGTAATCATTCATCAGGATCAAGATTTCAGCGATGAGTTTGTGAAGATTCTCCCCCTGAACCTTGCATCTCCCTAAGTCTCATCATGCCGATCCCTCGGACACATCTCTCGAAAGAAGACGCTGGCAATGATTTAGTGAACAAATCAGCGAGATTTTCACACGACTTAGTATGCAAGACTTTCACTTCGTTCATCTTCTGCAACTCATGTGCATAGAAGAACTTGGGGTTTATATGCTTTGTGAGATTGCTCTTCACGTAACCGTGCGGACTTGTGCAACACAAGCGGCATTATCTTCATAGATAATTGTTGGGGTTTGTACGGTGTTCAGTCCACATGACATCTGGATGTGACTGACTACTCGTCGAAGCCATACACATTCTCGTGATGCTTCATATAATGCTATGATTTCCGAGTGGTTCGTCGAAGTTGACACAAGAGTTTGCTTAGACGATTTCCAGGAAATTGTTGTTCCACCACAAAGGAAAACATATCCAGTCTATGAATTGGATGTATGCGGGTCCGAAAGGTACCCAGCATATGCATAGCCTACAACAGATAGGTCTTGGTTCTTTTGGTAAAACAAGCCAAGGTCCTTTGTCCCTTGTATGTACCTAAAGATGTCCTTAACGCTTTTCCAATGCCTCTTGGTAGGCTCAGAATCAGATTTGCAAGCAAATTGATGGCCAATGCAATATCCGGCCGTGTACAATTTATGAGGTACATAAGTGCCTAACTGCATTTAGGGGGAATTCGTCCCAATTTCCTCCCCTCTTCTTTAGGCCTGAACGGGTCCTTGTCTTGTCAAAGATCTTCCACCATCGGTCTTAGAAGGATATGCCTTTTCAAACCCAAATCGCTCCAACACCTTGGGTGTAGGCGAGTGAACTAGAATCCCGCGGGGAATGCTCAAGTTGCGCATCGAGGCGTAACTTGGTTTTGCCTAAGTCTTTCATCTCGAATTCGACATCGTAGGAACTCGCCTCAATATCGTCGGTGTACCGATTATATTCAAATCGCCCACGACACCGAGATAATACTGAGAAACCATCCGGATCTCCGTATAAAAACACATGGGCAATCTTCATTGCTTATAGCCTTCGATGAAGGAAATCGCTAAACGATTATACCACATCCTACCGACTGTTTTAGTCCATACAATGACTTCTTAAGCAACACCGATAAGCTCCTGTTTCTCTATCCTGGTTCGGGACAGGATACCTTCCGTACTTTTATGTATATGTCCGAATCCAAGTTACCATATAGGTAAGCGGTGACAACATCCATTAGTTTCATTTTAAGTCCATGTTTACTGCGTTGAGATCAAGTATCTAAAGGTAATTCCATCCATGACCGGGAGTAAGTTTCCTCAAAGTCGACACACAGTTCTTTGAGTGAAACCTTGAGCAACGAGCCTTGCTTTGTACCTTACTACTTCATTATTATCGCTTTCTTTCAACAAAAACCTACTTATGGCCAACGGGCGAATGGGAGGAGTTAGACAAACAGGTCCAAATACCTCTCTTTTGTTTAACGATAATAATTCACAGTAATTTCTTACCAATCTTTCCAATCCGATCTTTTCTTGCAATCAATGTGTTAGGCTCGGGTCAAGATCTATGATTGAGGCAATTTTCTTGGCAAAATTAACGCCGACATTTGCCATGGCTCGGTTGTATGACTCGCCCAATTAACATAGTTAATGGCCATTTCGTCATGGAGTGCATCAGCACATCCTCTTGCTCCACCGATTTCCCAATCCAGGAGCTAGGTCCTTAGCTTTCCGCTCCGATGTGCGCACAACCCGGGTATTTCCGATATAGGAAAGTTCAAGTCCGAATTTCGTACTTTGGAATATCCGCATTTCGTGCAGTCTCAATGGCTCCCCTCAACAAAGGCATGTAATAAATCTCCTTATCTTTTTCTTTCGGCCCCGGTACTTGGGATTTCAGAACCGGAATCCGCGTCCTCTTAGGCCTTGGAGAAGGAGCGGTATACCATCATTTTTCTTTGGTATTTCAACCCTTTCCGGCATTGCGTGCATGCACATGCGACTTTGTCACGATCTTTAAATCACTAAAATGATCGGGCTTGATTCGCTAGGGAGTGCAAATCTAGTATCTTTTGGACTTCTATTAGTCTCAACGGCGCTGGTCATGAGCGTGGATCCCCGTGGCTTTCCACGTGATTTCTCGACTTTTGTCATCCAGGGGTTGATTCCCTCCCCCCAAAGTCGGGAAAAGATCCTCGTCAAAAATGCAGTCAGCAAAACGGGCCGTGTGACAGTCACCTGTCAAGGGGTCCAAGAACCTGATTATGGACACAGTCTCATAACCAACGTATATCCCCGACTTACGGAGCGGTCCCATTGCTGATCGCTGGGGTGGTGGTATAGGTACATATACCGCAAATTAACCTCGTGGGTGGGAAATTTTCGGTGCCGACCCTTGAGCAAGTTGGATGGGAGAGTGGATGTTGTAGGCCGATGGTCGAAAGTTGATGAGATTAGCGGCGTGTAACACCGCGTGTCCCCAACATGTAGTTGGTAAATTACAACCCTGAAGGAGTGGTCTGGCAATGAATTTAATTCTTTTAATCAATGCCTCCGCAAGTCCATTTTGAGTGTGGACATGCGGAGTGCTCAAGTTTGATTCCAGTTGCCATGCAATAATCATCGAATGCCTTTGAAGTAAATTATCCGGCATTGTCCATTCGAATAGACTTTAAACGATAATCAGGGAATTTATTCCTTATTTGTATGATCTGGGAAATCAACTTTGCAAAAGCATGGTTCCTTGTTGACAGCAGGCAAACATTGGACCATTTAGAGGAAGCGTCGATGAGCACCATGAAGTACAAACGGCCCTCGAGGGGCTGAATTGGACCACATATATCCTTGAATGCGTTCCAAGAACGCGGGAGTTCATCCTTCACCTTGGGGGACAGTCTAATGATCAATTTCCCGTGGCGCATGCGAGCACACGAAATCATCGGGATTCGGAAAATTTTTCACATTAACATTATGACCGTTCGAGTTGTTAATTATATTTCTCATCATCCTAAGACCGGGTGGCCTAACCTATCATGCCAAAGGCGAATAGTTCGAGCTTCTAAAGACAGTCTTAAGGGTAGTGTAAATAGGTGGTGCTACTATCTTAGTGTAGTACAACCACAGCAGCTAATGAAGGAGTCTTTCGACAACATGTTTACCATTTTCGTCAGCGCTTGGTAATGAGTAGGAACTCCTTTCCATTCTCATCATCATCGGTTTCGACATGGAAACCATTTGCGGATGTCTCTAAAACTTAAGAGAGTACGAGTCGACTCGGATACAACAATGCCTCTTCAATGATCGAGTTGTTCCATTTGGGAGTATGATAGTTGCTTCCGAGCCAACTACATTCGGACCGCAGCGCGATCGTCATTATGTTACCAGGGTTTTTGGTAATTGACTCAAAATACTTTGTTTCTCTCAAGATGGTATTGGTGGTGCCGCTATCAGCAAGGCACGTTTCCTCCATTTGGGCGCCACACGCGTTCTAAAATATAGTGCCTAATTAATATAATGGAGCGAGGAAGATGCTACATCAAGTAAGTAAGACACATAAACATTTCAGAATATCACATAATCAAATAATGGAATAAATGAATAAATGTCATCCAATCGCCGGAAACAAATAAATGTTATGCTCTCATAGAGCTTACAACCATATCGAGTAATTGTATCTGATTATTGCGGAAAAAGAATTATCACAACAAAAGGAGCTTAGGTGGATTCTGCGAGGAAATCACCAAGCTCAGCCAGTATATTAAGGTCAGTGGGCGGCTCTGCGTTGGCCATCATCATGGACAAGGGGCCTGGCTGAGGTGGCGGGGGCACAACGTGCTCAACCTCCATGGGCACAACGTGCTCAACCTCCATGGGCACAACGGCGTCCGTGGGGACCGCCGAGGGTGCTGCCACTTGTGCTACGTCCTGCGCCACTATGTGCGTGACGTTCTGCACAGGCGCCGCTCCGGGCGCCAGTGGTGCCTCAACCTGGACAAGATGCGCCTCGCGCGCCTTCTTGTTGGCCTTGAACGCGTCCACGACGTGTTTAGGGGCCAAACACTGTGGAGAAGTGAGTCTTGGAGCCACAACGGAAGCAGTCCTGGGGCCTCGCCTCCCTCTTGCCCGCCGTGCGTTGCTTGGCCGAGTTGGAGGAGTTGGGGCCCTTCTTGCCCTTCTTGCCTCTCTTCTTGTGGATGGGTTTGCGCACCTTGTAGGCACCAGAATTGGCCTCATGACTTGGGCCCCCTGCGAAGGGTTGCGGAGAAGTTCTTTTCGTAACATTATCCTGCGCCTACCACCGGAGAGCATCAATAAGCGCATATTCCGTGAATCCTTCCGGCAAAAGTTTCAGGATGGATGTTGTCCGGATGGAATGTGGAGAGGGTTTTGTCTATCTTCTGCTGATCGGTGGTACTGGTCCCACACAGCTGAAGAATAGTACAAATCCGGTGCAACCTGGAGTTATACTCTCCCACCGTCTTGAAGTCCGCAAACCTCGACGTATCCAATCGCCTCACTTTGTGGGTGAATGGTGTACTTCAGCCTAGAGAACCGCTTGTTGAGAGCGGTCCAAAGGCGTAAGCACTGCTCGCCATGTACTCATTCTTGAGAGTCTCACACATGTGATGGCGGAGGAAGTGCGGGCTTTGGCGTTATCCGCCGGATGGTTTTTTTGGGGTCCCCTTAATCAACGCATCCTTGATGCATCGGCCCTCAAGGACGATCTCAACGTCCGAGACCCAAGTCAGGTAGTTAAGCCCATCCTGGGTCAACTCCGGGAACTCGCGGCTGACGATTCCGGTCATCTGCAATTTATACAAAGTGTGTAAGATTACAACAGGTAATCGGTTGCATAAATGCGATAATCGATACAATAATTCAAATATGACGGCGTTCCAAAATTCAATTTAAAAACGGTGCAAGCTATCTATGAGATACAAAGTATTAAAAACATGCGGTAATTAATAACTATAGTAAAACATAGTTCAAAAGCTCGTGTAAAACGGACCGAAAACAGAGCCAAAAACGCTCCAACCGCCCAGCGATCGTGTGCTCCCAAACGCCCGGCCACACTTGCCTCTCGCGACCGGCCCGCTCCAGACCGTCCCTAGCAGGCCGGACCGGCAGCAGGCAGCAGGCGTCCCCTCGCTAAGCGCGCCGTGGCAGCCGGACCGCGCGAGGTAGTAAGACGACGGACCGCCCTGGTTAGCGGCGGCGCGTGGCGCATCAGCGGCGGCCGGCAGCAGCAGCAGGGCCGACGCTGCGGCACGGCCGGCGAGCCAGCGGCGGACGCAGCAGCGCCGCAACCGAGAGCGGGAGGCCGGCAGCTCGGCCAGCGTAGCCGCAGCCAGCGAGGCTGCTCCATATCCATGGCCTCTGCGCTTGCAAGTGACGTACGTACATGGTTAGACGAAAAAAATACATGAACAAAACTGTAGATCAATCCGATCTACTAAAAAAACGGCCAAGATCAGTCTGATCTACCAAAAAAAAATCTAGATCGGCACAGCAGGTGCCTGCATCGATAGTACAGTCAACAAAATTCTAATCCGGGAGTGATTAGATCGACATTGGTCGGCGACAGCAGGTCAGCTCGACTCCCGGGAAAAAAAATCCGCATCTTAGATGGGATCTGATCTAAGATCTAAACGCAAATCTTGAAAGGAAATCACGAGACGAATCCATTTTTTGCGGTCAGATTTGGGTTACCTTCAACGAAATCCTGCGTGATGCAGGCTCGACGGTGGCTTGACGGAGGCTCGACGAAGAGACACGTGCTGATAACATGTTGGAACACCCCCTGCCGACTGGCCAATCCCGAGGCTGTCCACACCGGAGAAGAAGACTAGAAGAAGGCACACACAGTACAAAGTGGATGAAACAGGAAACTTTATTGATAACTTTCTCGGTAAACTCCCGTACACATATTATTCCTCTATTTATATGCTATAAAGGAAGATACGATTCCCACATGGGTCAACCCTAGCCTGATAAAGGCCACACCGAGTGGGCCTCTATCGCCCAGTTTCCCAACACGTGTGTGCGCCGGGTGGGTGCTAGATGACGGGTAGGGTCGGTGCGCAGACGCACATAAGTTGTGAAACACCGGGGCAGTTAAATAGCGCCAGCAGTTAAATAGCACCGGCGCGTGAATATAGTGGGATGCCGGCGGTAGATAACACCGGCGAACAACTAATTTAGTACGCCGATGGTATATTTTTTCTATAGGTCTTTTTCTAGTAGTGCCCAATCCAGCTGCCAAATTATTAGAAGGAAGCTGTCAAGGTGAGCACATTTTCATCATTCAAATTCAAGTGCAAGTATTCGGATGTATCGGTCACTGGTGTGTCACGTTCTGACCTGCATATTTGCGTGGCCGAATTCAGCCGGGCAAAAAAGGGCACCATGCAATGCACATCCCAACAAACCAATCTACAGGACATCTCAAAGGGAAAATAAATTCCAGAGGAATAGGATCGTAGGACCACAGCGTCACCGTATCTACTAGCAGTCGTGAAATGCCATTGCTCTTTCTGTTTCACATACCCATCTCCAAACATCTTGCATTTCACGAGCACCTCATGTTTGGGACAAGTGGCTGCTGACTTAGGCCAGGCAATCGAAACGCCCTTTCAATTCTTCAAAAGGACTGGATCCTGTGCTGAAATTTGCTCTTGAGGAATAATGGTCCATGGTCTCTCCGAATCGGAATAAAAATCCAGGACACGCGCCAAGAATATTCAAATGTGCCAAAGCTCTTTCCACAGAATAATGCTGCACTGTTTTCAGATGTCTCGCCACTTGGTCCATCCATTTAAAGAGTGATAAGCACGCTTAGGGAGATTTGGCTTATCGCCTTAAGATGCTGCCTACCACACCTGGTTGTCGCTATCCTGATCTGGTAATGGTTGCAGTCTCTCCTTCCAGAAGGTGATCAACAGTTCTCGCCTCTTATTCTTTCTGCTCTACTTTAGGAGAGCATTTTCAGTGAATTTTTACAACATGGGTACTCTTGAATTTGAAGTCGTGTACTATTTATAAATTATGTTATTATTTCTTGTGAAAATTCCACTGATCTATAAATAATAATCAACAACATTATAAAGAGTGCCAAAAATAATAAAAATTACAAACTATTCTTTCGACCATCCAGCGTCGACTATAGACACTAGCCTGAGTCGAAGGCATGTTGCCGTCCTCATCTTCCATCACCGGAGTCGAGCAAAACTTGTTGCAGTAGAGCTTATTGCAGACAAAATCATCGTCCTAAGGCCCCAAATAACAAGCGCAACATAGCAGTAATCATCGCTAATGATGTGAACCGTAGATAGATATTGACCTGAAATCACACCAACGAACACAAAAAAACTGACAGGATCCCAGGAGTTCCACCCAACACAAACTCGATCCACGCACACTCTATTGGCGCTACACACACCATCAAAGCCGTACCCTAGGAGATATGGGCCGGGACTTCATGGGCCACGCACCTGGTATTTATGGGCCGGCAATACCTATGGACGCCAACAAAAGGAGCAGCTGCACGTCGAGAATGACATCGAAGAATTAAACCAAACTCGGGTTGCTCCCGTCCCTTTCTCTCCCGTCCCCTACCTCTCCGGTGGCCGCTGTCCACAAGCGGCAATTCCCTCGGTGGCCGCTCTCCACAAGCGGCGTTATCCTCCTCCTCATGCTCCGGTGACCTCCGGTAGCAACAGAGTGTTACACTTGGTATCAAGAGCCAATCCCTCCCCAAAAATTCCAAAAAAAAAAGTTTCCACACAAAAACAAAAATCCCCACCCCCAGATTGGATCGTGTGTAGGCAATGGAGTTGGCGGCGAAAATGACAGAGGCGGCCCTGAGCTCCATCCAGGAGAGTTTGGCGCAACTCAGCGTAACACTGGGTCGGATGGCTGCGAGGCAGGAGCATATGCTAGTGGTTTCCAAGAAGATGACGGTTGCGTTCTCGCCCATCACCACAACCACGCCGATGCTCATGCCGGGGCAGCTGAATACGGAGCCTTCGTCGTCCCCGCTCTTTTCGGCCGTTCAGGTCGTGGGTGTTGGTGCTCCGCACGCGGATGCCATCCTTGCTCCTTCCATGCCCACACGGTGTTCGACATTGGGCTTGGACGTCAATGGCGGCAGCAACCAACCTGCGATTGCATGTCCGCCTCGGGGTAACACAGAAGGAGCTGTAGTTGTACCCCTGGAGACCTCCCTGTTCAAGCCGCTGCATCCATATGGCCCTCTCAAGTTCAACATGCTGCCACCCACCACTTGTTCGATGCAGTGTTGCCATGAAGACACAAGCACACAGGAGTTAGCGCTCAAGCAGGCAATGGCCCCTTCTCTGCTTGCTAGTGTCGACTTCAGCCCCACGCCACCCGTCACCATCATTCCAGTGGCTATCGACAACATCAGCTCTCCTGTAGACTCTCGCATGGCTGATGAGGTGTTTACGGATGTGGGAGGCCTGTCCTTATTTCGGGAGATTGGTTTGGATTTTGCAGAGGAAGTACTTGCCGGAAGACCGTTGAAAGACACAGTGTGGGATGTGGAGGTTGCCGATAGCCAGCTCACTCATATTGGCAGCTCCTCTCTTTTCCTAGAGCTGGGTACACGAACTAATCAATTGCTTCTGGTGCATGTGGACTCCAATCATGGAGCAGGTGGCACAATGATAGTTAAACGGGAGAAGGTGCAATGTGTCAATATTAATCAGTACATTCGCAGGTTTGGAAATACATGGTTAGGGATGGATGGAAACTTTGATGTATTGTTGAAGTATACAAGCTTATGGCCAACGGAGGAGATGGACAGTTTAAGTCACACGTGGGATCCTGGAGGTTCAAGATTTACATTCTTGGTACTGAATAGCCGAACCTTTGCTGGACACACCATATTTTATTCCATGAATAACCTGCTAATGGTCCATCAAGTTGTTGAAAGTATTATAATGGTCAGGCCTATGGGAGAATTTCCAGGGGATGCAACAAGCTTAAGGCACATGTTTCAGACTTCATTCTCTTTGACTTATGGATTTCATTCATTGGGATATCAAATTGGTGAAGATTGTTGTTTCATCTTGGCATCTGCTTATGAGAATCAATTTTTTGATGATGCACTGAGGCAAGCGGTAGGACCATTGATAATTACTCAAAGGTTTGGGATTGAAATGAAGAGATTGCCTAACATGCAGTACCAGAATAGTGTTGATTATAATTGTTCTATTCAGTTTGTTTACCATTTGAGACTTGGGGCCCGAGGGTTGGTCCATGCAATGTTGCGATGCACTAAGAGACATACGGCTCAGGTTAGAAGAGTTCCTGCTTATCCTTGTTCTCTGGATCAAGTGCTTGTGCTATATCAGTCAGTTTCTATATGCCTCGCTCCTTTCAGTTTGGTTGGACAGGCCCTTGTTAATGGTAAATCGGAGCAAACAGTACTATGTGTCATTAGGAAATATCAGAATGTACAGAGACATGACGCACCTTTGCAAGGGGAAACCAAAAATTATATGCAAATGAGACAAGGCTTTCATGTGAGTGTGTTTCTTGTGCTAAAGAGCATATACAAGTGCAAGCATTTGTGTCTGCTGGAATGTTTGGCCAAAACAATTCATTGCAGACCTTGCAATCCTGGTGCTTGCTATTCACTGCAAGTTTTAGCAAGCAATATACAATACATGCTGGCGCTGATTGGAAACATTGATCTGGTGCTCGACTATCCAAGGTTAAGGTCAACGAATGTAGAGAGGGACAGTTTCAGCACACAAGCAGGTCACTTATCCAATTTTCTATGCCAGGAGCTGAATCTAAAGTTTGGCCTTGCGGAAGTTCTGGATGATGCTATTGGCACACTTATTGCAGTCAGCTTGTATTACACCTGCCTAAGCTCCGGGCACTTCACAGGGTCAACTTGTTCACCGGTGGCAGGTTCGGAATGGTACACAATGCTTATGAGGAATAATTCACAAGATTATGGCTATGCATTTTACTCCAATCAACAGTCAAAGTTGTATTGTACACGGCCAGAATTCCTAATGTGGTCAAGCAAGTATCTACTGATGCCATGGGATCGGCCGGAATTCCTAATGTGGTCAAGCAAGTATCTACTGATGCCATGGGATCCAGGCGATGTGCAAAACAAAGCCTCACGTGCATGCCTCGTTCAATCTATAAGAGTTGTTGCTCTGAAGATACCTTGGGATCCTGGTGTTATCACAATCCATATGGCGTTTGGGCTATCTGTGTCAAGGCTGGACAATCTTAGTGCAATTGGACCGATGTCATGCTGCGTCATGGGTACGCCATTGCTTGGGGACAAGCAATGTTTCTTGGGGACGGTATTGTCACAGCCGTACCCTAGGAGATATGGGCCGGGACTTCATGGGCCACGCACCTGGTATTTATGGGCCGGCAATACCTATGGACGCCAACAAAAGGAGCAGCTGCACGTCGAGAATGACATCGAAGAATTAAACCAAACTCGGGTTGCTCCCGTCCCTTTCTCTCCCGTCCCCTACCTCTCCGGTGGCCGCTGTCCACAAGCGGCAATTCCCTCGGTGGCCGCTCTCCACAAGCGGCGTTATCCTCCTCCTCATGCTCCGGTGACCTCCGGTAGCAATAGGGTGGGAAGGGCCATATTTCGATTTCAGGATCTAGCTATTGTCTCACCATCCCAAAGAAGACACTGAAAAATAACCTGAGCAGAAAAACAGAAATCCTCCCGCGAACAGCAGTCCGTGTATCCCGACATAGCGGCGGAGGCAGTATTGCAGCTTAGAGGGGGGCCAAACTTGATAATTTTCAATTAGGAGTGGAGGGGAGGCAACTAAGCTAATTTCTCTAAAAATTATGTCTAATCTAGCCTTAAGCAAGAATTTCCTTCATGCTACACAATGCCATAGGGGGGGGGGGGCAAGGCCCCTTCTGGTCCCCCTAGCTCCGCCTGGACACACCTCCAAGACACCATGACTAACGGAGTCAGTGGACCAACAGCGTCGCCGACGAGGAGTACAAAACCCTAAACTGGTTCAGTTAAGTTTCATGCTCTCATCATTAAGCTAGAAACAATTTTGAACTTAAGTTACTCATGAAATCAAGAAAACATAAGGAAAACAATTATAGTGTACACCGGGAAAATCGTCATTTCCACATGATTATGTACTTTCAAATTTAGGGTCAAAAATTAATAATACACATACAGCACACAACCTCTACATATGAAATATGTTTTTATATTTTTTAGTGAATTCCATTTTTTACCCTCTACTTGTGCATTTGTGACACAAATTATCCAATATAGTAAAAATTCATCTAAATTACCATATTTAGAAACTTTAAACCCTCATTTTCTGATGCATATCTATTGGGCAAGGTGCGAGATGACGATTGAACTTCGAGATTATCGAGATGGCAACAAAGAATAAAAAATTTGGTGCAGAGAAGGGTAGATGTGATCAACGACGACGTCCTCTGATATTGACATATCTTATGGCGGCACATCGTCCTAACATATCAGCCTTATCCAAAAACACGTGTTGAATGCTAAAACGGGACAAAATCATGCTTAGAATTTCCTTAAATAGGACATTCGGGTACAATTCCTACTAAATAGGGTAATTAGTGTCTCAAATATATAAATAGAGGTAAAAAGTGGAATTCACTCTATATTTTTTATCATTTCTTTTGATTATACTATTCACTAGGGTCAGGAGTACCCGATGACCAGCATGGTAATTCCGTCTCTTGCTGCCTCAAAACCATACAAGGCTACACCACTAAACAAATGTATCGGTAACGCTTAGGGCATCTCCACCGGACCGATCCATTCGGTCGTTTCAAATGGTCCATTATTGTCCGTTTGGAGGTCATGGTCGATTTGGGGTTTGTCCAGCCTATCCGAGAGAAAAACGCTTATGTGTGTCTGCATTTGGGCTAGCCTGTCCGCGCCTGTCCGGATGGACCTATCCATACATCAGATCTAGGTTACAAATAAATAGGTCTGGCCAGATTAGTCCGAATGAATCGTGTCGCTAGGACGTCCTGAACGTCTCACGCGTCCACGCGGACCAGATAGTTTGGATAGACCTTGTTGAGATGCCCTTACACACCGAGAGGCGCAGAGGAAAATTCATTTCCGGTTCCTGCTTTCATGTTACTGCCCAACACGATTGCGCATTGCACTTGGCCGTGCTCGACCTGACGGGTACGTACCGCACACCGTACGCACACGCGTGTCCTCCACCGGCCGGGGGTCTCCTGCTACAGTTTCGTACCGCTTCGTCCATCATCGACCCCTCGCATGACAAATCTCATGTGCAGTCATGGAAAGGCACCCGAAAACCCCCATTCACACGGCCTCGAGTTTCAAAGCGATAGCAGTACTCCCTCCCCCGGTTCAGTTTATTAGTTATGTATATAGTTTAAGAAAATCTTTAACTATCAGTTTTGTCTGATAAAATGTGTAATATATGTCCCCAAAAATATACCATTGAAAATTATTTTTTAAAATGAATCTAATAATATAATTTTTGCTGAAGAAAATTTTTGACCATCAATTTTGTCCAATACCCCAAAAATATACCATTAAAAACTACTTTTAAAGATGAATCTAATAATATAATTCTTGTTACATAATATATAAAATTTGTTAACCATAATTAATAGTCAAAATTGTTCTTAAACTATGTACGCGCCTAATAAGCCGGACCGGAGAAAATACGTAATATTGTTCAGCAGAAGTGCTACTGCTAGCAACTTGGCAAGTGCGCGCTTCCGGTGCTGAGACTACGACGACCCGTCCAATGGCGACTTGCTACATACGCCGCCAGCCTGGCCGGGGCTTCGAAAATCCGGCCTCCACTCCGACTAAACAAGCATTAATGAGATACTCGTAATAAAAATCAGGCCACTTCGTGCACTTGCGTTGCTTTTCGGCTCACTTCGTGCACTCTCGCATTGCTTTGTTTGTTCAGAACTTTTACTCTTTAAAAAAAAAAAGTTTTGCTCTGCTCCAATAGTATGTCCTCATATCGTTTTAAAAAATTGGAGGCACTTTGAACTTCTGAAAAATATAATAATGCATACCTATTGGTACGTATATGCTATGGGATCGTCAGTTTGTGTACTCAGGAACAAATGGACGTCAGCCTGTCCTAGCTTCAACTTGCGGCGTGGTACGGCCTTTTGTACTACCAGTTGACAGACAGTGCGACCATCACTTAATTAGACAGTGCGACGTGTACGGGAGAGTCGGCGAAGGCGTCCTGCGCGTGACTTATATTATAAAAGTTGAGAAATCAGTCGGCGGCTCCTAATTCCTAGCTAGGGCTACCCAATTTATTTAACGAAAGCTTTCCTAAGCTCGATAGACGCACCGAGCATTGTAACCATTCCAACAAGAAAATCGCACTTCACGAAAAATCCACTTGCATGTCCAATCTTTTTAAAAATTTCGTACCAAAAGTATTGCGCAACACACACCGCAATATCTACTCCAATGGTATGATACGATAGGACCACTTTGAGATTTGGAAATTATACTCCTTCCGTACTAAAATAGATGTCTTAAATTTTTTAAAATTTAAATAAACCTATATAGTAACTAGTGTCTAGATTTATCCAAATTTTAACGAATCCGAAACATCTATTTTAAGACGGAGGAAGTACTAGTAAATCATTAGCTTTCGTATATACAATCAGTATCTCGTTTGTTTGTTTACTACGGAAAGCAGCACAACTACGTAGACAAATGGACGTTCCTGTGCAAGCTGCAACTTGCAGCGTCGTATGGCCTTTTTGTAATGGTTGATAGTGTGATCACTTAATATAAAGAATAGTTATAGCACTTTGTCTACGGAAAAGTTTGCAACTGAATTAATTAACACATACCTATAACTACTTCTAATTAAGCTAAATATATGCATTCTTGGTAGTAAATTGCATTATAAGCAATTTTATAAAATACACCCCGACCCCGCGTCGTTCCCGCACGGAGCGACTCGGGGTAACCCTAGCTGCCGCCGCCGCCGGAGGGCTCCTGCGACTCCCTCCATTGTTGCCGCGCAAGTCCCTCACGGTGTCGACGGCGCCTCGCCGTCAAGGTCGGAGGGGCTGCCGTGGAGGCGTTTGGCGGGTCGGGGCGACGGCGCGACCTGCTCTGGAGGTCGCGGGCAGCGCATGGTGGCTCGGCGGAAGCGGTGTGGCTGACGTAGGGAGAGGCCTCGCTGCGACGACGACCGTCTGCGGGTGCGCCGCGTGGGATCGATCTAGGGCCATCTAGGCCAGGTCGGCCCTCGGCATGGGCGTCGTGGTAGGCAGCGGTCAAGGCGTGGTGCTGGGATCCTGCTGGGCGGCGGCTCTGGAGTTGCTGCGGTGGTTCCCGGTTTGGCTCTCTCTCTTTTGCCTGCTCGATCCGTCCTCCGGAAACCGGCCGGCGGTGTGGGGATCGCTGCGTCGGATCTAATAAAGGTGATGGTCCTTTAATTTCTTTCGTACGAAGACGAAGATCTGCTTGATGTCTGCCCTCCTTGATCTGGTCTGGAGAGGCGGGTTCCAGAAGGCTCCGCCGGCAAACTTCCATGGACGTATCATGCCTAGAGATTGCTGGATCGAAAGGTATTCGATCGCACACACCTTATTTTTCTGTCCGTTTGGTTTCAGCGGGAGCGTTGCGAAGCTCTGTTGTTTGTTTCCACCAAGTGCCATGCTTTGAGCCATGGTGATGTCAGATGCGAAGAATGTCAGGAAAACGAAAATTTGAGGGTAGCGATGGTGATTTTTGTTCTTGTGCCGACGGAGATCTGGCTGCGTGATCTGGGACTTGTTGCAGCGACCGTTGGTGCGGGAAGACACCACAGGAGAGATTCCAGTCTTATCTTGCAGGGTAAAAATCCAAGGTCTGGCCTTAGCTGGTTGTGCCTGGCAATGACCTTGTTGAAGGCATTGTTTTGTGAGTAAAAACTTTCTCCAGGATGAAAACCTATGACCTTTGGTCGGGCAACGACGGCGCTTGGGCACTGTTTCCTTCTTGAAGGCGTTGTTATTGAAGTGGAGGACTACTGGTGTTGTTCTGAAGGTGTCTCCGTCGTTTCTTTGAGGATTCGTTCTCTGTAGTGGGACTTCTCTTTTTTGTAATTTCCCTTTCTTTTTTCTGAGCTGTGTGCATCTGTAGAGCCGCTAGGGCATGCTTTATTGCAGAGGCTGGGTGTAATTGGTGTTCTTGTGATATTAATATATACTCTTTTCCACAAAAAAAATCTCAATTAGGGGTATAAAATTTTGAAAACAAAAATATGTCAGATCTCACAAAAGTATCTAAAATTTTAAAAATACTTAGAATACTTTTCACTGGAAAACGACTTTTGTCCAAATTTGAATTTGTGTGTACTTATTTTGGACATAGTCCAAAATATAGAGGCAAAATAGGTCATCGCCTAGCAAAATCCCATTAAAATTTTGATTTTTTGTGTCAAACAAGAATATGGTTACGAATCTTATCGGGGGCGCATGATTGCAGAGCAACATTTCATCAATACAAAGAGGTGTGCTTCGGTCCCCCACCCCTAAATTTAAGCTACATGGGCTGTCTTATTTTTTTGACCGGTCGAAACCCATATCGAGATCACGTCTATCTCTGTATATGTGTACTCGGTCGAACTGCGTATAATCTATGTTTCGACCGGCTGATCCCACCTCCTATTATCGCGATCTACGTCTTTGTATGTCATATTTTAATTTTTTTTGTTGTTGTTATATAACTTCTGATTTTCGCCTTCCGCAGACACATGAGCATACGTATATGGTGAGTATACGTCTAAGAGGACCATATGGAGTTTGGATGGGTTCGTACGATCTTCTAAACAATCGAAATCGAGTTTTTGTTTGTCAAAATTTGAAAGAGGGAGGAGGAGGGGGTGGGGGACCGAAGCAAAAGTGCAATACAAAATATCTCCAAAAAAGACATTTCAATACAAAATGGTGAATGAATTGTATCCATTTCTGTTTCTCTTTGCAAGTACTTCTATCCATTAAGTTGTACCGACAAAACTATGGGTTTACTCCTCCTCATGCTATGGAGAATGGCCATTACTTTTTTAAAATAACTATTTGCAAGCATGATTTGGTATTTTGTACCAACAGTTGTAGAATTTCATTTCACTTATAGGTTGTCCTATAATCCCTCTGTTTCAAAATATAAGATGTTTTAGCTTTGTGAAGCAAATATATCTAGACTACTTCTAGTATATATATAGGTTCATTCATGTTTAGAATGAATCTACACACTAAAACAAGTCTAGATATATATTCTCTTCATAAACCTAAAACATCTTATATTTTAAAACGGAGGGAGTAGTATCTAAGTTCGTTCTCTACACCTAATCCAAAAAATGCTAGATGATAACATCTTTTTGGCACCAACTGAATTTTGTACAATTTCGTGGAAATATCGACCCGGAAGTATTTCTATGTCAGTCAACTGAGCTATAGTCATGTCCATTAAGATATGTACTCTCCTAGGTTATTTCGTTGTGCGCGCATAGTGGTTAAAGAAGAGTTTGGCAAATTGTTGATGATCTGTACGTTGAAAAGCCATGTACTACCACTGAAACTGTAGTCATCCAATATGGTGGGGGTGCGTCGTCGTGTGATGTGCGTGTATAGCATGGTTCGGCCTGTCCTGC
This sequence comes from Avena longiglumis, assembly GCA_030063025.1. Classification (NCBI taxonomy): domain Eukaryota; kingdom Viridiplantae; phylum Streptophyta; class Magnoliopsida; order Poales; family Poaceae; genus Avena; species Avena longiglumis. The sequence goes on along the minus strand of CP125978.1, from coordinate 454,459,381 downwards.
CTTTTCAAGAAAGCGAAGAATCAAGAAAGAAACAAAGAAAGAGAGAGAGGAAAAGAAATGGACGATCGATGCACTAGGAGTGAGGATGAGGTCTAAAGACCAATGCTCTGCTGCCTGTCTCCTTCTTTCTCCGTCCCCCACTCGGACCCGGTGCTGATTGCTGAACCCACGCTGAACGACACGATCGACATGAATCTACCAGTAGAAAGAAACGCGGCATCGGAAATTCAATTCCTCATGAGGACCCCGTCCTCCATGATTTGGAGTATATGATGCTGCCCTGCTGCAACTCGATGGACGTGGGGTAGCGGAAGGGGAAATTATGCTGTATATTTCTGTACGTAGCGCACGCCTAAGCTTGACGCCTGCCTACAAACCCTGATCTTGTTTCATCGCCGGCCTGTTTGATATTCATTCTGAACTCGATCTTGAAGTTTGCAAAAGAGAGGCAAAATTTAAGCAAATCAAGTATGTCAGTCTGTCTGTATGTAAGGCCGGCTATATGGCGACTGTGAATCCAAGTGTTAATTATATATACATCGGTGTGTCTGTATTAATCATGCATGTGCAAAGATCAGAAGAAAAGAAGGGCAAAACCGAAGCCAAAAATTCATAAGCAGTATCCGAGACTAATCACCTACTGTCTCTCATCTCTCGCTGTCTCTGTCTCTGTACACGCATGCGTATCTGTATCGTCTCCGGCCGGCGGGCGCACTCCTCCAGCCCTCCGCCGCGCGCGCTCCGGTGCTCACTGTCACAGCCGACCGCCGATCACGACATGACTTTGGCGCGGGTGCATGGGGCCAAGTGCACTCGGTGCGACGACGAGTGCACCGACGAGGTGTCCCGCTCGACGAGGGCGCGGAGGCGGATGAACTCGTCGACGGAGCAGGGCAGCCGCAGCGGACCCGACGAGTGGTAGCCGTACGCGTCCCGCGCCGCCTCCAGCAGGCGGCGGAAGAGCGGGTGGTAGAGGTACCCGATGGGGATGACGAACCGCCGCTGGTCCTCGTCGCCGACCCGCACCGCCAGCCACCCCTTCCTCACCTTCCCCTCGCCCTGCATCTGCGGCGGTCCAGCTGCTGCCGAGCTCTCGCCGTTGCTCGCTGCTGCGGAGTTGCTGGCCAATACTAGAAAGCTAGCTAGAATCAGGCGTGAGGTGTCTGTGGACTGCGGTTCGACCGTGGCAGCTGCGGTGCTTTTATAGGATTGGGCGTCTGCACGCGGGGGAGAGATACGTCTCTGTCCTAAAATAACCTGTATTCTGGGTTTAGTTAAAATCAAATTTTATAAAGTTTGATAGATTATATAGAAAAAACTGTAAACATCTATAACACCAAATGTATATATTATGAAAATATATCTTACGACGATTCTAATAATGCTTAAGTTGTATTATAGGTGTACATAAAATTTCTATATATTTGATCAAACAAAGTTTACAAAGTTTGACCTTGACTAAACCCAAAATGCAGAATATTTTAGTACAGAGTGAGTACGGAATCCGGCATCGCCCTGTCTTCCGGGCTTCCGTTCCGTGATTGCTCGATACAGCTCGGGCAAACTTACTGCGTCGCTGACACGACGGTCCGCAGGAATAAACGGGCTACGGTGTCAGCGTCCTGGCCGTACTGTCACACCTGTAACAGATCGTCGCGTGTGCGTGAAGCCTGAATTGCGTAACCCGCATTTTCTCCAGCAAGGCGCCGGGCTCCTATCGTGGCCGTCCGAATGCTTCAACATTACTGATGACTTTTCATTAAAAAGACACCAAACTTTGTTAAATTCTTACAAGGAACTCCTGCCAGTTCACAACCATTTTTGAGCTGATGTACTGTGTCTATCAAGTTATTTGCCGGATTTATGAAGTCCTTCACGAATTTACAAAAAAGATCTAGAAAAGTGCTTATAAAGTACAAAGTATATTCACGTGAAAAGTTCTTTGCATTTTTTATATGGATCAGGTTACATGTTTACAAAGTTTCTCCATTTCACCCATGAACTGGATTGGTACCACCTCACCCATATTTGGGTCTCGAATCAAAAATCCAAAATAGGGAGAAAAAGAAAAAGGAAAAAAAAGGATGGTCGAGCCTCGGTCTCGCCCTCTAAGCCGTCTTGGGAGAGATAGAGGATGGGGGGTCAACAACGTGGTGGAGGGTGTCGCGGTAGCAGACACTGCTAGGGAGGTAGAGGAGGAGCGGGGAGCGACGAGAGAGCCTGATGCAATCAGGCCTGGTTAGGGCCAATGCGGTCTGGCCAACTCTTATCCACTTCTTTGTCGGATTACAATTGGGTGGGTAAGTTTTCAAAAACTGCTACCACGAACCTTGGAACAGAACGGACGGAGAAGTTACCATCTGGGCGCCCTATCTACTGGATATTGTCATCGAGAAGACACCAGTGAAAAACTTGTGGTGAGGTGAAGGGTGCGGTGCCATTTGAACGGATGGATGGCCATGGCCCATAGAGAAGGGTGTACCGTGAACACACGGTTGCGAGGCCTGTCCCAAAACGGTAGAGTAGCCATGGAATTGTGGTGGAATGGTTTTGAGTTAATCAGGGAGCTTTGGTCCCAGTTCCATCTCACAATGTTGATGTCTAGGATACCCCCACAAGAGCATAGTGGTGGGGATATGACACTAGTGTAGGCCACCGCCTTTAACTCCGGTTGGGACGGCCCTCTAACAGCGGTTTCCCAACCGCTGTTGAGGGTTCGGTGTTAGAGGGGGGGGCCCTTTAACACCGGTTCTTATACGAACCGGTGTTAAAGGGTGGCGCCGTATAGGGCTGCCGCAGGCTAACACGGTTAACACCGTGTTAAGAAAGAGTCTGTGGCAGATTTAGCCGTTTTCTGCCGTCGAACTGCGCGGTAGGAAAACGGCCATAAACTCTCTGCCCGTTAAGGCGTGCATTTCGGGAGGGCGAGGGGAATCGATCGGGGCGGTATACAAACATCGTCATCGGTACATACGAGTACATGAATAATTAAGCAACTATTATTATACACAAACATCGTCATCGGCACATACATCGTCATCGTTCATTTTGGTGGATATCTAAAGAGTTCTCCAAAGCGTGACGACCTCATCAAGTATGAACCCGCCAATTCCTCTTGAATGGCTCGTATGCGTTCAAATGGTAGGAGTTGGTCCGCATCCGTTCGATCTGAATATATATGAAGAATGGGATCAATATATATAAGAATAAAACTCAACACAATTGATGGTAATAAAATAATGTTGTGGACTTTGTTTACTTACTCTAAGTTGTTCTAGTGCGGCTTGGCCCGTCGCACATATCGTGTTGCGAATGAATTCGCAAACATAGTACCCACATAAGTTATTGCCGTGTCCCTGATGCGCGCACTTTACGAGAATAGAGAGTTCAATCAAAATAATAATCAATAAAGCATGATATAATGGAATTGGAAGCTAGCTAGTATTACTTACATTTTGGTCTACAAATTTTAGTTCTTCTGACCATTCACCCACGGCCCTGCCCGTGAACTTTTTCCAAACCCTGTCCGACAAAGAAAATGGATAAAGGAGTAATTAATTACTTATTGTCACGAAAGTTGCCGATATAGTGCGATAATATGATTGAAATTACCTCTGGAGCATCTCTCTAAAGTTTGCCCATATCTCTTTTTCTTTTCGTAACGAGTCCATGACAAGGACTTTTCCTGAGTCGGGTTGAATGACTAGCAGAATAAAGTGGAACCTATGCACGCAGAACTCATCATCAATTACACTTAACATCGAGTAAGCTGAAATAGAATGTGTACAAGAGAGAGGGTAACAGTACTCACGAGAAGTTGTAAGGCAATAGTATTTCCCTTTTGGTTTGTTGTCTCAGTAAAGACGTTAGCAAGTAATCTTCTGTTTGCCCGGATTTGGTTTCTACCATTTCTTCATGAACTCTATTTGGGTCAACGAACCCAATGTCAAAAGGGCCTTTTTTCCTGCATTCCATAACCTTTTTCCTGCATAATAGTATATACATATATGGTGAGCATATATATATATACATGCAATTAATAAAGTGAATGAGATGAGATATAAATTATAGAAATAGTACTTACACACAATAAAGGCTGATGGCAGCTTTGTCGAGTTCCTTCTGATTGAATAGAAAATGCAAGTCTTGAATGTTGAAGTCGATCGCGTCATCTCCATGAAGAAAATATCATCTCTTATATGCGTCGTGATCCATTCTACCTTTCTCGTCTTGCAGAAATGAAGGTACCACTTGTGCAATTTTCGCATCTTTGTTGGTAGAGTCTTGAGCTCCTCTTTCTTGACGAGATTCTTCTCATACTTCCATGGTTGTATGAGGTTGGCATCGCATTTGGGCAAGTTGTCTCCCATGACGTTCAAGTATGCAATGTAAGTCATCCCCATCTCATTGGCCTTTCTTTGTAGACCTGCCTCGTAATCATTTACGGGAGGAGCGTCCCGTGTGTCGAACATTTGGAGCGGGGCACATGATTGGTTTTCCTGCTCTCCGAGCATGGGAACTGTTTTCTGGGGTGCGTCACGACTGCTACTTTCAGTCTCCCTACGGCGCCTTGCATCCGCCTTCAAATCTGGCGCTCGTAGTCCGGCACAAGTGGGGTTTCAGGTTTCGAAAGATTATTGTAAAACTTCTCCACCACCGCCGGATCTATTTTCTCCTTTGGCTCGGCCCGTCTAGGTGCAAAGAATTTCTTGACCTGTTCTTCCGAGATCCTATTGGTCTCCTCGTCGCTGCGATTCCACGGTAAAACCGGCAATGGCTTGGCGAAAGGCTGTGGGACGTAGTTTTTTGAACTCTTTGGCGTACGGTTTCCTGCGGATTTCTTTGTGGCGGTCTCTGATGCTCCTCGTGGCGGTGCTCTTCCGCTTCTGAGAGATGGTGAAGCAGGAGAGGGCTGACGGGCGAGATGGCTGCCTTGAGGAGATGGTGACGGGCGGAGATGGCTGCCAGCAGAGAGATGGCTGCCAGGAGATGGCTGCCGCCAGAGAGATAGCTCAGATCGGCTGCTGGAGACGGCGGGGGTGCCAGTGACCTCCAATTTGGAAGCACAATGTGTTCCTTCTTCCAAAGAATGGTTGTTTTCAATGCAAATTTGAGTTGAGTTTCCCCTTCACCTGTAGCGTGGTCAAGCTGTGCTTCCTCATATTCCTTCACAACCTCATCCACCCCGACAATAGCATAGCCATCTGGAATCGGTCGGCAGTGGTAAGTTCTACCAGCTACAGGATGTAAGGCATAGCCGACAGTCACCTTAATGGATAAGCCCATTAATCTCACATGCAGCTCAGCGTGTTCGCTCTCCGTGATCTCATCCACGGGGTATCGAGGACCCGTCATTTCAAGCGTGGGCTGCACGTTCTCCGTGGAAGCCACACTGCTTTTCCGCGCAGAGTCCGGGCAGCAGCTTCCAATGCGGCTCTTCGTGCGCTGAGATGGGCCGTAGCTTGATGGCTCTTGTGCATTCACTTGCGCTGCGCCGCAAGTGCATGTTCTATCTGTGTCATCTGCTCATGCGCTCTTTTTCTTTTCGCGCCATCTGTAAGAGTCGCTCCAGTCGGCAAACCCATCCTTCCACGTCATACCCCCTGTGCCTCGTGCATGTCCAGGGTGTTCTTTTTTACCGATGGCGCGTGTGAGCTGGTCATTCTCTCTGTCGGGATGGAAGGTCCTGGCGGATGTTTCCTCGTATGCCGTGATGAGTTCAGTGACGGGTTTGGCAAGGAGGGTTGGGAAGATACACAATCCTGTTTCTGGGTCCAACCTTGCCCCGATTCCGTAGAACCAAGTCTTTGCACGTAGGTCCCACCCATCCGCACGGTGTGATCCCTCTCGTGAGGCCTTCTCAGCTTCCTCCCACTTAGGCCTCGAGATATGTAGCCACGACCCGTCCTCTGGTGATATTCTTTCTTGAGGCATTAAGCGTATTGGTTTCGACCTCTTTTAGCTATAACACTTTTTTATATGTCTCAAATTCGGGCGGTGAGGTCTTATCTTCGCATAATGCGTCTTGAAATTTGAGTCTACTTGATTTGACAAATTTGTTCAATTTGTCTTCGATTCTGGAAACCGTCACCATCTTCTTTAGAGTCCACTCTTTGACCTTTTCCTTTATAACCGGGTGGTTTTCATCCTCCTCTGGCGGAAGGGTGAAATTTACCAATACTGAATTCAAAAGCGTTTCTTTGGATCTGTCATTGACAAAGGTACCGTCGCCCTTCTTTGGCTTATTCAATTTCCAATTATGATTGGGATTTGGTCCCTAACAAGAACTCGACTGACGTACAAATTTTGTCTGCGGCCTTCTTGGGCTCCATCGGCCTGCCATCAACACGAAGCCTTGATCGTGAACTTTGCACGATCTTTCAACTGGCTCGCGCCTCGCTTGCTCTTTTCGTGAAGAAGATGGTTGTTGGCTGGTCGATCGAGAGGGCTAAAAGAAGAAAGAAGCGTTAATTTGTATACACGAAAGTCGGAGGCTTAATCAATGCATATACCTCGGGACTTTGTAACCATTAAATTGCGTTCACGGTCTTCATCTTCTCCATGACTAGTACTTGAGTTGTCGCCATCATGTCCCTCCAAGTTCAGATATTGTGAGGTGTCCTCATCAATAATGTTCTCCATTATTTCTTCTTCTTCAAGGTTTCTACTAAGTGGATCCATAGTTTTTAAAACAATAATATTATCTAGAGTAAGAGTGTAAACATTCAAGTGAACTTGGATTCATACACAAATATACATATTATTCATACCAAAATACACAAATAAATACACAAATGAGTCAGAGGTCCAATTTGTATACAACTTTTAATCTATGCATGTAGTACAATTTATCGAGCAAACAAGTTTTAATCAGGATGAGTCAGCAATCATACACGTGGCAGACACGTGGCGCTCACCGGTGGGGTGACGTTGGTCTCGTCGGGCGGCGGTGCTCGTCGGACGGATGCGGCGGTGCTAGCGGCGGGCTCGTCGGGCGGCGGGCGGCGTCGGCGTTTAGGCGTGGCCTATGAGCCTATGAGCTTCGAAGCGGCGGCGGCGAAACGCTCCTGCACGGGGAAGAGAGCGAGGTGGTCAGTTAGGGTTTAGGCGTGGCCTATTATAATATCTTTGCTATAAGCTATTTTCTTTTTACTCCACATGCTTCTAATTCACATGTGCAAGGATTAAGGCCTAGATCGTCGGGGTCGATGTCACTACGCTCATCTCGCCCATCTTTGGCACCTGGAATCGTTCAGGGTCAATTGGCGATTATTTATTTTCATCCCAAGACTATGTAAATGAAATGTATTGGCCAAACAAAAATACTATCTGAAATAGACAAATACTCCATATTTCTCGAATTTTGCCTCGGCGGGAGGATGATGTGGATTGGACCGTAACCCAAGTCAATCCGGTCTAGGGCCTAAACCAACGAGGCCTAAGAACTGTGTTTATATAGTTGTTATATTATGCAAATATGTTCATATGTGTCCCCTCGGCGGCCATCGAAGCCACAGAGCATGCTGGCCAGGCGAACTCCACTCGTTCATCAGCGCCATCGACCTGCCCGGGCACAGCCGCCGCCCGGAGCCGAACGACACTGGCCAGCTCCAGATGCGCGCCGTGTAGGTCCACCTCGCCGCCCGCGAACATGTCCGGGTCGAACCGCGCCTATCGCCCCAGCTTACCGGGTCCCTCGATGGCCAGCGTTCCTGACCACCTCGTGCCGACCGACGTCGTAGCCCCCGACGCCCGGCAAGCGGCGTCGTGCCGCCAGCAGCAGCGTCGCCGGGAGCAGCAAGAGGAGGAGGGCCAGGCGCGGGTGGCATCGACGACAGATGTCTACTTCTAAACTAGCACAAGTTCTGGTTGACAGTTCTGAGGTCTACCAACACTACAGTGTCAAGTTTTTTTCGAGTTAATTATGTTCTTCTGAGGTTGCCAGCTCGCCAACATCACCGTTGAGGATCAATACGACCTGAATATACCATACTTGTAACTGAAGATGATTTGATTTACAAAAAACTACATGAAGACCACCTCGTACTTGTCCTTGAGGCAAAATAATATATCTTCAGCCAAAACAAAATTATCACCAAGTATCTAACAGACTACTGCTAACTATTGAAGGTGTGTACCGTGCCGCCGTCACGGGGCTCGACGGTGGCCTGCTCTCAGCCGAACCGCGGGATCGGCGAGGTGTTGGCAGTCGTGGTCGCGACCCTTTGTGGTGTGTCGCCGTGGACAACGTCGTGGGCGACATCGCCAACGGGAGGAGGGGAGGCCGGCGGTAGCGGGCCAGGCAGGCGTCGAGCGAAGGAGGTGTTAGAGGAGGAAGGATGCGGGGAAGAGAGGGTGGGCGGCGAACCTCGAGCTCCGGCGGCGCAGACGGCGGTCGGGCGGCGAGTCAGGCTCGGCGGCGGCGGCGACGGTCGGGCGGCGCTTCTCTGTGTTCTCGATCGATCGCTCGGTGGGGAAGAAAGGAAGGGAGGAAGGTGAAATAATACACCCCTTAACACGGTTCGTGGGCGGAACCGGTGTTAAAGGCGTTCCGTCATTTATTACCTTTAACACCGGTTCGTCTGGAACCGGTGTTAAAGAAGCGTTCAAGCATTTATTCCCCTTTAATACCGGTTCGTGGTGGGCAGGTGTTAAAGAGGTGTAGAAGCAAAATGTTCTTAACACTGGTTCCTCTGAACCGAACGTGTTAAAGGGGGGCATTTATTTCATGCATTAAAGGGGCATTTTTAATTCAAAAATATGATATGAATTTAGAAAATTCATATCTTTCTCATTTCAACTCAGAAAAATATGAATAATATATCATAATTTTCATAAAAATAATTTCTATCCATCCATGTAAATCATTTTATATTTACTTTACATGAAAATTTTCAAAATAATTAAAGCACTTACATATAAATTTTGATTATTCAATTCAAACCAAAATAAATTGTTAAATCCTAAAACTTTGAACATAAGAAATATTAAGCATCTAAAAAATTATTTTTATTAGATCAAATCATATTTTAATGCCGCATCTTTTGTATTAACATTGGTCATAACATTGTTCATTTGACTCGAAAGCCAAGAAACCTCGAATGAGATAGGTCATTTTGAGACAGTTACATAAAGCCGAATGGGCTGAAAATTAAGATACATGGTCGATTAAGTAACAATCGGCGAACTAGAACTGAAAATTAAGATACATGGCAGATTAAGTAACAATCGGCGAACTTGTTCGGAATGTTGGAGTGATTCATTCATGCTGCCTACACCTGTAATACTCGCCATCGTAGTCGTCGTACTCGCCGCCGTCATCGTCATTTGTCGTCGGTCAATTTGTAGTCTTAGCGACTCGGGTGATGGGCTGCTCGACCGGTTGAGGAACGGGGGCGTCCATCTAGGCCACGCGTTGACGGCGGCGCGCGGGCGATGACCTTCTTCGCGCCGTGTTGAAGCTGTGAAGGTATGGGCGAGCGGACACTTTGCGAATTTTCCGCCGTTTGGCGGGTCGTTGTCGAGGTCCTCCGCTCGCCGTGCCTTCTCGATCTCCACGAGGGTGTGGCGTCGGCGGTGGTGTGCGTTCGGGCTTCCCTTCCCTGCTATGAAACGCACATGGTTGGTTAAGGAGCCGGGGTCGAACCTTGGCTTGTAGTTGCCGCCGTCGGCGTTGTCCCTCGCGGCGGAAGCTCTTGGGCTCGCGTTGCGCGTGCGGCGTTAGCGGCGAAGTCGACTCTCCCGTCCTGCGGGCGCTTGCGGTGAGGCGAGTGTTCTTGTAGCGTAGGTCGGACCGTCGTCCGGTCGTTGCCGCTTCGTGCGGCGTTGACCTCGACTCGTCGTCGCTTCCTGGTTTGGATCTTCCTCGCGTGGTTTGGCGATCTCGAGGTCGGGAATGTTGTCGAGTGTGCGAGAATGTCGCTTGAGCTTGGCGACCAGGGGCTCGTGGCGGCACGAGGTATTGAAGCAATGGATCGCGGTGTCGGTGGATGCCGACCGCGTTATGCAGTTCTTGCCACGTTGGACCCGGTTGCGGGTCGACTCGCGGGAGCCTGGACCATCGCTCGGGTCCTTGATGGTGGTGGCGCGGGTGTAGGAGCACTCGAAGTGCCTGACGAAGGCGTCGCGCATCTCCTCCCAAGAGTCGATACTATTCTGGGGGAGGGTGTTGATCCACTGCCTGCACGTCCCCTCCATCATCAGGGGGAGGTAACGGGCGGCTAGCAGGTCGGTGTGGCCCGCGATCCCCATTGCCATGAGGTATGTGTCGAGCTAGACGGGCGGGGTCGTATGAGGAGTCGTACTTTTCTATCTCCTTCGGCGCCTTGAAGTTTGGCGGGTACTTCTCGCCTCGAATCATTGGTCCGAAGCACTTGGGGCCGAGTCGACTTAGCGACCCCATGGGCTCGCCGTCGCGGCCATTGGTTAGGTGTGTCGCGGTCGTCGGGCTGGCGTGCGCGCCAGCTTTGGTTGTTGATGATGTGGAGTGCGGGCGTCGATGGGTTGCCGTTGGCGGTGACGGTTGGTGGCCAGGGTGGGTTGGTGGAAGTGCGCGTTGCGAGTCGGTGTTGGAGCTGCGGTGGCTGCGGGCGGGCGATTGAGGGTGTTTGCCACGGCTGGCGGCGGCGAGGCGCTCGCTTCCCGGCGAGCGAGTATACTCGACCATGCGGTCGGCGCTGCGTTCTGCTTTCGGCCCTTTGCGGCGTGGACGCATCTGGATTTGTAGGGCGGCGCCGCCGTGGCCGTGATGTTGTCGGCTGCTGCTCGACCCGCCGAGAGGTTGTCCATCGGTGGAGAAACGGTGGGAGCCGTTCGTCTCGCTCCCTTGAGGAAACTACTATCCGGCTGGTCCACAGGGGTGTGCGATTGGGTGGGCGGGCGCCCATCGCCGTCGACCTGGCGGGGTCGCGCTTCCTCTGATGGCGTTCGCGGATCGCGCTCGGCCACGCTTGGGTCGTTTTCGTCGAAGTTCGGGCGCGCCCACGGTGGGGTTCAGCGACCTGATCCGCTATGGTAGTAGCGTTAGCTCCTCGCGTCACCTGCTTTCGCGGAATTTCTCGCTCGGCTTGTTCTTGCCGCCTCCGCCCGATTCAGGGAGTTCTCGACCTCCGTTCGTGGCGTTAGGAGGATTAGGGTGGAGAATGGATCCTCCGGCGGATCGGTGCGGTCGCCATGTAGGTTGCGGCGTGGCGGCCGGTTCCGTGTCGAGGTCGGGAATTCTCCGACCGGTCGAGTCGAAGATCTCGAGGATGGAGGGTCCTCGAAGTCTCCCGTTGGAGACGAGTGATGGAGCCCAGCGGGTGAAGCCGGTGATGGACCCAGTGAGTGCCGGGTCCAGTCGGCGTCGTCGTCGAGCCGCGTCTCCTGCGGCCGCTGAGTTTTCGCCCGCGTCGGCGTGGGCGAGTTGTACTGGGCGGCGATGGATCGTGCGTATCGGCTCTCGGAGAGCCGATCGCGTGGCGGCGACTTCGCGGATGCGGCCGAATCCTCAGGCGATGGCGTCGGTGAGGCCGATGAAGAGGCTGATCATGCCGTCCGGCAGGATCACGCTGTGCGTGACGGGGCGCGCCGCCGGGACATAGCTGCTCGGCAAGATTTGGAGCATCTCGCCGATCGCTATCATGCGGTCGGTGGCGGCCGTCTCGTTGATGGGCAGATTGGATCTCGCCGCAGAACACCGCCGAGCGGCTAGGACCCACGCGGCGCGCATGCCGTGGGAATGGTCACGGCGGATCTGCAATCGGCAGCGAGTAGTAGAACGAGGGGCAAGGGTGACCAGCCATCTGCGGTGCGAGATGAGGGCAAAGACACAGGGTTTTACCCAGGTTTGGCCCCCCGGAGGGCAAAGACCTACTCCTGCTAGATTTTATTATGGAGGTGGTACAATGGGCGAGCTCGGCGGCTAGGCGGCGATTCACTTGGGTGTATGATGGAACGTATCTCTACTCACCCTATAGGGAGGTTTATATAGGCTCACCTCCCCTAGGGTTTACATATCTCAACCGATTCAGTTAAAGCTTCGGTACTCGTTTAACCTAATCCGACTGGGCCTATCTACTCGTCTGGGCCTTCAGCTTCCAGTCGCTCGATTCCTTGCTTGGCTTCAATCAAGTCGCCGTCTTGCAGGCCCACTCGCCAGTTCTTGGGCCAGTCGGAAAACGTCCTGCTGGGTATACCCCGGTAGGCATATCCCCATCGGTATCATAAATTGCTTTTGTGGTACTATAGTTAATGAAGAGAGAAGGTGAGGTTGTATCTTAGCTTAGCTAAAAGCCTTGCACGGTATCATAGGCAAAATACATGGTTAGCCCAATCACATGCATGCATGTACCTAAAATCATTAAATGTAGTTACAACTCTTAAGATACAATTCATTATACTAGTTGTTTCTTAAGATACACCACTACCTAGAATAACGAGCTAAGAGACACCTCATTGTAAAAGGCCTAAGGTTTTACCCTATTATGATTTTTCCGAAGTCCCGAAAATTCCTGGACACTTCAAAAATATTCCGAAACCTTACTAAATCATTTCTATATCATCCATTTTATGTTTGAAACCATTCAACATTCTTTGTGATATTCCAGACACCTATGTCATATTCCGACACTTCCTAACTACCTTAAAACTTCAAACGCACTTACATTCTAACTAAATCTTGTGAAATTCTTAGTCGTCCAGCTGCCAAAGCATTAGAACGGAGCTTTCAAGGTGAGCACATTTTCATCACTCAAATTCAAGTGCAAGTATTCCGATGTATCAGCTGCTCGTGTGTCACGTTCTCACCTGCACATTTGCGTGGCCGAATTAAGCCGGACAAAAAAGGGCACCATGCATGGCACATCCCAACGAACCAATCTACAGGACAACTCAAAAGGAAAATAAATTCCAGGAGCATCTAGCAGCGTAGGACCACAGCGTCACCGTATCTAGCAGAAGTGAAATGCTTCTGTTTAAGATACCCATCTCCAACCATCTCGCATTTCACGAGCATCTGAAGTTTGCGACAAGTGGCTGCTGACTTCGGCCAGGCAATCGAAATGCCCCTCCAGTTTACTTTTCCGGTTTTTTATCCTCAAAAAATGTAGGATATGTAAGGATTTGATGTTCACCCAATACAATCTAATCCTCTCAAATACCTTCCCCAAATTACTCTATCATGATTGAGAGTTTTTAATCTAACCAAAAATACACCAGTATGGAGGGGATTTGTGGGGATATTTTGGAATTATCCCCTCCAAACCCGATTTAGTAAACGATCTATCGGAAAAATTTTGGGATACGAAATAATCTCCTCATCCCTTAAATACCCTAGAAGTAAACAAGACCTCAATTCTTCAAAAGGACCGGATACTGTGCTGAAATTTGCTCTTGGGGAACAGTCGATGGTCTCTCCAAATCGGAATAAAAATCCAGGACACGCCAAGAATATCCACATAATAATGCTGCACTGCTTTCAGATGTCTCGCCACACATGGTCCATCCGCTTAAAGAGTGATAAGCACGCTTAGGAAGATAGAGAGTGCTTTGGCTTATCGCCTTAAGATGCCGCCTGCCAAACTAGGTCGTCGCTATCCTGATCTGATCTGGTAATGGTTGCAATCTCTCGCTCCAGAAGGTGATCAACAGTTCTCGCCTCTTATTCTTTCTGCTCAACTTTAGGAGCGATTTTTCAGTGAATTTTCACAACATGGGTACTCTTGAATTTAAAGTCGTGTACTATTTAAAAATTAAGCTATTATTTTTTGTGAAAAATCCACTAATCTATAAATAAGCATCAACAACCATCAATAACAGTATAAAGAGTGCCAAAAATAATAAAAATTACAAACTATTCTTTGGGCCACTCAGAGCCAACTACAGACACTAGCATGAGTCAAAGGCGTGTCGCCGTCCTCACCCTGTCGCCGTCCTCACCCTTCATCACTGGAGCCGACCAAACCTTGTTGCGGTAGATCTTATTGCAGACAGTCCAAAATCATCGTGCTAAGGCCCCAAATAATAAGTGCAGCATAGCAGTAACCATCGCTAACGATGTAAACCATAGATAGATACTGACCTGAAATCACACAAACGAACACAAAAACAGACATGGTCCCAGAAGATCCACCCAACACAGACTCGATCCACACACTCTATATTGGCGCTACACGCACCATCAAATCATGGTTAGGGTGGGAAGGGCCTTATTTCGATTTCAGGATGTAGTTAGTTATCGTCTCACTATCCTAAAGAAGACACTAAAAAATAACCTGAGCAGAAAAATAGAAACCCCTCCCGCCGAACAGCAGCAGTCCGTGTAGTCCGACATAGCGGCGAAGGCATGATTGCAGCTTAGAGGGGGCCAAACTTGATAATTTTCAATTAGGGGTAGGGAGCAACTAAGCTAATTTCTCTAAAATTCCTGTCTAATCTAGCCTTAAGCAAGAATTTTCTTCATGCTGCACAACGCCATGGGGGGGAGGGGGGGGGGCAAGGGCCTTGCTGGTCCCCCTGGCTTTCACCACTGGACACACCTCCAAGACACCAAGACTAACGAAGTCAGTGGACCAACAGCGTTGCCGACGAGGAGTACAAAACCCTAAACTGGTTCAGTTAAGTTTCATGCTCTCATCATTAAGCTAGAAACAATTTTGAACTTAAGTTACTCCCCCTGTCCCACAATAGACGTATCAGATTTGTCAAAATTTAGATAAATCTAGACACTATTTCGTATGTAGATTCATTTAAATTTTAACAAATCTAAGACATCTATTTTGAGACAGAAGAAGTACATGAAATCAAGAAAACATAAGGAAAACAGTTATAGTGTACACTGGGAAAATTATCATTTCCACATGATTATGTACTTTCAAATTTAGGAGGAAAAATTTCCACATGATTATGATTTTATATTTTTTATTATTTCTTCTGATTATACTGTTCACTAGGGTCAGGAGTACCCGATGACCAGCATGCATGGTAATTCCGTCTCTACCTCCAAACCCTACAACTACAAGGCTGCATCCTAAACGAACGTATCGGTATCGTTTTTACACACGGAGAGGCAGGAGGAAAAATCATTTCCGGTACCTCCTGTCATGTTACTGCCCAACACGATTGCGCGTTGCACTTGGCCGTGTGCTCGACCTGACGGGTACCGCACACCGTATGCACACGCGTGTCATCCACACCAGGGGGTCTCCTGCTACAGTTTCGTACCGCTTCGTCCATCATCGACCATGGTCCCTCGCTTGACAAATCTCATGTGCAGTCATGGAAAGGCAACCGAAAAAAACCATACACACGGCCACAAGTTTCAAAGGGGGTCATGATCACTGTTGGCGCATCGACATCTATCTATCTAACGCAGCCTAGCTTGCTAGTCACTTGACACGGCAACGCAAGATCAGGCAGATGGTACAGAACGCATTTCGTTTCGTCTGGGTGCCTAGGGCAGCCTAGCTCTAGCTAGCTACTAGAATGGCGCGCTATGATTCGTACGGTACTGTACGTTCACATGTCTAGATCGCGTCCAATCACCAAGCAACCCCGCAAGCTTTACGTACGAGCTTCCACTGACAGCTGACTGACATGATTTTGTACATCACAATTCAATCAGGCTTCCATCTCTTCACAACACAACAGGAATCGAGCGAGGCGCCGACCGGCTGCGCCTCGCCGTAGCCACGATCAGCCGGCGTATCGCCTCGGCGCACAGCCGTTGGCCGTCGGCATAGCGCATTGCCCTGGGCGTACACGTGGGCTGACGGCCACAAACCGGACGTCGACACAGAAGAGGTGGGTCCCGCTGGCCCGTTAACAACAGTTAGCCGTTAAACGTCCAGTTGATTTTTTAATTTTTTTTTAATTTGTTTTTTTATTGTTACTTACAAACATTTTTTGAATTATTGACTCATTAATCTCACAAGCGTATTTTTAAACTCTAAGTACAATTAATCTTAGAATAAATTACATTCATGGTTAAATTTTTTGATCGGTCACTCATCCTCGCACTACTTCAACGTATGTCATTCCGCATGAGTTCTCGATAAGAAAATTAGACCTTATTGATAATACTACCATATCAATTCTATTAACCATTGGACCATGGTGCCATGCGCCTTTATTCTTAAAATTTCAAAGAATTATTTAAGTAAACTAAAATGAATAAGAAATAATAATCTTGACTTCAAATAAAAATAAAATGTTTTTTCTGTTTAATATTGAATAATTCATATATTTAAATCCGTAAATTAAAATTCGACAAATAATATGTCTAAATCGATCATAAAATGAGAAGAATCCAAACATGAGATCCCTATCCTATTTTTAATCATGCATCAATTATTTTTAATTAAAATTCATTTAATAGTGTTCAAATATTTAAAAAATCGTATCACAATTGTCCTTTTGAATTTGAGGTTTATAAAAAAAATCCTTAGCTTGGGGATCTCTGATAAAACAGCATATTGCGAACCTAAAAATTATTTCTCCAAAAAAATCATGAGCATCATATCATGTACTTGTACTTCAAATCTGACTCACTTTCTACCGATTTGGTAGGAATTTGTCTTTTTCACGAGGGATGAACGAAAAGGTATAAGATACTCCGGTTAGATATTGTCTGTAACATCCCAGCATTAGAGCCTAGAAATAAGTTGAATCCAGATGTGTGCATTGCATTCATGCATAGAAAATCCGAATAATTTTCGCGCTTTTAAGCAGAACTTGTCAAAGTGATTGAAGCTTCTCTTAGCTTGATGGAATTGAAGTAGATCATCAATTTGACTGCGATAAGTTTTAATAAAACCTTTGTTAAAATCTTATTTTTGGGTAAGAGAGATTTGATCTAAGGGTATATCAAAATATACCATAAGTTAAATCTTAATATAATGTGAATTATATTTGATCATTAGGTGATCATATTATAATATTCATTATAACCATTCATAAGTACCAAGTTAAGGATATAAAACAAATAATAAGAATGTAATCACGATATCTTAAATTCCATCTGCATACATTCTGAGAATCATAATAACACTTAAATTCTAAAAACTCTTTTGATGAGTTGGAGTTGGAAAGAGATTAAGTTAAGATCATCCACTATATATATATATATATATATATATATATATATATATCTTTCTTTCTATACAATCTTTATGGAACTTATCTCAATATCTGTCGTTCATCAATGTTGGATAATTCCCCATTGATTCACAACTTCTGAAACTATCAGTCTTTGATCTATTATTTGATCTTATCAGAACATCTACTCAAATCATCTAATGAGTGCATAGTCCATTAATAACCTTAATCCAATATAAGATACTAAGAAGATAATTTCCAGGCAATAAAAGGTAGGATTGATAAAGCCCTGTTTAGCCAACTAAGAACTTCAGTAATAAATGATTAAAGTATTATAATGGTAATGTTTTTGCCACCAACATGGAATGCTTATATTTAGTATAGGTAATACTGGTGGGTAGAACATGATTGGAACCTTAGTAAAGATAAGTGATCCTAGAGAAGTCTTTGCAAACCCCATAAATATAATTCAGAAATTGAAGTGTAAGTCATGAGGGTTAAGTAATTAAGATGGTGTTATTCATCTTCAAGAATAATCAACTTTAGAGAAAGATTACTGATGAAAGATAATCAACAATAGAATAGTAAATACAACCAACCAAGGATATGAACAGATTATAAAATGCCTTTGTATCAAACTCATTGGATTCATCCATAAGTTTAGAAGAATGATATATTGAATAAGAAGATTTTAATAAGTAAGTACATCAAACTAACCATGATGATGGATAGAAAGAGTTATTATATCTAGGAAAGGAATTCCTTAATTAGAGATTCCAGATTGTGAAATATAATTATATGTTATACATCATTTTCCTATTTAATCTTGGTGAACAATCAACTCTAAATCTTAAATCAAAACATAATATCCATCTCATACTGTTGATCTATCATATGATGCTTATAACACTTTATAGAAATATTTCCCTATAACAAATTACATAAACATGTCTCTGTTAATTTCAACCATCATCACCATATGTGCCTAAGTATATTCTTATAAGTTCACTTCTATTAAACACTCTAATTATAACTTCTATTAAAAGGGAGATTTCATCCAATACTATATACATAAGGCAATATGCTTAGTTATTAAATCTTGACTCTTAAAAGGAATCTAAGCTTATACAAAACCCTAAAGCCAAGGGTAGTACTCATAATTCAAAACTCTAAACTTCTTTGTTTATAACATACATTGCTATTTTCCAACTTAATGGGAGTAATAATCATCATATCAATGTCTTTATATTTCATGCATCAAATAATGGTTTAGAATCATTATACATATATATAAAGTTTCTATTCAAACTATGAGCTCATTAAAAATTAAATTGATAAGCAAATAGGAACATATCATTCAATAAATCTCTAATTAAAAATAGAAGAGAAAAATAATAAGATGTTTCTTCCAAATATTAAAAAAGAGTCTTATTGAGAAAATAAAAGAAATATAAAAAGAAGGCATAATAAAGGTTCACAAAGGTTGCCAAATATATTTTAATATTACTGCCAATATCCAGCAAATTAAACATACAAAGAAATGTTCAAAAATCTAATTCAAATTTAAATCTAAATTAGAAAACAGAAAATAGAAAAAGGTTAAAACAGATAAAATAACTAAACCTGGCCGCAGCCCAACACCCTATTCCTATCTGACGCCTGTGTAGCCCACAACAGCCTAGTAACCAGCCCAATCCTTTTCCATCTGAGACTGACAAGTGGGGTCAGGAGAGGACCACGGGTTGAGATAAAGAAACATCATCGTCACCGTCACGCACACAAGCAGCTCGCTGGCGGAGCTCGTCGCCGCCCGATGCCGTCATCGTCGTTGTTGCGCCAAGATACTCGTCGCCGATGCCAGGAGGGGATAAGAAGGCCACCGCGACGCATTTCTTCCATCCGTATCCCCAATCCCTCCTTATCCTCTCAGATACGAACGAGACCGAAACCCTAGCTCGCCAGAGCTACCTCTCACCGTCGAACCACGCCCCCCACACCATTCTGAGTTGACATGGAGAAGCACCAGCCTTCGTAGATCCTCTGGGTAGAAGCGTGCATCAAGGGGAGCAATGGAGCGGGTGAATTTGGTCGATTTTCTTCGCGGCAGTTTGTCGGAATCCTCGCCGGGAAGCTCGATTCCGACCGCTTCTGTCCTCATCGACCACTCTATCGTCATCAGGGTAAGCTTACGCATCTCTGGACCCTAGTTTCGTTTGCTAATTCGCACTGTAGGTCTAGTTCTGTTGAGCACCGCCGCTGGCCACCGCAGTAGCTCGTCGTCGATGACCTTCCGATGAACATTTCCAAGCGGCGCTGCCACTATTAGGTCCAGTGAGTCGCGCTGATTCGGACTAGACCTATTTCGCTTGCTGGGGGTACAGTGAATCGTCGCCGGTGACTACTCACCGACGGCGGTGTAGGGGTTCGTAGCATGAAAAACAAAAAAATTCTACCACATGCAAACAAACAAGCCAAGATCTATCTACTAGATTGTAGCAACGAGTCGATAGAGGAACTCACCCTCGAAGATTCCAAAGTGTTTAACGAGAGCAGATTCTCGTGGGTGATGTAGTCGTACTCTTGCCGATCTCAAGATCGCGTAGACGACCCAGTCGGATTAGGTTAAACAAGTACCGAAACCTTAACAGATTCGGGTGAGATTTGTAAACCCTAGGGAGGGTGAGTCTATATAAACCTCCCTACAGGGCGTGTAAACGTACGTTGCACCATCCACCCAAGCGACTCACCGCCTAGCCGTCGAGCTCGCCCCATTGTACCATCATCATAATACAATCTAGCAGGAGTAGGTCTTTACCCTCCGGGGGGCCGAACCTGGGTAAACCCCTGTGTCTCCGCCCTCATCTCGCACCGCAGATGGCTGGCCGCCCTTGCCCTCCGTTCTACTACTCGCTGCGATTGCAGTGTCTGCCGTGGTCATTCCCACGACAGTGGCGCCCACCATGGTGCCTGGCCGGTCTGGCCGGTGTTCTGCGGCGAGATCCAATCCGCCCATCAACGAGTCGGTCGCCACCAGCCGCATGATAGCGATCGGCGAGATGCTCCAGATCTTGCCGAGCAGCTACGTCCTGGTGGCGTGACCCGTCACGCATAGCATGATCTTGCCAGTTGGCACGATCAGCCTCTTCGTTGGCCTCACCGACATCATCGTCTCGGAAGACTCGGCTCGCATCCGCGAGTCGCCGCCATGCGACCGGCTCTCCGAGAGCCAGGTCCGCACGATCCATCGCCTCGCCTCCGAGTACAACTCGGCCCACCGCAACGTGGCCGAAAACTCCGTGGCTGTGGAAGACGCGGCCCTCAATGACGACGCCGATTCGGCGACCCCGGCGTCACTCGCCGGATCCATCACCGCGGCTTCGCCCGCAGGCTCCATCACCCAGGTCTCCAACATGGGAGACTTCGAGGATCCCTCCATCCTTGGGATCTTCGACTTCGACTCCGGGTCGGAAAACTCCACCGATCTCCGCGACGGGACCGGTTGCCACGCTGCGACCTACATGGCGACTGGCACCGATCCGCCGGAGGATCCCTTCTCCACCCCGATCCCTCCCAACGCCATGGCAACGGAGGTCGAGGAACTCCACCTGAAGCTGGCAGAGGCAGTCCGCAAGGAGCAAGCCGAGCACGAAAAATTTCGCCTCGAGCAGGTGACGGCGCAGGAGCTGTCGCGCTACCACCAACAGCGAATCAGGTCGCGCTTGAACCCCACCGTCCAGGGCGCGCCCTGAACTTCGACGACGAGAGCGACCCGGCCGCATGGCCGAGCGCGCGATCTGCGAGAACGCGCCGCAAGGAGGAAGCGCCAGGCCCCCACCAGGGTCGACGGCGAACGGCGCCCCACCTCCACCCAACCACACACCTCCCAGGGATTAGCCGCGGATAGTGGTCTCCTCACGGGAGCGAGATGCGAACGGCCTACCACTGTTATCCACCCCGATGGACAACCTCGTGGCAGGTCGAGCAGTGTCTGACAACATCACGGCCACCGGCGACGGCGCCCTGCATCCAAGACGTCAGGGCCCGCCGCAAAGGTCGAGCAGCAAAACGCAGCGCCGACTCGCGGTCGGGTGTACTCGCGTTCGGCAGCAACGGCCTCAGCGGCCGCCCATTGGCAAACACCTCAATTTCCGCCACCGAACCGATGCAGCTCCAACACCGACCGAACGCAGCCTCTCCACCAACGACCCGGGCCGACCAACTTTGTCGCCGCCAACGGTCAGCCCGTCGATGCCCGCACCCACATCATCAACAACCAAAGCTGGCGCGCACACCAGCCCGACGACCTGCGACACACCCTAACCAATCACCGCGACGGCGAGCCAATGGATACGCTAAGACGACTAGGGCCCCGATGCTTCGGACCGATGATCCGAGGCGAAAAATACCCGACGAACTTCAAAGCGCCGAAGGAAATAGAGAAGTACGACCCCTCCATGTGGCTGGACACCTACCTCATGGCAATGGGGATCGCTGGCCACACCGACCTGCTAGCCGCCCGTTACCTCCCCCTGATGATGGAGGGAACGTGCAGGCAGTGGATCAACACCCTTCCTCCGGATAGCATCGACTCCTGGGAAGAGATGCGAGATGCCTTCGTCAGGCACTTCGAGTGCTCCTACACGCGCGACACCACCATCGAGGACCTGGAACAATGCGTCCAGGGACCCCAGTCGACCAAGAATCGGGTCCAGCGGTGGCAAGAACTATGGTACAACGCGGTCGGCATCCACCCGGACACCGCAATCCACTGCTTCAAGACCTCGTGCCGCTATGAGCCCCTGGTCTCCAAGCTCAAACGACACTCCCGCACACTCGACAACATACCGGATCTCCTCGAGATCGCCAAGAGATACGCGGAGGAAAACCCAAACCAGGAAACCGACGACGAGTCGGGAGGCCAACGCCGCCGACGAGCGGCGACAACGGACGACGGTCCGAACGCCATACAACACTCGCCTCACTGGCAAGCGCCGCAGTGACGGGCGAGTCGACTTCGTCGCCAATGCCGGGCACGCGCAGCGCGAGCACAAGAGCTTCCGCCGCGACGGAGGGCAACGCCGCGACGACGGCAATTACAAGGCGAAACCAAGGTTCGGCCCCGCGGCCCTCCTTAACCAACATTGTGCGTTTCACAGCAGGGAAGGAAAGCCCGCCATGCATACGACCGCCGACTGCCACTCTCTCAAGGAGATTGAGAAGGCACGCCGAGCGCGGGAGGACCCCGACAACAACCCGCCAAACGGCGGAAAATTCGGCAGTGTGGCCGGCTCGCTCCACACCTTCACAGGCTTCAAGACGAAGCGCGAGAAGAAGGTCATCGCCCGCGCCGTCGCCGTCAACGCGGTGGCCCAGGTGGACGTTCCCCAGTTCCTCAACTAGTCGGAGCAGCCCATCACCTGGAGTCGCCAGGACCACTCGCCACGCATCGAGTACCCGGGCCGAGTCGCCCTGGTGGTCAAGCCCAAGGTGGGAGACTACTGGCTCCCCAAGACATTGATGGACGGCGGCAACTCCGTCAACATCCTGTACCTGGACACCTTCAGGCGACTACGGCTCCCGCAGTCGATGGTCGAAACAACCTACACCACGTTCCACGGCATCGTCCCCGGTCGGAAGGCGTATCCGATCGGCAAGGTCACGCTGCCAGTCACCTTCGGCACACCAGCAAACTTCCGCACCGAGCGGATCGTCTTCGAGCTGGTACCCTTCGACAGCTACCACTCGCCCTGGGCGCCAGCGCTCGCCAAGTTCATGGCAGCGCCCCACTACGCGTACAACGCGATGAAGCTCCCCGGGCCGCGCGGCGTCATCATCGTCAACGGCGACCCCGACATGGCTGTCGAGTGCGAGGCCAAAGGAGCCGAACTCGCCGACGCCGTCATCGCGGTAGAGACCAACCACGCCGACGAGCTCGCCAAATACGCGAGCGGGGTCAACAACGACGACCCCACCATACTCAAGAAGCCTAATTCGGAGGACGCCAACACCTCAGCCTTCGAGGCAACGACGCACACCCGCATCGTCGAGCTGGTCCCAGGCGACTCCAGCCAGACGGTGACGATCGGGACGGGCATGAGCCCAGCCTAGGAAGGCGCGCTCTTCGATTTCCTCCGTGAGAACAGGGACATCTTCGCATGGAAGCCCTCTGACATGCCTGGTGTCCCTAGGGAACTCGCTGAGCACAAACTAAACACCGACCCCAAAGTGCGGCCCGTCAAGCAGTCGCTGCGGCCCTTCAATGAAGAGCGCCGCCGAGCTATCGCCGAGGAGGTGCAGCGTCTACTCGCTGTGGGCTTCATCCGGCCAGTCAAATACTCCAAGTGGCTGGCAAACCCAGTCCTGGTCGAGAAGAAAAATGGGACCTGGAGGATGTGTATCGACCACACAAACTTAAACAACGCCTGCCCGATGGAGCAATTCGTCCTCCCGCGGATCGACCAAATAATCGACTCCACCGCGGGATCAGAGTCGCTGTGTTTCCTCGACGCCTACTCTGGGTACAACCAGATCAAGATGGCCGTTGAGGACGAGGAGAAGACGGCGTTCATCACGCCATTCGGAGCCTTCTGCTACACTGCCATGACCTTCGGCCTCAAGAACGCCGGGGCAACTTACCAGCGGTGCATGCAGGAATGCCTCGCGAGCCAAATTGGCCACAACATCCACGTCTACATCGACGACGTGGTAGTAAAGTCCGCTCGCCAAGGCGATCTACTCGCCGACCTGGCAGAAACATTCGCCAACCTGCGGAAATACAAGATAAAGCTAAACCCAGGAAAATGCACCTTCGGTGTACCAGCAGGGCAACTATTGGGGTACGCCGTCTCCAAGCGCGGGATCGAGGCAAACCCCACCAAGATCGACACGATCACTCGACTCGGCAAACCCGAGTGCCTGCGCGATGTCCAGAAGCTGGCCGGGCGAGTCGCGGCTCTCAGCCGCTTCATCCCTCGACTGGGCGAAAAGGCGATGCCCCTATACCGCCTTATGCGAAAGAACCCCACCTTCCAGTGGGACAAGGAGGCGGACGACGCACTCCGTGACCTCAAGAAGTTGCTACTCGCAGCACCACTACTCGCCGCCCCCGCCGACAAAGAACCCATGCTGGTCTACGTCGCGGCTTCCGAGCGCGTCGTCAGTGCCGTCATGGTCGTCGAGCGGCCGGAGGAAGGAAAGGAGCGCCCGGTACAGCGACCGGTGTACTACATCAGCGAGGTCCTCAACGAGTCGCGCCAGCGGTACCCGCAATACCAGAAACTGGTATACGCAGTCTTCAGAGCACACCGGCGACTGCTGCACTACTTCTAGGAGCATTCGATCACGGTCGTCTCGTCAGCACCGTTGCAGGACATCATCCGCAACCGTGAGGCGACCGGGTGATTCGCCAAGTGGGCCGTCGAAATCGGCGTCCACAACATCAAGTACGAGCCACGAAAAGCGATCAAGTTGCAGGCCCTCGCGGACTTCATCGCCGACTGGGAAGAAGCCCAGCAGCCGGAAAAGCTGCCATACCTCCATCGGAGCTCGCACCGACGGCTCCAAGAACGCGACGCGGGAGCAGGATCGTCGCGACTTCCCCGGCGACAAGCTCCGCCACGTCCTCCGCCTCGACTTCACCCTGCACCAACAACATGGCCGAGCGAGGCACTACTCCACATGCGAGCTGCCAAGGAGATGAACGTCAACCGCCTACGCTGCTACGGAGACTCGACTCGTCGCGAGGCAAGTCGCCGCACCGCGACGCCTCTCCACCATGGCGGCGCATCGCCAGGCAAGGACAAGCCGGGCGGACACTTGCCCGAGCTACTCCGAGTGGATCGACAGGCGGAAGAACGAGGAGGCCGAGGCACTCTCTCGCATCGGGTCGGCTCGACTCGCACCACCCGCCGGCATCTTCCTCGACACGATCACTAAGCCGTCCGTCTCTACCCCGAGGGAGATCGACATCGGAGTCCCCCTGCAACCAGAGGCAGCCCTGGTCGCACTCATCGCCGAGCCAGAAGACTGGACCAGGCCATACATGGCCTACCTGGAGGGAGGCACCTTGCCGGCAGACGAAACAGACGCCCGGATGATAACGCGACGCTGCAAATCCTTCGTCATCATCGACGGCGAGCTACACAAGCGTAGCATGACCGGCGTGTTCCAACGTTGCGTCCAACCCGCCGAAGGACGCAAGATCCTCCACGACATCCACTCCGCGATCGCCACCATGCCGGAGCGCTCTCTGATCGCAAGGATATGCGACACGGCTTTATCGCCCACCGCACGCCAATGCCGTCGACATCGCCAGCCGATGCGCCGGTGCCGGCACGCCAACCAAACACCGTGCGAGCTGGCCAAGACCATCCCCATCACCTGGCCATTCGCCGTATGGGGCATGGGCATGGTAGGCCCCTTAAAAAAGGCCCCCTCCGGCTTCACCCACCTCCTGGTCGCGGTCGACAAATTCACCAAGTGGGTGGAGGCCAAGCCAGTCTGGAAATGCGACGGGAAGACCGCCACAAAATTCCTACGCAAGCTCATATATCGCTACGGGTTCCCAAACAGCATCATCACGGACAACGGCACCAACTTCGCCAAAGGAGCCATGGCCGAGTTCTGCGAGGAATATCACATCCGGCTCGACCTCGCGTCAGTCGCCCACCCGGAGTCCAATGGCCAGGTGGAACGGGCCAACCAGAGCATCCTCCACGGCCTGAAGCCGCGGCTCCAAGTACCACTCGAGCGCACCGCCGGGTGTTGGCTCGAGGAGCTACCCTCCGTCATTTGGGGCATCCGCACCTTGGTCAATAGGTCGACAGGGTTCACCCCCTTCTTCATGGTGTATGGCGCCGAGGCAGTCATGCCCACCGACCTCGAGCACGACTCGCCAAGGGTCGTCCACTACACGGAGGCTGCGAATGAACTCGCACGTCAGGACGGTGTCGATCAACCCGACGAGGCACGCGACCTGGCTCGCTCACACACTGCCATGTACCAGCAAGGACTCCGCCGCTACCACAGCCGGCGGGTGAAAACTCGCACCTTCCAAGAAGGCGACCTGGTGCTGCGCCTCATCCAGGACAAGAAGGGCATGCACAAGATCTCACCCCATGGGAGGGACCATTCGCCATCGGGCGAGTACTCGGCAACGACGCCTACTACCTCATCGACGTCCGTGGGGACGGCGAGCTCGACGTCAAGCGACCATGGAATGTAAACCTCCTACGGAAGTTCTACTCCTAGAACTCCACATATCTATCCCCCAGTCGCTATGAAATAAAAATATTGGTTACCGCAAATTGCATCCACTCTCCGTGTCTTGTGCCACTCGCACTCGTAGTAACAGCACCAAGCTAACTGCAGGAGTCAACCTCTGGTACAGCGATCGGCACGGCCAAGTAGTGCGCTACAAGGGCACTGGGGTACCCCAGGTCTTGTAACGTCCACGAAAAACGCCTACCCGGAGCCCCATTGGAGTCGCCTAGCTCGATTGGCTTAACGAGCCAAGACAATCGCCTTCCTCATAGCGACCATGATCCTCGCATCCTCGACACGGGACTCGAGCGGCCAAGTACCACGCCGGGACCGACGACCAGCCAAGGAAGCTAGGAAAACGCCAAGTATGAGAGCATGCCCAGACTGCCATGCGACCCACGGGCCAGGCGAGGATGCGCTCACCCTAACGCGCCAAGTCCTCACCCACCCTAGAGTCACGCCTAGAAAAACCAAGTACCACGCTCGGGGACTCGGCTACCCGACCTCATTCGCGCAAGGGAAAACAGTGAAGTACAGAGCACTCATGGGAGTCGCCTTGCGACTGGCTTTCCGAGTTCGGGAGAGTCGACCTCAATAACAAAACATTCAAAACCGCAAACACATAACAAACGAGGTAAACCCCATAAAAAGGGCAGACGCGCTCGGGGACTCGTTCAACCCTCAATCTCAAACGCAAGTCAAAGTACAAAACAACACGATATCTCATTATAGCATGTTACAATTGTCACAAAATACAAAGTATGCCCAACGGCAGAACTGCTACTAAACGCCCCAGGGCACAATGTTTTACTCCGCAGGCTTCGACGACTCGCCGCCACCCTTGCGGTTGCGATTGAAGGGAGTGTACGGGTTTGACGGGTACGTCGTCAGCTCACCCGCCATCGCCGCACGGAAGGGATGCTCGATCTTGAAGTCCCGGTGCTGCGGCTCGGGGTCGTTGGGCGAGACGATCGTCTCCTGATAAGGAAGGAGATCGCCCAGACACGATCGGAGTATACCGCGGCGCGGTCCGTCAGCTTTAGCACCTCAGAGATCTCCACCGAGACCGTCGACGACGGGTAGCCACTCGTCACGTCGTCCAGATCGAAATCTTCCGGGAAGTGGGCGAGCCCAAGGCTCAGCGCCGTCGCCGCCCCGCGCCGGAACGCCGATCGTGTCATGAACTCGACGACTGATGGCGCCTTCTCCAAGTACCGCCACACTTAGACGAGGTCGCTGGGAATCACTTCCGTAGGCGACATCTCTTGAAGATACGCCCAAATACAAGTCGCGGACAGCGTGGCCGAGTCGACCAAGGTGGCCACACACTGCCGCGCGTCGAATGACTGTGCCTCTTCCGTGCTATCAATAATCCGACCTCTGGATATGAGGGGTAGTGAGTACATCAAACATCACACAATGGAAATATTACAGGCAGAGGCGGCACACATACCAATCAAAGGGCGGGAGAGCTCCGTGATGAAGTTTTGAAGAGAGGAGTAATCGTCTTGAAGCCCAGCGACAAGGGCGTCGGAGACCTTATGCTCCTCAGCGGCGGCCGTAACAGCAGCCTTGGCTCGCCCATCTGCCGAGCTCGCTTCCTCCTTCGCGCCCGCAAGCTCGCGCTCAAGGTCGGCGATCCGCTTCTCCGCCAATCTCAACGCCGATTGCGCCGCCATCAGCTCACTCGCTGGGACAAGGCCCTGGCGAACCTCTTATGCCTTCGCATTAATCGCTTGGAGTCCCTTGTTTGCCTCTTGAACGGCGACAAGTTCCTTCTCCGCGCGACACTTCGCAGCAAGCCGGTCGGCTGATTCACGCTGCAAACCCTGTGCAAAAGTCAAACCGTTAGCAAAAACGAAATCCTAAAGTGCTCACTCGTTGAAATTCAGCGACTGGACACTCGAGGACTGGAGATCAAAAATCCTAAGTGCCTACCCGCTGAAATTCAGCGACTAGACATTCGGGGAATGGAGATAAAAAATCCTAAGTGCCTACCCGCTGAAATTCAACGACTAGACACTCGGGACTGGCGATCAAAAAACCGGCGCGCCCACCCGCTGAACTCAGTGAATGCGCACTCGGGGACTCGGCGCAAGAAATAAAAGCACAACACCAAAAGAATCTGACCACTGCAATTCAGTGGCCCGATCCTCGGGGACTGGACATACCTGGATGGCTGCGCCCAGCATGCCATGAAGTTGTAGTGCGTCCACGGATGTGAGAAGAGCTGGAGTGTGCCCGCGACGCTGCTCGACCTCCGTCTCGGCGACCCCAGGTGCGTGGCTCGATGGCGTGGTACCACTTGCCGTGGCCGCTTTGGCCATGAAGCGGGGGAAGGTCACGATGGATGCGCCGACACCAAAAGAGGCCGGCTCGGCCATCCCAGGCGAGGAAGCACCCTCCTTGGCCGCCGAGGCCGCCCCCGCCGCAGGATCACTCGGAGCAATCGTCGTGTCGTCAGACACCGTGACTACTTCGTCGCTTTTAGCCTTCTTGGCACTATCTGCGGAGGCAGCGACCTCATCAGCCTTCCTCTTCCGAGAGGGGGCCTCCTCGGCGACAACTGGCGGCACCTTGGCCACAGACGGATGGCCTATCTTTTTAACCCCAGTCCTGCAAATTGAGTATATGAGCAAAGTAGTTCGACTACAATGAAAAATAAAGCAGGTGAATAAAACTCACTTGGCGATCGAATGAACCAGCCCGTGCGATGTCGGACCAAGCTTTCCAGCTTAGGGCCCAATGCCGATCGAGGCCCATATCGTGACATCATGCGCCAAGACACGAGACGGCCTCTTTGTCTATGAGGTCACGGGAGCCTCCACAACGTCTTTGGCAGAACTGTCACGAGGCGAGCTGCCAAGGCCGGAGACCACCCGTAGATCGAGGCGAATGGGGAGGCGGGCAGGCACCTCACTCAGACGGCGGTGGCATCCGGTGCTGCCGTCGTCGTGGCCGTCCTGGCCGGGCTGATGCCGTCGGAGCTACTCGCGGAACGAGGCGGAGATGCTTGTTTTGTCGGCTTCGTCTTCCTCTTCGAAGGGGCCTTCACTTCTTTCTTCTTCTTGTTTTTCGATGGAGTAGCCTCGCGATGCGAGGTGTGCTCGGGGAGCTCGTCGTTGTCGTCGTCATGACGTTCGAGGCTTTTGCTCGCTTCGAGCTCACGCTGCCGCTGTCCGCGAGTTTTGCGGACCAGCGGGGCGACCTCTTCCTCGGACTCGTCATCGTCGCTGCTCCTGTCACTCTCGACGCCGCCCCTCGCAGGAGGCGATTCGCCCCTGTCCTGGATGGACGAGCTCGAATTCTCGTCGTCCACGGGTGGAAGCCACCCTTCCACCACTTGAAATAACTGCAATAAGCATGAGACAGTATTAGTATAACCGCGACAGCATCAACTGCGATTGCGAATGATAGAAAAATGACTTACCGTCGGGGCTGGATGCTTCGCGGTGTAGAAGCGACCCGCTTGGCCCGGTACATCGCCTGGGTAATCTTCTTCAGTGCCGGGAGGTAGTCCTCGAGTTGCCACTCGGTGAGGCAGGATTTCGTCGAGTCCTCCCGGCCCGTGTACTTGTACATGTAATGGTCACGGCGGGCCAGGGGAACGAGTCGCCGCCCGAGCCAGCAGTTGTACAAGTTAATGGTCTGAAGACCCTTCTTCTTCAGGCCGCGGATGGTTTGAAGCATTTCATCCACGACCATCCGCTGGTCCGTTGTAAGCTTGCCGACTTGGAGTCGGCGCGGCTCGGGCCGATCGGCGGAGTATCTCGGAATCGCTACCTCGCCGTCTGGAGTCGCCTCGCTGACGTAAAACCAAGACTTCTTCCACTCACTCGCCGCTTTGGCAGGTAGCATCAGGTCAAAAAAGGAGGCCTTCGAATTCAATTGAAACGTCAGGCCGCCCGCAGCGAGCATTGGGCCGCCTGCTTCTTCGCGACCGATCCTCCCGTGGAACAGATCTTGCCATAGGGGGAAGTAGGGCCTGCAGCCCAGGTAGCACTCGCAGAACGCCACGAAAATGGCGAGCTACTCGATGCTGTTCGGGCCCAGGTCCGATGGCTGGATCCCATAGAAGGCGTAGAAGCACCGAAAGAAGAGGGATGTAGGGAATCCCAGCCCCCGTTCCAGGTGGCTGGTGAAGCAGACGAATTCTCCCTCGCGCGGGTCCGGAGTCACCTCTCTGGCCGCAGGGATGCGCCACCTGCCGACGCGCAGGATTATGGCCTCCTCGAAGGACGCCAGTAGCGCTCTCGTACACTTGGACCTGCCCCATCGTTCGGTGGAGGGGGCCATTGGCGGAGAGGTTCGTGGAGGTCGGAGGATTTTGGATCGGATGGATCGCGATGCGGGAGAAACGGAGGTGCGCACAATCAAAGGAAATGATGAGGAGATGGTTCTCCCATCGCCTACCATTCCCTTTATATAGCGGTTGTTACCCGCCAAATCAGGGAGCCGTTACTACGCGGTGATTACGCCAAAATTTACCGTTGGATTACCCCAACGGCTAGTTTTGACTGCGTTCGACGGTCCAACTTCAGCCACTCGGCTCGCCGACCCAATCACTACAACAGTGACTAAGTATTGCGTCGACCCGTTCGCCGAGCTGCAACCAGAATGACTAGTTTTTCCCTTATTTAGGAGCCCGCCGCCAATTCGACTGGGTGTCCGCATTGGACCCTTATGTTCGATCGCCAAGAACCACCGCGCCCAATCGACGCCTCGGGGACTCTTGATGGGGATATGCCTACCGGTATACCCAAGATGACGTTCCGATCGCCCACGACCTGGCGAGTGGGCCTGCAAGACGGCGACTGGATCAAGACCTGGCGTGGATCCAAGCGACTGGAAGCTGAAGGCCCAGGAGAGTAGATAGGCCCAGTCAGATTAGGTTAAACGAGTACTGAAACCTTATATGAATCTTACTCTCCGGACCATTCCGGATCTCCTCGTGATATCCCGGATCCCATCCGAGACTCCGAACAACATTCAGTCTCTTACTCATCATTCCATAACTACTCAACAACATCGAATCCTTAAGTGTGTCTGTTGGAGATATGCCCAAGAGGCAATAATAAAGTGGTTATTATCATATCTTCATACTTATGTTAAATGTTTACATACCATGATATAATTGTATTAACCGGAAACATTAATACTTGTGTGATTTGTAAACATAAAAGAGTCCCTAGTAAAGCCTCTTGTTGAACTAGCTTGTTGGTTAATATGATCATGGTTTCCTGATCATGAACATAGAGATGTTATTAACAATAGGGTCATATCATTAGGAGAATGATGTGATGGACATACTCCTATAGTTAAGCGTAGCATAAAGATCAAGTCATTTAATATAGTTCATTTGCTATAAGCTTTCTGATACATAGTAACCTAATTCCTTCGACCATGAGATCATGTTAATCACCATCACCGGAAGGATGCTTTGATGACATCAAACACCACACCGTAACAGGGTGGCTATAAAGGTGGCATTGAGTATTCGGAAAGTATGGGTTGAGGCACATGGATCAAGAGTGGGATTTGTCCATCCATATGACGGATAGATATACTCTGGGCCCTCTCGGTGGAATGTCATCCAATTAGCTTGCAAGCATGTGACTGGTTCACAAGGGATCACATACCACGGGAACAAGAAAATAGTACTTATCGGTAACGAGGTTGAACTAGGTATGCAGAGATGCCGACGATCAAAACCTCGGATAAGTAAACTATCGTGAGACAAAGGGAAATTGGTATCGTATGTAAGTGGTTCATTCGATCGCAAAAGTAATCGTAGAAATATGTGGGATCCATATGAATTTCCAGATTCCTCTATTGGTTATTGATCGGAGAAGTGTCTCGATCATGTCCGCATAATTCACGAACCGTAGGAAGACACACTTAGGGAATCGATGCTGTTGAGTAGTTATGGAATGATGAGTAAGAGACCGAATGTTGTTTGGAGTCTCGGATGGGATCCAGGATATCACGAGGAGATCCGGAATGGTCCGGAGAATAAGATTCATATAAGGAAAGTCCTGTTTCGGAGTTGGGGAATGATTCCGGTGTTTTCACCGGGAATGTTCTAGAAGGTCCTAAGGTCCCAAGACCGGAGGGAAGGGTACATGAATGTGTCATAACGAGTTGGAATGGTTGCATCATGTACTAGGTATCATGGCTGGGCAAAATAAAAGGATAAATCAAATCCTAGTTTGAAAAGTCAAACGCCAATTTGAAAAGTCAAACGGCAAGTTTGCTTGGTGGAGGGAGAGTAGGAAACCTACTTGGAGGAAGTCCTACCTCCACCCGCCAAGGAGGAGGAGTTGGAGGAGGACTCCTCCCAACCGCGCCTCCTCCCACCTATAAAAGGAGGCAGGTGGCCCTTCCCTACACCTCAAACCCTAGCTTTGGCGCCCATCTCAAGTGCAGCCGCCTAGGGTTTCCCTCCAACTCCGAGTTGGGGCTCTCCCAAGCCCTAGCTGCCGCCAAGCTTCTCCCTTGGTGCCTCTAAACCCTAGATCGCCAAGGCCTCTCTCATAGTCCACCATACTCGCTCCGGCAAGGCGAAGCTCATGAGATCTCCTCTACTTCGCAGTCACTGCTGCCGGAATCACGAGGAGAGTGCTACAACCTCCGCGCCTCTTTGGAACAAGGAGAGGAAGGTCTTCATCGAATTTAACGTGATCGATCGGAAGCGCCTTGGAACGCAGCACCGGAAGGATCGTCTACGCGATCTCGAGATCGGAAGTGTACGACTACATCACCCACGATAATCTGCTCTCGTTAACCGCTTTGGATCTTCGAGGGTTAGTATTCTATTGACTCGTTGATACAATCTAGTCGATAGATCTTGGCTTGATCATAGATTAGATCTTGATTGTGTGTTCATGCGATAGAATTTTTTTGTTTTCCATGCTACGAACCCCTACAGTGGTATCAGAGCCGTGTCTATATGTAGATCTGTTGCACGAGTAGAACACGATGGTCATTGTGGTTGTTGATGCTTTTGTTGTCGATTGCTTCTTGTGTACTTTGCATCTTGCGGGATGGTGGGATGAAGCGGCCCGGGCTAACCTTACATGACATCGTTCATGAGACTTGCTCCACGCTTGATATGCAACTTGTATTGCATAAGTGGATTTGCGGGTGCCTGTTTCTCCCAACATAGTTAAGATTCAATTTACAATGGGTGATTGACAATACTAGTATCAATGTTATGGTTCTTGTTCGTAAGTTAGAACGACACTTATTGAAAGCCCCAAACCACGTAAAACATGCAAAGAAAATTAGAGGCGTCTAACTTTATTTTGCAGGGGTGTGCTGTGATGTGATATGGCCATGATTGTGATTATATATGATGTATGCAATGTTCCTTATTGTAAGTTGGCAACCGGAAGGAGCCATATGGTTGTTTCCATTAAATCCTTCGTGTCTATTATTCAAAGTAGTTGTAATAGTTGATGCTGGTGGAAGACAACCATGAAGCGGCGCCATTGACCTTGACGCCACACCGGTAATGATGGAGATCATGTTCGTGCTTGAAGATGGATATCGGAAGCACAAGAAGAAAGGCCATATCATATCACATATTATGAATTGCATGTGATGTTAATCCTTTTATGCATCTTGTATTGCTTAGTTTACGACGGTAGCATTATAAGATGATCCCTCAAGCACACAATTTCAAGTTTTAAAGTGTTCATCCTTAGTAAGCACCATTGCTAAATCTTGTTGTTTCGAAGCACCACGTGATGATCGGGTGTGTTAGATTCTGCGAGTGTATACAACGTGAGCAAGTCAGATTTGCTCATGCGGGAGCTAAGGTTTGATCTTGACGAGCCTAGCATGTACAGACATGGTCTCGGAACACGGATCACCGAAAGGTAAAGCATGAGTCATATAGTAGATATGATGAACATGTTGATTGTTCGCCATTAAAGCTACATCAACTCTCGTGATGATCGGTTTTGATGTGGTGGATTTGGTTCGTGTGATCACTAAAACAATGTGAGGGATATTGTTTTGAGGGAGTTCAACGGCAATATGATTAAAAGTTGAACACTATTTATCATAAATTAAATCAAAGTGAATTTGCATAATTGTTGTAGTCATTGGCATCCGTTTACCACCTTGCGCTTAGTTATAATTGAGATGATAGAACTATAGAATTCTGGTTAGTTACTTTACGAACTGGTATCGTATTGTTTTGAAGTGTTAATATAAAGTTTAAACGTCCTATTGCAAACTTTCAGTAAGTTCCGGTTACTCCATGAAGTTTAATAATTGGTATTAAATCAAGAGTGACAATTCCAAGAGTTAGTGTATGAGTGTCATGTTTGTCTCCACGATTCTTGATATTCAAAGAATTGTCTTAATATCAAGGTTATCTAGGATCTGAAAGAGTTGTTTCAGAAACCATGATGTGTGGAAGATATTGTGATATCTGAAACGAAGTTTTGGTTGCAACATGATAGAGTATAATATGGCAAAAGTCATGTTCTCATATTTGATGAGAATTTGCAAAAGGTTGGAGACACTAGTTGTCCTAATCCTCCAAAAGGTTTGGGAGAGCAACATTATACTCGCGATTGACCGCAATAAGCTAAAGTAGCTTGATCATGAATAATTCCATGGTAAGGGTGAATATTTGATGTAGGTAAAATATTTACTACACCAAGAGATTACTAAAGAATGGAATTTGAAAGCACACCAAACATTTGATGATGGTGATCTACTTCAAAGTGCAAGTCCAAAGACATTGGTATTTAACTATACATGCTTTGGACTATGTGTCATGTCTATGGCTCCACTATTGATGTTGATAGATTTTTTCAAACAAAAAAAGGAAATACTGAAAGAGAATCTCATAAATATATGGCAGAAAAGAAAAGACTAGAATTGTTCAGCTTAAGTATATAGATGATATACATGTTATGGCTATATTCTTTGCTTATTAAACAATGTGGTTCTTAAGTATTTGATACTGAATTTGTTGGTATGAATCGTCATACGAAACAACAAAATTCATGAACTACAATGGCCTAAGTAACTAGCAAAAGAATATGTGATGATGTTCATCGAGAACAAATAAAGAATTATTGTGTTGCTCGTTAAACATCAAAGCTTGCCTTCAAGATTTGTTTTATCATGTATTATGAGAACAAAAGGGTTGTTCAAATAATTGCCGTAATCCATAAAAGATGGATGATTCACAAATCTCGTTGGAGAAATCACATCCATAAAATTAGTGCTAAAAATGTCGAAAGACAAATTGATTGAAAGATCACTTAGGAAGTGACATCGCCGTTTAAAATTATATTGGAAAGAAAACATGAAGAAACTCCATGTGGATGGAATTTTGGAGTATTTTGATTTTTGATCAAATGACGCTTGTGAAACTTTCCTAGAGATAATTAAAACTTCGTTCATAAGCCAAAAGGGAACGAATGACTAGCTTATTGGAACTTGTACATATTGTTGTCCATTATGTGTAGTCAAGAGCGATGGATTTCAACTTCATATGCTTCCTTCGAAAATTTGAGTGAATATATGAATATTTACTTAATAAGGATGAAGTATGAAACATTTGAAAAGTTCAAAGATTTTCAAGATGAAGTGCAAAATCATTATAACAAGAATATAAATAGTTTATGATAAGATCATAAAGGAAGATATTTGAGTTACAAGTTTAGCGTAATACCGAAGATTTAAGGAATCGTTCCATGGATTTGCATTTCCCGAAACACCATAAGAGTATGGAGCGTTCGAGATATGTAATTAAACCTTGTTTGACATGGTAATATCAAAGGTATAATTCATAAAACTGCTATTATATTTTAAAGATTAAAATCTTTAGAGACTACTGTTTTCCATTGAAAAGAGCTCCATCATAATCCGTTGAAATGACACCATATAAAGTTATGGTTTGGGATTAAACCCAAGTTATCCTTTCTTAAACATTGGTATGCTATGCATAAGAAAGATGTTTGCAACCAAAGTCGGATGAACCTGTCTTTGTATGTTATTTCGAATAACTGTTAAGTATTCCTCCATAAACATCGGAGACAAAAGTGTTTGTCACTTAGAACGTCAAGTTTCTTTGAGAAGGAATTTTTCGTGAAAAGATAAGTGGGAGGACAATAGAACTTCGATAAGGATTAAAAGAACCTTAGCTATATGTGCAAAGTTGCGCAGCGCCGAAAAGTGTTCCGGAGGCAGCAACAATGCTCATGGCTCACATGCTTCAAAGGTTGTGGTTACGAAGGTCGAAGTTTCTATTGAACCAAGTAGGTCGGGTAAACAATCAAATACCAAGATTTGAGGGTTGAATCATTATTTGAGAATAATGAACGGACTACATGCAAAGAAGCGATGATGGGCCCTGACTCCTTAAAATGGCTTGAAGCCATAAAATCCGTGATAGTTCCATACACGAGAAATCAAGCTTTGAACTTGAAGGACCCTCGAGAAAGGTGTAAGACCTTACAGTTGTGTTTGGATCTATAAATAAATAGACATGGATGTTTTCACATCTATGAAATGGTCGACATGTTAGGAAAGAGTTCACAACAATGTTCAAAGGTTGATTATGACAAGATTTGATCTTTCATAGCAATATTTAGTCTAGACGGATTAATGTAGCAACCACTACATATAATTTTGTTATGTCGTAGTTGAATAAACAAAACACGTTCTTCTAATAGAATTGTTACCTAGGGCGTGTGCATAACACGGTCCAAAGGGTTTTGTTATTTCAAAGCATGCTAAAAGCGTATGCAAAGTTCAATGGTTGAAGTGAGCATCGCGGAGTTGGAATCTTCACTATGATGAAACTGTTAAAAGAGTTTAATTTCATCGGAGACAATGAAGATGCTTGCATTTGCAAGAAATTCAGTGGGAGCACTAAGACATGTTTCTAATACATTATGTGGAAGACATATTGTTGATTGGAAATGATGTATATTTTATTAACACATATTAAGAATTTCATCCCGATGAAAGACTTAGGCAAAACCCAAATATTTGGCATCAATAGACGCTAATATGGTTGTGCCGAAAGTACATAGATGAGCATTGAATGAGTTCAATATAGAAACTACAAGAAAGGTTCTTGTCACACAGAAAGGATTGAATGAGTTCAATATTGATGATATATTCAAGTGTATTGACACTTGGTAAGTGGAACAAAGATTCAAGTATAGATTGATACTTGATGTATGAAATCACAAAGAGTATTTATATCAATCATACTGTGATATGTACAAATCCAGATATGTCCTATGCTCTAAATTTTATGATCATATACCAGAATGATTCATAAGATGATCATTGGACGATAGTAAGGATATTCTTATGATCTTTTGGAATAACTAAGAGTATATTATTTTGTAGAAGTGACAAATAGATGGTTAGTTCATTGTAAAAGTTCTACATTGATACTAGTTTTGTCACAAAATACAAACTAAGTTTATCTCAATCTAAACTAAGGGTGGCACAATATGATGGAAAGTAAGTTCCATAATGGATTTGGATGAGTTCCAAAGTTAAGACATTGTGACAGATACTACAACAAAAGGCTAAGTATATGATTGTTATTATAGCAGCTAAAGAGGGCATTTGTGTAAAGTAGTTTGTTATCAAACTAGGTGGAGTTCACAGCGGGATAATACTATGAAGATATATTGTACGACAATATTATCAACATGTTTTAACCCCAAAGAACTAAAGGTCTCACCAAAGGACCAAATTTATACAAAGCCATCTCATTAGAGAATGAGTGATGCGTAGAGACGCAAAGACATGCAATTACACACGGACCTGGAAGTGTCAGATCCGGAGATCAGTTGACCACTAGCAATCGTGTACATACAACACCAGAAAGCCATAGGTGTTGAATACACAAAGGTTTAGAACTATATTATTGACTCTAGTGCAAGTGGGAGACTGTTGGAGATATGCCCAAGAGGCAATAATAAAGTGGTTATTATCATATCTTCATACTTATGATAAATGTTTACATACCATGCTATAATTGTATTAACCGGAAACATTAATACTTGTGTGATTTGTAAACATAAAAGAGTCCCTAGTAAAGCCTCTTGTTGAACTAGCTTGTTGGTTAATATATGATCATGGTTTCCTGATCATTAACATAGAGATGTTATTAACAACAGGGTCATATCATTAGGAGAATGATGTGATGGACATACTCCTATAGTTAAGCGTAGCATAAAGATCAAGTCATTTAATATAGTTCATTTGCTATAAGCTTTCTGATACATAGTAACCTAATTCCTTCGACCATGAGATCATGTTAATCACCATCACCGGGAGGATGCTTTGATGACATCAAACACCACAACGTAACAGGGTGGCTATAAAGGTGGCATTGAGTATTCGCAAAGTATGGGTTGAGGCACATGGATCAAGAGTGGGATTTGTCCATCCATATGACGGATAGATATACTTTGGGCCCTCTCGGTGGAATATCATCCAATTAGCTTGCAAGCATGTGACTGGTTCACAAGGGATCACATACCACGGGAACGAGAAAAGAGTACTTATCGGTAACAAGGTTGAACTTGGTATGCAGAGATACCGACGATCAAAACCTCGGATAAGTAAACTATCGTGAGACAAAGGGAAATTGGTATCGTATGTAAGTGGTTCATTCGATCGCAAAAGTAATCGTATAAATATGTGGTAGCCATATGAATTTCGAGATTCCTCTATTGGTTATTGATCGGAGAAGTGTCTCGATCATGTCCGCATAATTCACGAACCGCAGGGAGACACACTTAAGGATTCGATGTTGTTGAGTAGTTATGGAATGATGAGTAAGAGACCGAATGTTGTTCGGAGTCTCAGATGGGATCCGGGATATCACGAGGAGATCCGGAATGGTCAGAAGAATAAGATTCATATAGGGAAAGTCCTGTTTCGGAGTTGGGGAATGATTCCGGTGTTTTCACCGGGAATGTTCTAGAAGGGTCTGGAAGGTCCGGCACTCCGGAGGGGAAGGGTACATGAATGTGTCATAACAAGTTGGAATGGTTGCATCATGTACTAGGTATCATGGCTGGGAAAAATAAAGGGATAAATCAAATCCTAGTTTGAAAAGTCAAACGCCAATTTGAAAAGTCAAACGGCAAGTTTGCTTGGTGGAGGGAGAGTAGGAAACCTACTTAGGGAGGAAGTCCTACTCCCTCCACCCACCGGCCAAGGAGGAGGAGTTGGAGGAGGACTCCCTCCTCCCAACCGCGCCTCCCTCCCACCTATAAAAGCAGGGGCAGGGGTGCCCCTCTTCCCTACACCTCAAACCCTAGCTTTGGCGCCTCCATATCCAAGTGCAGCCGCCGCCTAGGGTTTCCCCTCCAACTCAGCGAGTTGGGGCTCTCCCCAAGTCCTAGACGCCGGCCAAGCTTCCTCCCTTGGTGCCTCTAAACCCTAGATCGCCAAGGCCTCTCTCATAGTCCACCATACTGCCCGCTTAAGGCGGCTGCGAGATCTCCCTCTACTTAGGTACCACGTCAGGCCGATTTTGGAATCACGAGGAGAGTGCTACAACCTCCGCTGGAACAAGGGAGAGGAAGGTCTTCATCGAGTCGAACGTGTGATCGATCATGGAAGCGCTGCAGAACGCAGCCGGAAGGATCGCTCACGCGATCTCGAGATCGGAAGTGTACGACTACATCACCCACGAGAATCTGCTCTCGTTAACCGCTTTGGATCTTCGAGGGTTAGTATTCTATTGACTCGTTGCTACAATCTAGTAGATAGATCTTGGCTTGATCATAGATTAGATCTTGATTGTGTGTTCATGCGATAGAAATTTTTTGTTTTCCATGCTACGAACCCCTACAGTGTCTCCCTACGGTTCGTGAATTATGCGGACATGATCGAGACACTTCTCCAAACAATAACCAATAGAGGAATCTGGAAATTCATATGGCTCCCACATATTTCTACGATTACTTTGCGATCGAATGAACCACTTACATACGATACCAATTCCCCTTTGTCTCACGATAGTTTACTTATCCGAGGTTTTGATCGTAGGTATCTCTGCATACCTAGTTCAGCCTCGTTACTGATAAGTACTCTTTTCTCGTTCCCGTGATATGTGATCCCTTGTGAGCCAGTCACATGCTTGCAAGCTAATTGGATGACATTCCACCGAGAGGGCCCAGAGTATATCTATCCATCATATGGATGGACAAATCCCACTCTTGAGCCATGTGTCTCAACCCATACTTTCCGAACACTCAATGCCACCTTTATAGCCACCCAGTTACGGTGTGGTGTTTGATGTCATCAAAGCATCCTTCCGGTGATGGTGATAAGCATGATCTCATGGTCGAAGGAATTAGGTTACTATGTATCAGAAAGCATATAGCAATTGAACTATTAAAATGACTTGATCTTTATGCTACGCTTATCTATAGGAGTATGTCCATCATACCATTCTCCTAACGATATGTTCTTGTTGTTAATAACATCTCAATGTTCATGATACGGAAACCGCAATCATTTATTAACCAACAAGCTAGTATTATGAAGAGGCTTTACCAGGGACTCTAATTTAGTTTACAAATCACACAAGTATTAATGTTTCCTTGTTAATAATGTTATAGCATGAATGTAAACATTTATCATAAACACAAAGATATAATAATAACTACATTTATTACTGCCTCTAGGGCATATCTCCAATAGTCTCCCACTTGCACTAGAGTCAACTAATCTAGATTACATGGTAATATACCGAACACCCATGTCAGTTTGGTGTTGGTCATGTTTTGCCCTCGGGGGAGGTTTAGTCGACGGATCCGCCATATTCAGATCTGTGTGTACTTTGCAAATCTTTATGTCACCATCTTGGACATGTTCTCGAATAGCGTGAAAACGTATCTTGATGTGCTTCACCTTCTTGTGTGACATTGGTTCTTGCGCATTGGCTATGGAGCCCATGTTATCACAATAGATAGACATTCGGTCCAGCACACTTGGAACCACACCGAGCTCTGTAATGAACTCCTTCATCCATATCGCTTCTTGTGAAGCCTCTGAAGCAGCTATGTATTCCGATTCAGTTGAAGATCTCGCCATAACGCTTTGCTTTGCACTCCTCCAGCTAACTGCTGCACCATTCAAAGTAAATACGTATCCAGATTGAGATTTAGAATCATCCGGATCGGTGTTCCAACTAGCATCGGTGTAACCATTAACAACGAGTTGTTCATCACCTCCATAAGAAAGAACCATATCCTTAGTTCTTCTCAAGTACTTAAGGATGTTTTTGACCGCTGTGCAATGATCCACTCCTAGATCACTTTGATATCTGCTAGTTAAACTAGCAGCATATGCAATGTCAGGTCTAGTACATAGCATAGCATACATTAGAGATCCTATGGCTGAGGCATAGGGAGTCTTACTCATCCTTTCTCTATCTTCTGTCGTTGCTGGACTTTGAGTTTTACTCAAGGTCGTATTGGGCAACATGGGCAAGAACCCTTTCTTGCTATCTTCCATTCCAAATCTCTTTAGAACTTTGTCCAAATATGTACTTTTGTGACAATGATATTAGGCGCCTCGATCTATCTCTATAAATCTTTATGCCTAATATGTAAGCTGCTTCGCCAAGATCTTTCATTGAAAAACTATTATTCAAATATTCCTTGACACTATTAAGAAGGTCTACATCATTCCCAATCAACAATATGTCATCTACATATAGTATTAAGAATGCTACAGAGCTCCCACTCACTTTCTTGTAAATACAAGCTTCTCCATAAGTTTGTATAAAACCAAAACCTTTTGATTACCTTATCAAAACATTGATTCCAACTTCGGGATGCTTGCTTCAATCCATATATGGACTGTTGAAGTTTGCATACCTTGTTAGCATCTTTAGGATCGACAAAACCTTTGGGTTGCATCATATACAACTCTTCATCAATGTCTCCATTGAGGAACGCTGTTTTGACATCCATCTGCCATATCTCATAATCGTAATATGCAACGATTGCTAACAAAATCCTCACAGACTTTAGCTTCGCTACTGGTGAGAAAGTCTCATCGTAGTCAACTCCTTGAATTTGTCGAAACCCTTTTGCGACAAGTCGGGCTTTATAGACAGTAACATTACCATCAGCATATGTTTTCTCCTTGAAAATCCATTTGTTCTCGACAATTTCGCCATCCAGAAGTCCACCAAAGTCCATACTTGGTTTTCGTACATGGATCCAATCTCGGATTTCATGGCTTCTTGCCATTTATTGGAATCTGGGCTCATCATCGCTTCCTCATATGTCGCAGGGTCATCGGTGTTGTCCACCAACATGACACTCATAACAGGATCATACCAATCAGGAGTGGTACGAGTTCTCGTTAACCTGCGAGGCTTTGTAGCAACTTCAACCGAAGTTTCATGATCATCATCATTAGCTTCCTCTCTTATTGGTGCATGCACCACAAGATTTTCTTCCGGTGCTACGCTACTCGCAAGTTCGAGAGAAGGTTAAACAACCTCGTCGAGTTCTACTTTACTTCCAGTCACTTCTTTTGAGAGAAATTCCTTCTCTAGAAAGGATCCATTCTTGGCAACGAAGATTTTTCCTTCGGATCTATGATAGAAGGTATACCCAATAGTTTCCTTTGGGTATCCTATGAAGACGCATTTTTCCGCTTTGGGTTCAAGCTTGTTCGGCTGTAACTTCTTTACATAGGATTCGCAACCCCAAACTTTAAGGAACGACAATTTATGTTTCTTCCCAAGCCATAATTCATACAGTGTCGTTTCAACGGATTTAGATGGTTCCCTATTTAAAGTGAATGCGGCTGTTTATAATGCATAACCCCAAAATGATATCGGTAAATCTGTAAGTGGCATCATAGAACGAACCATATCCAAGAGAGTCTGATTACGACGTTCGGACACACCATTACGTTGTGGTGTTCCCAGCGGTGTCAATTGTGAAAGTATTCCGCATTTCTTTAAATGCTCGCCAAACTCGTAATTTAGATATTCACCTCCACGATCAGAACATAGAAATGATATCTTCTTGTTACGTTGATTCTCCACCTCACTTTGAAATTCCTTAAACTTCTCGAAAGTTTTGGACTTATGTTTCATGAAATAGATATACCCATATCTACTCAAGTCATCCATGAAGGTAAGAACCTAACGATAACCACCGCACGATGCTACACTTATTGGACCACACACACATCGGTATGTATGATTTCCAATAAGTCCGTAGCTCGCTTCATCATACCAGAAAATGGAGTCTTAGTCATTTTACCCATCAGACATACTTCGCATCTTTCAAGTGATTCAAAATCAAGTGATTCAAGAAGTCCATCGGAATGGAGTTTCTTCATACGCTTCACTCCAATGTGACCAAGACGACAGTGCCACATATAGGTCGAGTTATCGCTCAATTTCAAACGTTTAGCTTCAATTTATTAATATGTGTATTTCCAGTATCGAGATTCAATAAGAATAGACCATCTATCAAAGGTGCATGTGCATAAAACATATTACTCATATAAATCGAACAACCATTATTCTCGGACTTAAACAAGTAACCGTCTCGCAATAAACAAGATCCCGATATAATGTTCATGCTTAACGCAGGAACCAAATAACAATTATTTAAGTATAAAACTAATCCCGATGATAGATGAAGAGGTAGCGTGCCGACCGCGATCACATCAACCTTTGATCCATTTCCAACGCGCATCGTCACCTCGTTCTTCGCTAGCTTCCGTTTATTCTGCAAAG
Organism: Avena longiglumis; assembly: GCA_030063025.1. Lineage (NCBI taxonomy): Eukaryota > Viridiplantae > Streptophyta > Magnoliopsida > Poales > Poaceae > Avena > Avena longiglumis. The sequence continues at coordinate 454,415,265 of CP125978.1, read as the reverse complement.
ACCGTTTCGAGTTACAAATATGAGCAACCGAACCAAGATTAAATACCGTGCACTACTACGAGTACTAGTGAGATACACATCAATAACATGTATATCGGATATACCTTTCTTCTTGATGTTGCCGTTCTTCAAATCGCTAAGTACTTTGGGCAATTCCATAAAGGACCTCTCCCTTGCAAGAAAAGCACTCAAGATCGTGCTTAGGTGCCTTGGTCTTCACTGGTGCGACAACTTTCTTACCGACCTTCTTGAAGTTTCCTTTGCTTAGACTTGCCTTTCTTGAATTTGGTGGTCTTATTGACCATCAACACTTGGTGCTCTTTCTTGATCTCCACTTCTCTGATTTCAATATGGAGAAGAGTTCGCAATCGCTTGTTCATGCTTTGCATATTGTAGTTCATCACAAAGTTCTTGTAACTTGGTGGCGTGATTGGAGGACACGTAAATCCCAAAGCATTAGGAATCACTATACCCAAGCTTTGGAGTTTGTTTGCGTCTGCACATCTTAAGCACATGCTCACCGACGAGTGCCCTCTTCCATCTTGCAGCTTAAAGAACTTTTCAAGCCTCATAACTCTCAACTGTCGTGAGTCTCAAATATCAATTTGAGTTCACGGACAATATCATGTGGGTCATGGTTCTCAAACCTTTCAAGCTCCAATTCCAAACCATACAAAATAGCACACACTGATCGTGGAGTACTAATTCTTCCGAGAGGTAAACGTTCTTTACTTCATCGGTAGCATCACCGCAGCGGTCACCCAAATGTGCATCCAAAGACATAGGTCAAATTACCAGCATTGAGGACAATCCTCAAATTGCAGAACCAATCCGCGAAGTTGCTTCCATTGTTTTTTAACTTCTCTTTCTCTAGGAACGCATTAAAATTGATGGTAGGGGCCGCCATTGATCTACAACATATTTGCAATAGTTTAGACTAAGTTTATGACAAATTGAGTTCTAATTAATAGTTAAATTAATCTAGGTGAACTCCCACTCAAAACAATATCCCTCACATTGTTTTAGTGATCACACGAACCAAATCCACCACATCAAAAACCGATCATCACGAGAGTTGATGTAGCTTCAATGGTGAACAATCGACATGTTCATCATACCTACTATATGACTCATGCTTTACCTTTCGGTGATCCGTGTTCCGAGACCATGTCTGTACATGCTAGGCTCGTCAATATCAAACCTTAGCTTCCGCATGAGCAAATCTGGCTTGCTCACGTTGTATACACTTGCAGAATCTAACACACCCGATCATCACGTGGTGCTTCAAAACAACAAGCTTTAGCAATGATGCTTGCTAAGGATGAACACTTTAAAACTTGAAATTTATGTGCATGAGGGATCATATTATAATGCTACCGTCGTTAACTGAGCAATACAAGATGCATAAAGGATTTACATCACATGCAATTCATAATATGTGATATGATATGGCCTATCTTCTTGTGCTTCCGATCTCCATCTTCAAGCACGAACATGATCTCCATCATCACCGGCATAGCGTCAAGGTCAATGGCGTCGTTTCATGGTTGTCGTCCACCAGCTCCAACTATTACAACTACTTTGAATAGACACGCGGGTCTTAAAGAAATTAAAGACAGCCATATAGCTCCTGCCGGTTGCCAACTTACAATAAGGAACATTGCATACATCAAATATAATCACAATCATGGCCATACCACATCACAGCACACCCCTGCAAAACAAAGTTAGACGCCTCTAATTTTCTTTGCATGTTTTACGTGGTTTGGGGATTTCGATAAGTGTCGATCTAACTTACGAACAAGAACCACAACGTTGATGTTTGAACTATCAAGTGCCCGTTGTAAACTGGATCTATACTATAATGGGAGACAGACACCCACAAAGCCACTTATGCAATACAAGTTGCATGTTGAGCGTGGAGCAAGTCTCATGAACGATGTCATGTAAGGTTAGCCCGGGCCGCTTCATCCCATCATACCGCAAGATGCAAAGTACACAAGAAGCAATTGATAATAAAAGCACCACCGCCCACAATGACCATTATGTTCTACTTGAAGGGTTTTGCAGCATAGTAAATCAAAAAAATTCTACGGATGCGAACGGGAAAGCCAAGATCTAATCTAGGAGATGCAAACAATGAGGGGGAATAGATGAGATCTTCATATCCTTGAAGATTCGCACAGCGGAACGTTCGACGGAACGTGGGTGATGTAGTCATACTCGCTTCTCCTCCTCGCCATCTGATCCGATCTAACACCGCAAGTGGCGATGCCTCCGAGAGATGCACACGTGCGGCACCTAGACGTCTCCTCCTTCCTCGGTCCATCAAGTATGGTGGAGAGATGGATTGGATCTACAACGCGACGGCGCGGTGCAAGTGGTGGAGAGTTTCTGCAGCAGGGCTTCGCCTACACGCAGTCGGGAGGGAGAGAGAGGAGGCAGCAGGCTAGGGCTTGAGGAGGAGGTGTAGGAGGGTTCGCCCAGCCCTCTTTATATAGAGGGTGGGCCAGCCTGCCCTCCCCAAGCCCTAGGGTCAAGCCAAGGAGGGAGGAGGGGGCAAGTTCCCCACCCTTCTAGAAGCTCCCTAGGGTTTCCCTAGGGTTTGGCCGGTGGGCCCTATGGGGCCTTGTGACTGGCCCAATGCGCTGTGGCACTCCTCATAGGCCCATGCCCGCCTCCCGGCAGGGGCCACGTTGGTCCCCCTCCGGAAGGTTCTAGAAGCTTCCGGTACAATACCGATTAACCCGAAACAATTCCGAACTCCAAAAACTGCATTGCCTTATATGAATCTTATTCTCTGGACCATTTCGGAGCCTCTCGTGACGTCCTGGATCTCATTCGAGACTCCGAACAAAAACTCATAAACCAATTATCCAATCTATCCTAGCGTCGAGACACGTTAAGTGTGTGACCCTTCGGGTTCGAGAATATGCAGACATGATCTTATATCAATAATCAACAGGGTCCTGAAACCCATATTGACTCTACACATTCATCGATGATCATATCGGATGAACCACGATGCCAGGATTCAATCAATCCCACATATATATTCCTTCGTCGCGATATTTTACTTGCCCGAGATTTGATCGCTTGCATACCATCATACCTAGTTCAATATCGCTCACAACAAGTACTTTACTCGCTCGTAATCCGATATCACTTTGTGATTAACTCCTTAACCACATGCTTGCAAGCGGTGTTGATATCGACATCGAGTGGGCCCGAAGTATATCTCTCCGACTTGGGAGGGACAAATCCCATCTCGATAGATACAACCCAACAGGTACTTTCCGATCACCTGAGAGACACCTTTATGATCACCCTCTCATAGGATGACGTTTGATGACCTCAAAGCTTTCTTCCGATACCAGGGGGTTGTATTATCTCATGGTATAAGGAATACAATATTTGACATAAGAAAAGCTTCGCAAAGATGAACACGATGACACGATCTAATTGCTCCGCTTATTTTGGGTCTGTCCATCATACCATTCTCCCAATGATATGATCTCATTATTAATCGACAACTCATATACATGGTTAGGAAACCTTAACCATCATTAATCAATGAGCTAGTCCATAGAGGCGTACTAGGGACACGGTGTTGTTCACAAACCACACAAGTATTAAAGTTTCCGCTTAATACAATTCTAGCATGGAATATAAACTTTATCATGAACAAGAATTATAATAATAACATCTTTATTATTGCCTCTAGGGCATAATTCCAACAGTCTCCCACTTGCACTAGAGTCAATAATCTAGTTTACATCTGGTAACAATCTAACACCCATGGCACTAAGGTGCTGATCATGTTTTGCACGTGGAAGAGGTTTAGTCAATGGATCTGCGACATTCAGATATGTATGTACTTTGCTAATCTTCAGATCTCCATCTGCTATATAATCTCGGATTATATGAAACTTGCGGTTGATATGCTTGGTCTTTGGATCATATCTTGGTCCTTAGCGAGTGCTATGGCGCCAGTGTTGCCACACAATATCTCCAGTGGGTCCAATGCACTTGGAACCACACCAAGCTCAGTGATGAAGTTCCTGATCCAAACTCCTTCACTTGACGCTTCTACATCAGCCATGTATTCCGCTTCTACTGTAGATCCCGCGATCACGCTTTGCTTGCAGCTTCTCCAGCTCACAGCTCCTCCATTCAAAATATAAACGTATCCTGTCTGAGATTTAGAATCATCCTTGTCGGTGTCGAAACTAGTGTCGACGTAACATTTTACGACGAGCTGTTCATCACCTCCATAGACTAAGAACATTTCTTTAGTCCTATTTAGGTACTTTAGTATGTTCTTCACGGCTGTCCAGTGTTACACTCCTGGATCACTTTGGTATCTGCTCGTCAAACTAAGAGCATTGGACATATCCAGTCTAGTACACAGCATGGCATACATGATAGAACCTATGGCCGAGGCATAAGGCACTTTGCTCATAGCTTCTCTATCGTTTACCATAGCTGGACAATGATCCTTGCTCAATATCTTACCTGACAACATAGGCACTAAACCTTTCTTTTCCTTATCCATTCTGAACCTTTTCAGAACTTTGTCTAGGTATGTACTCTGGCTTAAAGCTATCAGGCGTCTTTGTCTATCTCTATAGATTTTGATGCCCAATATATAAGCAGCTTCACCTAGGTCTTTCATTGAAAAACATTTGTTCAAATAACTCTTCACATCATTAAGCATGTTTATGTCATTTCCAATAATCAATATGTCATCCACATATAGTACCAGAAATGTCACTGAGCTCCCACTCACTTTCTTGTAGATACAAGCTTCGTAGCAATTTGGAACAAATCCAAAGCTCTTGATCACTTGATCAAAACGAAGGTTCCAACTCCGAGATGCTTGCTTCAGTCCATAAATTCAACGCTGAAGTTTGCACACTTTATCAGCATCCTTAGAATCGACAAAACCTTCGGGTTGCATCATATACAACTCTTCATCAATGTTGCCACTGAGGAACGCAGTCTTGACATCCATCTACCATATTTCATAATCATAAAATGCAGCAATTGCTAATAAGATCCGAATGGACTTAAACATCGCTACGGGAGAGAAAGTCTCATCATAGTCAACACCTTGAACTTGTCGAAAACCTTTCGCGACAATTCGTGCCTTATAGACGGTAACATTACCATCCGCGTCCGTTTTCTTCTTGAAGATCCATTTGCACTCAACGGCCTTTCGGTCGCTAGGAGGGTCCACCAAAGTCCATACTTGATTTTCGCTCATGGATCCCAATTCGGATTTCATGGCCTCTAGCCATTTCTCCGAGTCTGGGCTCATCATCGCTTCCTCATAGTTCGCAGGTTCACTGCCGTCTACTAACAAGACAGTTAAGACAGGGTTTTCGTACCACTCAGGAGGGGCACGCGACCTTGTCGACCTGCGACGTTCAGTAGCAGCAGCATCCGAAGCTTCATGATCCTTGTCATTAGCTTCCTCTATTGTTGGTGCAGGCGGCACTGGAACAATTTCAGGTGCTGCGCTACTCTCCAATTCAAGAGAAGGTTCCACAACCTCGTCTAGCTCTACTTTTCTCCCACTCACTTCTTTCGAGAGAAACTCCTTCTCAAGAAAGGATCCGTTCTTTGCAACAAACACTTTGCCTTCGGTTCTGTGATAGAAGGTATACCCAATAGTTTCCTTAGGGTATCCTATGAAGACGCATTTCTCCGCTTTGGGTTCGAGCTTGTCCGGCATCAACTTCTTGACGTAAGCTTCAGATCCCCAAACTTTAAGAAACGACAACTTAGGTTTAGCACCAAACCATAGTTCATACGGTGTCGCCTCAACGGATTTAGATGGTGCCCTATTTAAAGTGAATGCAGCGGTTTCTAATGCATAACCCCAAAATGATAACGCAAATCGAAAGAGACATCATTGATCGGACCATATCTAATAGAGTTTGATTTGAGCTCGGACACACCATTGCGCTGTGGTGTTCCGGGTGACGTGAGTTGCGAAATGATTCCGCTTTCTTTAAGATGCGTGAGAAAATCATAACTCAAATATTCACCTCCACGATCGGATCGTAGAAACTTAATTTTTCTGTTACGATGGTTCTCCACTTCATTCTGAAATTCTTTGAACTTTTCAAACGTTTCATATTTATGTTTCATTAAATAGATATACCCATATCTACTTAAGTCATTGGTAAAAGTGAGAAAATAGCGATATCCACCGCGCGTCGAAACACTCATCGGTCCACATACATCGGTATGTATGATTTCCAACAAGTCTGTTGCTCGCTCCATAATTCCGGAGAACGGGGTTTTGATCATCTTGCCCATGAGGCATGGTTCGCATGTGTCAAATGATTCAAAATCAAGAGACTCCAAAAGTCCATCAGAATGGAGTTTCTTCATGCGTTTTACACCAATATGACCTAGATGACAGTGCAACAATAAGTAGTATTATCACTATCTACCTTGCATCTCTTAGCCTCAATGTTATGGATGTGTGTTTCATCCCTTTCGAGATTCAGAAGAAATAAACCATTCACAGCAGGTGCATGACCATAAAATATGTTACTCATATAAATAGAACAACCATTATTCTCAGATTTAAATGAATAACCGTCTTGCAATAAACACGATCCAGATATGATGTTCATACTCAACGCAGTCACATAATAACATTTATTAAGGTTTAAAACTAATCCCGAAGGTAAAACTAAGGAGAGCGTGCCGACGACCATCACATCAACTCTTGATCCGTTGCCAACGCGCATCGTCACCTCATCCTCGCAGTTGCCGTATTCCGTAGCTCCTGCTTCGAGTTACAAATATTAGCAACCGAACCGATCAAATACCGTGCACTACAACGAGGGCTAGTAAGGAAAACATCAATAACATGTATATCAAATATACCTTTGATGGTGCCACCTTCTTGTCCGCTAAGTACTTCGGACACTTGCGCTCAAAGGACCCTTGTCCTTGCAATAGAAGCACTCAGTGTCCGGCTTAGGTCCAGACTTGAGCTTCTTCTCAGCAGGGGCAACGCGCTTGCCGCCGCCTTTCTTGAAGGGCTTCTTTGCACCCTTACCTTTCTTAAAGTTGGGGGGCTTGTTGACCATCAACACATGATTATCCTTTTTGATGGCCACCTCCGTAGCCTTCATCTTAGCAAAGAGCTCGGTGATCGTATCAGTGGAACCAGTCTGATTATGAGTCACTAAAAAACTTTTGTAGCTGAGAGGGAGTGATTGCAGAACCCTGTCAATCTTGAGCTCCTCTAGAATCTTGCAGTCCAGTTGCTCAAGGCGTTGAGTGTAGCCCGACATCTTTATGGCGTTCTCACTAATAGAACTCCCTTCCTCCATCTTGCACTTAAAGAATTTCTCAGAGATCTCATATCTCTCAGAACGGGCATGAGTCTGAAACATAGTTTTCAGCTCCTCAAGAATCTCAAAGGGCCCGGGATAGTCTTCAAAATGATTTTGAAGGTCCGATTCCATAGCAAACAACATGGTGCTCTTAATCACACCATAATCATCTTTGCGCGACTGATAAACAGCTTTCTCATCAGCCGGCGCATCTACAGCAGGGGCGTCACCTAGCGCATCTTCAAGGACATAGTCCTTTTGTCCGCCAGCGAGAATGATTCTCAGAGAACCATTTGGTGAAGTTAGACCCATTGTTTCTAAGCTTTTCTTTCTCAGCAAAAACGTTGAAGTTGAAGTTGGACTTAGCCATTTGATCTACAATATTTGCAAGTACAAATTAGACTATGTTCATGATAACTAGTTCAAATTAATCAAATTAGTAGATGAACTCCCACTAAATTCAACATCCCTCAAGTTGTTTAGTGAACATGATCCAAATTCACCACACTTAATCCGATCTTCACGAGAAGAGATGTGGTTTCAATGGTGGACAACAAAGTGTCGATCATATCATTCATATGACTCATGCTTAACCTTTCGGTTCATGTGTTCCGAGGCCATGTCTGTACATGCTAGGCTCGTCAAGTCAAACCCAAGTATTTCCGCGTGTGCAAAAACAGGATTGCACCCGTTGTATGTGAACGTAGAGTTTATAGCACCCGATCATCACGTGATGCTTGAACACGACGAACTTTCACAACGGTGCATACATGGGGAGAACACAGTTTTATCTTGATCTTTAAGTGAGGAATCATCTTATAATGCTACCGTCGCGATCTAAGCATAATAAGATACATAAAAGGATAAACATCACATGCATATAACTTTATGTGACATGGTATAGCCAATCTTCGCGCAATGATCTCCATCTTGTGTGTGCCGTCATGATCTCCATCACTCCACCATGATTGCCTCCACCACGAATAGCAACTACAACTATTGCTAACTACTTAGCGATAAAGTAAAGCTATTACATGGCGTATAAGAAGTTGACACACAGGTCATACACAATTATAAAGACAACCATATGGCTCCTGCCGGTTGTGTACTCATCGAAATGCAAGTCGTGAAACATTACAAAACATGATCATTGCATACAACATACACATCAAATCTTGGGCCATACCATATCACAGAAAACACTCCCTGCAAAAAACAAGTTAGACACCTCTACTTTGTTGTTGCATGTTTTAAGTGGCTTATGGGAGTAGAAAGCTAAGAACGATTCTTACCTACGGAAAGCCACAACGGTGATATTATGGTTGCCAAACTCCGGTGTAAATCCCATGACAACTATAGTGAGAGAAACTGGCATCCACCAGCCGCATGTGTGGAACAAGACACACGTCAAGTGCGGAGCCTCATGAACGAGGTCAGTAAGGTTGGCCTCGACCGCTTCAATCTCACTATCCCGTCATAAGAAGTACACAAACAAGAGGCTTGCAACAGAAAACATCAACGCCGCAACAACCATGTTATGCGTTCTACTCGTGAAACACATCTACGCATAGATCTAGCTCGATACCACCAAGGGTTTCGCAGCATAGTAAATCAAAAAATTCTACGGATGCGAACGGAAAGCCAAGATCTAATCTAGGAGATGCAAACAACGAGGGGAATATGAGATCTTCATACCCTTGAAGATTCAAGACAATGAACGCTCGACTAACGTGGGTGATGTAGTCGCTTCTCCTCCTCTCCTCGCGATCCGATCCGATCTAACACCGCAAGTGGCGATGCCTCCGAGAGATGCACACGTGCGGCACCTCGATGTCTCCTCCTTCCTCGGTCCAGCAAGTATGGTGGAGAGATGGATTGGATCTACAACGCGACGGCGTGGTGCAAGTGGTGGAGAGTTTCTGCAGGCTTCGCCACGCAATGGGAGTGGGAGAGAGAGGAGGCGCAGGCGGCTAGGGCTTGAGGAGGAGGTGGAGGGTGCGCCCAGCCCTCTTTATATAGAGGGTGGGCGGCCAGCCCTCTCCCCAACCCTAGGGCCGGCGGCCAAGGAGGGAGGAGTGGGGGGCAAGTTCCCCCCTTCTAGAAGCTCCCCTAGGGTTTCCCTAGGGTTTGGCCGACTGGGCCCTATGGGGCCTTGTGCCCCTGGACCAATGCTGCCAGGGCACTCCCTCATAGGCCCATGCCCCCTCCCGGCAGGTGGGGCCACGTTGGTCCCCCACCGGAAGGTTCTAGAAGCTTCCGGTACAATACCGATTAACCCGGAACAATTCTGAACTCCAAAAACTGCATTGCCTTATATGAATCTTATTCTCCGAACCATTTCGGAACCTCTCGTGACGTCCTGGATCTCATCCGAGACTCCGAACAAAAACTCATAAACCAATTATCCAATTTATCCTAGCGTCGAGACACGTGAAGTGTGTGACCCTTCGGGTTCGAGAATATGCAGACAAGATCTTATATCAATAATCAACAACGGGGTCTGGAAACCCATATTGACTCCCCACATTCATCGATGATCATATCGGATGAACCATGATGCCAAGATTAAATCAATCCCATATATATATTCCCTTCGTTTCGCGATATTTTACTTGCCCGAGATATGATCGTCGGTACCGTCATACCTAGTTCAATCTCGTTCACATCAGGTACTTTACTCGTTCCGTAATCCGATATCACTTTGTGGTTAGCTCCTTAACCACATGCTTGCAAGCGGTGTTGATATCGATTACCGAGTGGGCCCGAAGTATATCTCTCCGACTTGGGAGGGACAAATCCCATCTCGATACATACAACCCAACAGGTACTTTCCGATCACCTGAGAGACACCTTTATGATCACCCTCTCATAGGATGACGTTTGATGACCTCAAAGCTTTCTTCCGATACCAGGGAGTTGTATTATCTCATGGTCTAAGGAATACAATATTTGACATAAGAAAAGCTTCGCAAAGATGAACACGATGACACGATCTAATTGCTCCGCTTAGTTTGGGTCTGTCCATCCTACCATTCTCCCAATGATATGATCTCATCATTAATCGACAACTCATGTCCATGGTTAGGAAACCTTAACCATCATTAATTAATGAGCTAGTCCATAGAGGCGTACTAGGGACACGGTGTTGTTCACAAACCACACAAGTATTAAAGTTTCCACTTAATACAATTCTAGCATGGAATATAAACTTTATCATGAACAAGAATTATAATAATAATAACATCTTTATTATTGCCTCTAGGGCATAATTCCAACACTACTCGTGCAACAGATCTACATATAGACACGGCTCTGATACCACTGTAGGGGTTCGTAGCATGGAAAACAAAAAATTTCTACCGCATGCAAACAAACAAGCCAAGATATATCTACTAGATTGTAGCAACGAGTCGATAGAGGAACTCACCCTCGAAGATCCCAAAGTGTTTAACGAGAGCAGATTCTCGTGGGTGATGTAGTCGTACTCTTGCCGATCTCAAGATCACGTAGACGATCCTTCAAAGCGTTCCAAGTTCCTCAGCTGGCCACATCGCTCGATGAAGACCTTCCTCTCCTTGTTCCAGCAGGCATCGAGATTGTAGCACTCTCCTGCAATTCCAGCAAGACGACTGGCATACCTAAGTAGAGGGGAGATCTCGCAGGGCTTCGCCTTAAGCCGGAGCGAGTATGGTGGACTATGAGAGAGGCCTTGGCGATCTAGGGTTTAGAGGCACCAAGGAGAGAGGGCTAGTCCGACGGCTAGGGCAAGGGGAGGGCCCCAACTCGGCGGCTAGGGAAAAACCCTAGGGCGGCGGCGGTGACTTGGTGGCCGGCGGCTAGGGTTAGGGTTTGGTGGAGCAAGGTGTAGGTCTAGAGGGGCACCCCTGCCCCTCCGTTTATAGGTGGGAGGGCGCCGGCCAGCGGAGGAGAGTCCTCCCCCAAGTCGGCCTCCTTGTCCGGCGGGTGGAGGGAGAGGAATTCCTCCCCAATTAGGTTTCCTACTCTCCCTCCACCAAGCAAAACTGTCGTTTGACTTTTCAAATTGGCGTTTGACTTTTCAAACTAGGATTTGATTTATCCCTTTATTTTGCCCAGCCATGATACCTAGTACATGATGCAATCATCCCAACTTGTTGTGTCACATTCATGTACCCTTCCCCTCCGGAGTGCCGGACATTTCGGACCCTTCTAGAACATTCCCGATAAAAACACCGGAATCATTCTCCAACTCCGAAACATGACTTTCCTTATATGAATCCTATTCTCCGGACCATTCCGGATCTCCTCGTGATATCCCGGATCCCATCCGAGACTCCTAACAACATTCGGTCTCTTACTCATCATTCCATAACTACTCAACAACATCGAATTCTTAAGTGTGTCTCCCTACGGTTCGTGAATTATGCGGACATGATCGAGACACTTCTCCGAATAATAACCAATAGAGGAATCTGGAAATTCATATGGCTCCCACATATTTCTACGATTACTTTGCGATCGAATGAACCACTTACATATGTTACCAATTTCCCTTTGTCTCATGATAGTTTACTTATCCGAGGTTTTGATCGTAGGTATCTCTGCATACCTAGTTCAACCTCGTTACTGATAAGTACTCTTTTCTCGTTATCGTGATATGTGATCCCTTGTGAGCCAGTCACATGCTTGCAAGCTAATTGGATGACATTCCACCGAGAGGACCCAGAGTATATCTATCCGTCATATGGATGGACAAATCCCACTCTTGATCCATGTGTCTCAACCCATAATTTCCGAACACTCAATGCCACCTTTATAGCCACCCAGTTACGGTGTGGTGTTTGATGTCATCAAAGCATACTTCCGGTGATGTTGACAAGCATGATCTCATTGTCGAAGGAATTAGGTTACTATGTATCAGAAAGCATATAGCAATTGAACTATTAAAATGACTTGATCTTTATGCTACGCTTATCTATAGGAGTATGTCCATCATACCATTCTCCTAACGATATGATCTTGTTGTTAATAACATCTCAATGTTCATGATAGGGAAACCACAATCATTTATTAACCAACAAGCTAGTATTATGAAGAGGCTTTACCAGGGACTCTAATTTAGTTTACAAATCACACAAGTATTAATGTTTCCTTGTTAATACTGTTATAGCATGAATGTAAACATTTATCATAAACACAAAGATATAATAATAACTACATTTATTACTGCCTCTAGGGCATATCTCCAACTGGCGGTGCCGATGCTGACGCCATGCTTACCTCGTGATCGAGCCACGTCACCCCGTTTGATTAGTCTTTGCCTCGCGAGGTGGATGACATGGCCCATGGCCCACATGTCATCGACGGTGAGTAGATAGGAGGTCAGTAGCAAATGCATTTCTTTCATCTGAGAACTTAGGTGGACCATGGCCCACAGGTCAGTGACTAGGGCTAGCTCTGGACGTGGTATAAAAAGTAAATTTCTGTTTAGAAATAAAGAAAACATTATAATCCAATTAATATTATTCCAGAAATTTAATAAATGATTAAATCTTGTTTAATTAATAACTTTTGATTTAAAATTTTGAAAAATATGTATAATATATGAAAATAAATCTACAACTAAAACTTATTATCAAATATTATTATGATGATGATTTAAATAAATATTATTTAATAAAAAAAATTATAAGTCATAAAACTTTAACAATTCATATTCCCATAATGATAAATGTTTATAATATAAGTAAAATACCAAAAACCTTAGAAAAAAAGAATTATAATTTAAAACTATATTCATGTATTATCACTTCACTTAATTAAATACTTATTATTTATTAAGTAATTATAAAGTAATAAGAATTATAAAAACCATATCTTATTATTATAAATCACAAAAATAAATGTAATATACCAAAATGATCACAAAAAAATTATTTACATGTTAAAAATCTAATAATCTCCTTTTGAGGTAAATAAGGAAATTGAATATTTTAATAACTCAAATTTAAAACTTATTTACTTCATTAATAACTCATATAAAATAAATAAAATTTACTAATATTCCTAAAATGAGTTAAATAAGTCTAATAAATAGTATTAGTCTTAAATATTAATAATCTAATGCCATAATGGTTTAAAACCTTATAAATGTTCTTATTCTAGAAGAATCTCCAACCTTAAAATGAAGATTATCTTCTAAGAAACTTACCACTAATAATAAACTCCTTAAAGAACCACTTTTGGACAATTAAATCTTTTCTAAACTATATTAACTACCAAATTACAAAAAACTACTACCACACTATATAAATCCCTAAGTAGTTAAATAACATTTTGTAGGTTCATAAACTATGCTCACTTATCTATAAAAGATAAATAATATTACTCCATACTCACATTCAGAAACCATTACTCAAGTAACAGAATAAACATTCTTAAATAACTTAAAGAACACATTTCAGATATACAAGATACCAAGGTATAAGTACGATACTTTCAAAACTATCTATACTTTAAAGTTAACTTTAGTCTACAAAATCTTAATATAACACTATAAGCATTATTATATGTCTTATAGTTAACTTTGGTCTGAAGTGGTTAAACTATAAAGCAACTCAAGCCAAACCATTTGAGCAAATAAATGACATCAACCACCACTAACTAACTACAAAGTTTGTTTAGACTTTAGAAGTGAAACCTTTTCTTCGAAGGTTATCCTTTTTGCCACTTTAAATAAGAAACCTTGTATAAGTAATCCTAACTAGTATGTCATAAGTATGTACACTTTATTCCTACATATGTGATGTTTGCAACCACTCATAAACTCTAATAAAAGTACAACGATGAAACTTATCTAAAAGGACCACACATTCCAAAGTAACCATTTTCGGAATCCAAACCCTAGGACAACGTTATTCCCGGGATTTGCGCTTAGAACGTGCATCACACTACTTATGCATAAAATCATATTGGTTCTTTAAACATTAGTCCTTACCGGACCAATGATGCTGATTTCAGATTTTGGATCTTATACACTAACTCGAAGATCGTGAGTGCATAATCTTGCAATCACAAAAGGCAAGTTCACACTTGCTCATGTCCTTTGTTTATTTTCTATAAAGCATTTTACAAATCCAGTGTTGTCTTCACATGCATTTGAAAAAGGTCAGAAAACACTATGAAAAGATACGACTGTCGCCTAGAGGGGGGTGAATAGGCGATTAAAACTTTTCCTAGAGTGGCTCAACAAAGGCGGAATAAAACTAGTGTTTACTTTGTTAAGCACAACCTAGAACAACTAAGGTTCACCTATGTGCACCAACAACTTATGCTAAGCAATACAAGCAACAAAGTGATAGCAAGATATATATTACTTCAAGCACGAAGGCTATGACAATGTAAAGTGCATAAGTAAAGAGCTCGGGTATAGAGATAATCGAGGCACGCGGGAACACCGATTTTTTACCGAGTTCCTCCCAACATGGAGTATGTCTCGTTTGGGGAGGGGGTGGTATCAAACCACCAACGCCACAAAAGGCCTCCCTTATTCTCCGGTGAATCTCACCCCAACGGGATCGATCCACGCTTCCACTATCGATGCACTTGTCGGTGGCAACCGGAACCTCTCACAAGGTTGGGGCACTTCTTCACAACTTAATTGGAGGCTCCCAACAAACGCCACAAAAGGCCTCAACAAATGCCACCAAGGCCACAAAAACCATCTAGGGTTCCAAGAACCCAAGAGGGACAAACTCCAATGAGCAACTCAAACCAAATCCGCCGAGGAGAACTCAAACCGATGCACCAAATGCAAATGGCAAGAAAACCACAAAGATGCTCAAATCTCTCACTCTCAAGTTCCAACAAAGCTACTAAAGCTATTGGGGGAACAAGAGAGGAGGAATTAAAAAGAGACACAAAATCCCCCAAAATCTAGATCCCCAAAGATGCACTCACAAAGAGATGAATCGGTTAGGTCAAAACGTGGGGCTAGATCTCCTCTCTCTTCCACTCAAATATGGGCAAGAATCATCGGAGTGAAAAGATTAGGCAAGCTTCAAGATCTAGAGCAAATGTGGACAAAGTTTAACCTAATAGATAAGAGAGAAGCTTACTAAACTGAAAACGAACAAAGTTTTTTATTTTTGACCGGTAGTACCGGACAAAACCGGTACTACCACATGTGTCTAGGAAAAAACGAAGCAGCAGATAGGGCTAAGGAGCAGTGCACCAGGCGAGCTAGAGAAGCTGCAGCAGCGCGCGGCAAACAGCTGGGTCAACGCATGCAGGCGTGCAGCGAAGCAGCAGCCGCAACAGCGCAGCGGCAGTAGCAGCTAGCGCGCGGGTGGGGCAGGGCAGCAGCAGCAGCAGCCGGCCAAGCAGGCGAGCGAGCCGCAGCGAGCGTGCGCGCGCAGCAGCGCGGGCCCAGGTAGCGGCGTCGGTCAACGCGGGGCCGCGCGGCATCGCGAGCGACCGCGTGAGAGCGGCAGCGTGACCCAGCGTGCGAGAAACGGAGCGGCGGCGCGCGGGACAGATAGACGCAAGGCTGGGCTAGATCTGGATCTGGGGAAAAGTAAACTGGACCGGCCGGTAGTACCGTCCCACCCGAGCGATATTACCGGGACGGGTAGGACCGGAAAATGGTACCGGGCCAGATAGAAAATAGACTGCGCACGCCAGGTGCGTAAGGTACGGGCCCGGTAGTACCGGATAGCCCAGAAAATACCTTTTTCCTTTTTCTTTTTAAATTGAATAACATCCAATATTCAAACGTTAATAACTTTTGATTGGAGACTCCGATTGATCCGATTTTAATTGCGTTGGAAATATTGATTATCACCAAGTGAGAGTGTATCAACTAATATAATGTGAGATACCTCACTTGGTGAGACACCGAAAAACCGCATAGATCCAAATCGCAAAGAGAGATCCGATTTTGATGAACGAGAGCTTGTTATGGAGATTACCACAAGCTCTATATCCTCACATCGATAAGACCAAATAACAACCAAATATGATGATGCAAGTATGCAAAGGTTTGAGCTCTCTCCGAACGATGTGACCGAATTACTCATTCGAGAGCCCCTCTTAATAGTACAGTTATCTATCCTAAACCCGGTCTCCTACACACAACAATAGACCGGCAAAAGCAAAACCTATCAAGATTATACCTTTGCCTTGATCATTCCACTTGAGCTCGATGTAGACGATCTTGCCCTTCTCAAGATGGAACGCCTTTCTTAATTCCTCATCAACGACCTCGCATATTGAGCTTGCACCCCTTACGCCGAGGGTAGCTGTCGGCGTAGAATTGCCTACACCGACGGCTGTTGTGACGGGCTGACCTAGTCGAGGGCTAAGCTGACGGCCAACACCTTTGACCGGCAGCGTAGCGTCCCGAAGTAGACATCTCGCGCCATCCATTTGTGTAGTGCAAGTACAGTAGCAGTACAAGTACATAATATTCTTCGGCAGAAGTACACATCAGTACTACAAGTAGGTGCTACTGCTAGCAACTTGGCAAGTGCGCGCTTCCGGTGCTGAGACTACGACGACCCGTCCAATGGCGACTTGCTATGGACGCCGCCGGCCGGGGCTCCGAAACTTCAACCTCCACCCCAACTAAACAAGCGCGCTTAGCAGCAGCAACAGCCCGATCATCTGTGTGGATCGCTTTTCGGGCCACTTCGTGCGCTTGCATTGCTTTGTTTGTTCAAAAAATTTACTCTTTCTCAAGAAAAAAAAAGTTTTACTCTGCTCCAATCGTATGTTCTCATCATGGCGTTTTAAAAATCGGAGGCACTTTGAACTTCTCAAAAAAACATAATACTAATGCATAGTAGCTATTGATATATGCTACGGGATCGTCAGTTTGTTTACTCCGGAGCAAATGGACGTCATCATGTCCAACTGCAACTTGCAGCGTGGTACGGCCTTTTGTACTAGTTGACAGACAGTGCGACCATCACTTAATTAGACACTGCGACGTACAGGAAAGTCGGCGAATGCGTCTTGCGCGTGACTTATATAAAAGTTTTTTTTACCAAACTTATATAAAAGTTGAGAAATCAGTCGGCTCCTAGTTCCTAGCTAGGGCTACCCAATTAATTTACGGAAGCTTCTAAGCTTTCCCAAGCTCGATAGACGCACTGAGCATTTCTTACAAGAAAATTGCACTTCATGAAAAATCCACTTGCATGTGCAATATTTTTAAACTTTTCATACCAAAAGTATTGCGCCACACACACCCGCAATATCTACTTTTATTACTCCAATCGTATGATACGATGGTAGCACTTTGAGGTTTGGAAAATTATACTAGTAAATCATTAGCTTTCGTATATACAATCAGTATATCGTTTGTTTGTTTGTTTACTCCGGAAAGCAGCACAACTACGTACACAAATGGACGTTCCTGTGCAAGCTGCAACTTGCAGCGTCGTATGGCCTTTTTGTAATGGTTGATAGTGTGATCACTTAATATAAAGAATAGTTATAGTACTTTGTCTACGGAAAAGTTTGCAACTGCATCCTGCGTCGTCTACGTGGAATTTAGTATATAAAAACCATAGCTAAGGCTACTGAATTAATTAACACAGGCTTATAACTACTTCTAATTAAGCTAAATATATGCATTCTTGGCAGTAAATTGCATTATAAGCAATTTTATAAAATACTCTCGCATCTCAATTAGGGGTATAAAATTTTGAAAACAAAAATATGTCAGATCTCACAAGAGTATGTAAAATTTTAAAAATACTTAGAATACTTTTCACTGGCAAACGACTTTTGTCCAAATTTAGAATTTGTGTGTACTTAGTTTGGACATAGTCCAAAATAGCTCATCGCCTAGCAAAATCCCATAGAAATTTGGAGTCTGTGCGTCAAACGAGAATATGGTTACAAATCTTATCGGGGTGCATGATTGCACAACAAAAATACCATTTCTTTTAAAGAAATAACTATTTGCAAGCATGATTTGGTATTTAGTACCAACAGTTGTAGAATTTCATTTCACTTATACGTTGTCCTATAGAATCTAAATTCAAATTCTCTACACCTAATCAAAAAAATGCTAGATGATAATAACATTTTTTGGTACCAACTGAATTTTGTACAATTTCATGGAAATATCGACCCGGAAGTATTTCTATGTCGTCAGTCAACTGAGCTATAGTCATGTCCATTAAGATATGTACTCTCCTAGGTTATTTCGTTGTGCGCGCATAGTGGTTAAACAAGAGTTCGGCAAACTGATGATCTGTAGGTTTGAAAAGCCATGTACTACCACTGAAACTGTAGTCATCCAATATGGTGGGGGTGCGTCGTCGTGTGATGTGCGTGTATAGCATGTTTCGGCCTGTCCTGCCTTTTCAAGAAAGCGAAGAATCAAGAAAGAAACAAAGAAAGAGAGAGTGGAAAAGATATGGACGATCGATGCAGTGAGAGGAGTGAGGATGAGGGCTAAAGACCAGTGCTGCTACCTGTCTCCCTCTTTCCCCATCCCCCACTCGTACCCGGTGCTGATTGCTGAACCCAGGCTGAACGACACGACATGAATCTACCAGCAGAAAGAAACGCGGCATCGGAAATTCAATTCCTAGAGAGGACCCCATCCTCCATGATTTGGAGTATATGATGCTGTCCTGCTGCAACTCGATGGACCTGGGGTAGCGGAAGGGGAAATTAAGCTGTATTTCTTAGCTTGACGCCTGTTGGCCTACCTACAAACCCTGATCTTGTTTCATCGCCGGCCTGTTTGATATTCATTCTGAACTCGATCTTGAAGTTTGCAAAAGAGAGGCAAAATTTAAGCAAATCAAGTCTGCCAGTCTGTCTGTATGTAAGGCCGGCTATATGGCGACTGTGAATCCAAGTGTTAATTATATATACATCGGTGTGTCTGTATTAATCATGCATGTGCAAAGATCAGAAGAAAAGAAGGGCAAAACCGAAACCAAAAATTCATAAGCAGTATCCGAGACTAATCACCTACTGTCTCTCCTCTCTTTCGATGTCTCTGTACACGCATGCATGTGTCTGTATCGTCTCCCGACCGACGGGCGCACTCCTCGGCCGCGCGCGCTCCGGTGCTCACAGGTCACAGCCGACCGATCAGGAGTCACGACATGACTTTGGCGCGGGTGCACGGGGCCAAGTGCACGCGGTGCGACGACGAGGAGTGCGCCGACGACGTGTCCCGCTCGACGAGGGCGCGGAGGCGGAGGAACTCGTCGACGGAGCAGGGCAGCCGCAGGGGACCCGACGAGTGGTAGCCGTACGCGTCCCGCGCCGCCTCCAGCAGGCGGCGGAAGAGCGGGTGGTAGAGGTAGGCGATGGGGATGACGAACCGCCCGCCCGGCTGGTCCTGCTCGTCGCCGACCCGCACCGCCAGCCACCCCTTCTTCACCTTCACTCTCTTCTCCTCGCCCTGCATCGCCGGCGGTCCAGCTGCTGCCGAGCTCTCGCCGTCGCTTGCTGCTGCTGCTGATGATGCTGCGGTCGCGCCGGTCAGCCGGTGCCACAGAGTTGCTAGCTAGCTAGAGCCAAAGCGGGTGGTGTGTGGTTCGTAGTAGCTGCGCTGGGTTTTATAGGACTAGAGCTTTGGAGCGGCCAGTGCGCCTCGCACTCGTGCATTGTAGTACGTCCTCTGCTACGGAACCCGGCATCGCCCTGTCCTTCGGGCTTCCGTGTTGGGCTGAGAGACTTCCCTGAGACAAACCATACTACTGTATAAGCTCTGTGCGTCGCTGACACGTCGGCCCGTGGGAATAATCGGGGTACGGTGTCAGCGTTCTGGCCGTACCGCCACACCAGCCACCGGTCGTCGCGTGTGCGTCAGGCCTCAGTTGCGGTGAGGGGTGGTAGGCGGCACGGTGCGATTTGGACGGGAGGATGGCCTTGGGAGGATGGTGCGAGGCGTGGCCCACCGGCTTGGTGGGCCGTGGCACCGTGGTGGAATTGTTTTCAGTTCATCCGGGGTTTTGGGGGATTGAAAATTTGAAATGTTGCCGTACGGTCTACCCCACGAGAGCAATGGTGGCGCGGAGAAGTAAGCGGGTAGATAAATGATGCCGATGGTTCAATTAATTGGTCGGGCTAGCTCTAGCTTGCCTCAACATCAGATTGTTTTGACTTGTTACTTTCTTTTCCTCGGATGTTTCGTCTAGTTCCTGTTGGGGTAATCCTCCCTATGGATTTGGTTCCAATTCTCTCTCTCTCTCTCTCTCTGAAGACAATTCGTGGGCGCAGCTTATAGTTATTTAACAAGGGGATGAGAGGGGCAATGTCATGAAAGAGAAACAAGCCATGCTCAACAATACTTGGGTCTCAAAGATTAAGACGGACGCAACCTCCACCATCGCGCATATCCATCAATAGTTCAATGCATTCCGCTATAGAGTGAGCTTAATGTCATTCATCTTAGAGCATCTCCACTCGTTGGACGGATCTTTTCTACGAACAAACAAGTTTCTCGTGATGCCGAGTTTTACACTGCATTACCTCGCGTCCCCATGTTTGACTAAATTTCATTAAAGATAGGCGAATATAGGCGGATTACATCGAATTTAAACTAAAGTAGTACTCTCTCCGTCCCATAGTAGATGTCTTAGGTTTTTCAAATTTTGAATGAATCTATATACTAAATAGTGTCTAGATTCTACATGCCGTGTAGCCGTGATCGGCCCTGCCATCATCCTCGCCGCCGTTTTTGCCGCCGCCGGCTGGTCAGCGTGGAGCTCCTATCATGGATCGCATCTCCACGGTGGTAGGAAGGGCGCCATCTCGTCGTCGTCGAAGACGTAGGCGCCTGGTAGCGAGCTTCGTGCCGAAAACGCCGTCTCGGGCCGCTCCTCGGCTTTGGTCTGCCAGACGGCGCCTGCCGCTGCGCCTCTCTTCCCGTCCGCCTGACCATTCCAGATGTCCGGAGGAGGCTCCATCGGCGGCGATCGGCGCCGAAGTTGCGGGCGCTCCAGCGCCATCCTCAAGGCGCATCTTGGGCGGCGGCGCAAGTGGCGATTAGCGGCTGCCGCCCGAGCGTGTTCGCGGCGGCGAGGGCACAGGCGAGCCCGCCTCGCGCTTGATTGGGCACAGCCCCGGCGAAGGCCCAGTCGGCGTGCGCAACGGTGTCGTGCCCGAGGAGTGGGAGGCCGAGGCGGAGGACGAGGAGCTCATGCTGGCCATCTTCATCGGCATCCAGTTCGCCGGAGGATGCCGCCCCGACCTGGACGCGGGAAGCCGAGGCGCGGCGTGTTCCCGGCGTTGATGTGCCCCAGCACCGCCTTCGGAGGGTTCCGCGTGTCTGGCGGCGCCATATAGCTGGCCTTTGGAGGGTTGATGTGCTTCCACCCCGGAGGGTTCCGCGTGTACAGCGGCGCCATATTGTCGGCCTCATAGAGAAGGCACGCCTTCCACGCCTGGAGGGTGCGCCGGCCGAAGTCGTTCGCCGCCGCACCATCGTCGGGGTATCGCTCGGCCATGGATAGGGGAGGGGAGCTATGAGAGAGTGTTCGCCGGAGTTCGGGCTGATGGGCTGGGGGAGCTGTGAGAGAGTGTGAAGAACTCCGGCGAGGGGGTACGGCTTATATAGGCCGAGTGGGGCGAGGCGGGGAGGTAGCGGCGAGGGCGGGAAAAGAGGAAACGGAGGAAAGTTAGTGTCCGCCGGTCCGTCGCGGAAGCCGAGGCGGCGGCGGTTGCCCGGCAATTCGGCGACGCGTGGCCGACGCGACGGGCAGTTAATGTTCGGCGGTCGCCGCGTGGTTCCGAGGATGACGATGAATCGGCTTCCGTCGCTAACTCGGCGGGTCCACGCGTTGCTTCGTTTTTTTTTTGCCGAGATCGCTGCGTTCGGTGTTTCCAGGGCGTACCCGAAAACCTGGGTTCGGCCTGGGTAGTTCGGACCAAAATTGGCCCAAATTCGGCCGAAAACAGGTTCCTGGGTACGCGACTGGACCGATTTTCGGTGTCCGGACCTAAATTCGGCGTCCGGATCGTCGTCCTTGGTAGGCGAGTGGAGATGCTCTTAGGGAGGACGTGGATTTGGAGCCTCGCCTCAATTGGTGAATACCCAACTTTACAATCAGTCTACAATGCTCAAATCTTTTCTTTGGGACGGCTCTCACAAGCATTAACAACATGGTTCGAGAAGGTTGGGCTACTCCGAATGTTTTTCTTGGCTTGGTTGACAATCCAACACAGACTTTGGAAGACGGGACGTATTTATAAGACCTTGTTTGGTACTAGAGTATTTGTGGGGATTAGAGGGGATAATCTCCACTAAACCCCAAATCCCCACTTATTTTAAATAGTATGTTTGGTTCTAAAGTATTTGACTGATTCAATCCCCCCTAATCCCTACTAATCCTCAAGTTCTAGTGTATTTTTCTCCAAATCCAATACACTACTCCTACCTAGTGGATTGGTGGGGATGGATTTGTGGGATTAGAGAGGTTCGGTGTAGATGGGGTTTCACTCAATCCCTTGGATTATCCTCTAATCCCTACTACGACACTAGTACCAAACAAGGCCTAAGGGAGGATGGGACAATTGTGGAAAGGGCTAGGTCAGGCACATGACCCTAAGGCAGATCAGACCACTCCCATTGAGGGACATGGTGTCCACCTCCACTAATTTACCAAAAGCCTAGGAGATGAGCTACATGATCGGTAGCATCCAAGACCCGTCTTGTCGGAAAGCCGAGGATCCAAACCCACAGGCGGAGAGGTGGAGGTCATGGCGGGGTGTGCGAGAAGGCTCGATGGAGAACTGCACCTTGCTGAACGGCAGAGTGAAGGTGGAGCTGCAGGTGCTAAGACGAAGGATCTCTGCCGAAGGGAACGCCACCGCAAGCTGGGTGGCAGAGATCTCCCGAACACTCTAGGAGTGTCCCGACATCATTTGTGAGACCTCGCCATGGATCTATGAGAGATCCTATCCAGGGAGAACCGTGGCCACTTCAAGGTTCTCGGGGACCGTTATCTTCACCCCACCAATGTCAATGTAGTAGAATCCCTTGGTAATTGAGTGTGCGATGTACTCCAACTACTTTGAGGAACGGCCGGGAGGGGCAACCCCGCGGCTCAACACTCCCTCAGTGCTCACAGAGACGACGTTCTTATTTTGCTTCTTATTCTTCTTCTTCTTGTTTGTGAGCGCCGAGATCTCAAGTGGGTATGGCCATAGCGCCATGACCTTTGCCTATCCTAGCCATCTTGCTCTCGTGGGCAAGGGCATTGCAGCACCTGGGGTATGTCGGAGGCGGCCTCGCGCCATGGAGCCCGCCCACGGGTGTCCCCATGACGCTGCTCCTGCATATGGTGGGCACGGGCAGGGGGAGAAACCGCAAGGTCCGTGTCAAATGAAAGTTGGCAGCCCCTGTTGTGTGTTGTAAGAGGGGACACTGCAGGGACCGGCGTCCTGGTGGCCGATAGGGAACACCCCTGCTATCTCCATCGCGAACAGGAGCATGGGAGAGCGCGAGTAGCCGGGGATGATGTGCGCTGCACGGGGGATGGAGGAGAGCTTCTAGAGTGCTTCCGCGATACGGCCTCCATGCATGTATGACATCCGGGGCAACGCCGGTGGCAAGTTGGTCGGGGCAGCGGGGTGGGGGGAGGGGGGGTGCATGAATAAAAGGTAGTATCTACATGAATAACTCCAATAAATTGTTAGTTGTTCCTTATGTGACACGTAGGGATGGATCTAGGATTCAACCATAGAATATCTAGTACTCTTCTAGTTTAGATAAGTACATTCCTAGGATGCATGTTCCGTGCGGTATTCATGGTTGTCTCTTTTCATGGCCATAGTGTCATCAATGAGTAGGCTGTCATTTCAGGTTGAAAAGGCTCGCTTAGTTGCTTATCTACATCTATTCCATGAACTTCTCGGCTTGCAAAATAAGCCAGTAGTAAAAAATAATATATTCTCGTGTACTGTATATTAAACTACACCACGGTTATGTACGATTGCGATACTTCTGAAACTTAGTGCACCGCGGCAAGTTACTGTCGCTGCAAACAAAATTGTTTAAGGTATCCTGAACAAAGAGCTTTACTTTAACACAGATGCACTTACTTTTGATGGATGAAACAAAAATTCCCGCGCACTCATCAAGAGGAAAACGACTGAAGTTGATCACTTCTAATTATCTAACCTGATAACGCTCGATCATCTCGATCTCAATTCCAGTAAATTAACAGGGTTCCACACACATTTCTGTCGGCAAATGATTAGTTACTACGCGTTGTGCTCACAGAGTTAACCTTTGCCTTTTCTCTTTGTGGCACCACTTTCTCTCCTCCGACCCAAAGGGGTCGAAGACGGCGATACACGGCCGTTGTGTTCTCGAACAGCCAAACCAGACAGACATCCAGCACGGCCACGGCCACGGCCACACGGCAACGGCCGGCCATGCCAGCCGCGCGCACTACCGGCGCATCGCATTGGCACCGATCAGTCAGATCATCCGACGGCATAATCCCCCCACCACCAGCTGCCGACCCGAATGCTTTTGCCGCGCGAACTTGATTCCACGCTCCAGCGCGACGCATAACCAACGCGCGGGGCCTCGGGCAGGCAGCTGGGGCGCTGGCATTGGGCATGGCATATGCATCGTGGACGGACGCGGTATGCGTGCTTGCGCGCCCGTCACGGTCACCCATGCCCAAGCTAGAGCTAGAGAGTGACAGGCATGGAGATCTCCCGACGTGTTTGACTCCGGAGGAGCATCTACCAATCATCGATCGGCGCGCGCTAGCTTCGCGCCCTAGCCGGTATTGCGCGCTGGGAGCGCTCTACTTCCTTCTTGTCGGATCGGACAGTTCGGGTGGTGGAGACGCTCGCCGGTAGTGCAGTGCGGTGCGCCGGGATGGGGGCATGCCGGCCGGCATGGACATGGCCTCTGTCTGGATGGTGCGGCGCGCGCGCGTCGGCCAAAGAATGTACGGCTGGTGAGGGGCATGCAGCGGGGCCCATGCATCTTTTGCGTGTGGGCGCGTCACCGCGCATCCATCCAGCCCCGGCCCTCTGATGATCGATGGAGGCCCGACCGGTTCTTGGTGACCAGCTAGCTAGCTAGCTATGCCAAGTTTGTACGGCACGTACGTACTTCTCCACTCCACTGTCTCTATTTTACTGAAGCCCGTGCCAATGGGATAACTTTGAGTTTTGTTTATCAAGTGACCGGCCGGCACCACTCGCATGCTGCTTTGGTACTTGTTTCGCTCTCTCGGCAGAGGAAAAAGGGACCGATCGAGCTGGAACAAGTGCCAAACGACGTCATTGTACGATTTTGAGTAATTGGCCGGGGGCGCGCACTTATATTAGTAGCATCCAGTCCACTTCTCTTCCCCATCCAAGCTGTCTAATTAAGCACTAAGCAGCGTCGTCATCCAAGAGACACCACCATCGACTCGCCTCGTCTGAGCACGCAGGACGAAATAAATCGATGAAGAACTTGCGTGTACGCATGAGCCTAATTAACGATGACTTAGACAAGAACTGCATCGTTTTAGTATATATAGTTCACTCAGGTTTAAAATAAACCTACACAATAAATCGATGAACTTGCGTGTATAGACTAAACTAACGATGCATAGATAAGATGCAAGCGCCGTTCGTACACGCTTGCAAGTCTTCGATATTTTGGTCGTTCCATGCTACTGTATCTGCGAAGTCAGTAGAAAACACCAGCGGTGCGGTAGTTAAATTCAGTGCGTCGGCGAAACCTCGAGCAGGCTCTAGTAGCGCGTGGGGCGCATGGACGGATCCACTATGGGGCCTGGGTGTACAGCCAAATTTTTCAGAAAAAAACTGTTTGTTATATAGTCATGGCCGGTCCTGAGATTTCAGGGGTCTGGGACGAAACTAAAATTTTGGCCCCCTTTCTATTTTTTTATATACAAGAATGAAATAATGAATAATAAATACTTCGAGTATATCCATTTGCAATATTCATATAAAAATGACAATGTGTACATATTATCTTCAAAATTTCTCCGTGTATTCCTAGAATCGAAGTCGGTGATAATGAAATCAATATCAATCTCGTACAATAACTTCTTGATGCCGGATCATAAATAACCACACTAATTGGTTCCTCATCAACACTAGCAGATTTTGTAGGATACGAATCAAATGCGATATCATGATCAGTTACATTGTTATTACTCGCGTTGATGTCATCGTTCTCCTCTGTATCGATCTCATCCTCTAGATCAATATTACTATGTTCCTCAACAAGAACTACTACTTATGTTTCGGTTTACAAGTCTTGCGTGTACTTCTATGTTGCCAAATTAAGAAACTTAGTACGAGGCATATATTATAAAACGTATATCATCGAAAACTTTAGACTTTGTATTTTTCAATGATATAATTTTTGTATTATATAATTTAAATTATATAGGTTAAATTGATAACCTAGATATATGTTAATGACTTGTAAACCGAAACGGAGGAAGTAGTGCTAACTCAACTGGATTCCTCGAAGTGCTCATGTTACTCTTTAAAAATTTATGAAGGGATCCTCTATGTGAGTCAATCAACTTCTGCTCTTCCTTTCTCTTTTTACTTTTCTTAGCACCGGAATAAGGTGCCATAACTAATTAACCACACTAAAAATATAAAGAAGAACTACTAATTAGAACAAAAATTAGGGGCAACGTCAGATTGTAGAAGACTGAGATCAGAAATTCAGAATTCGGTCCTGCAGAAGATGAACGACCAAAGCGAGATGAGAGACAGGCCACAGGCAGAGGCAGAGGGCGAGGGGGCGAGGAGATAGGCGACAATCGGTCGACATGCGGCGGCTTGTTTCTTGCCGCGTGCGGGCCTTCCTACGATCGACAGCGCAGCGTTAAGTCGGGGTCGTGGCAGGAACCGGCGTGCGGCATGCCTTCATACGATACGATCAAAGAGGATAGCTGATCTAATCGCAGGTTAGGTACATGTTGCCGTGATGGACTCCAAATCTGAAACGTATGTGTATGTCTAGCAAAGTAGAGGGCCCAATCTAGCCTAATAGAAAACTCAAAACTGCTACTTTTTTATCTTTTCTGAGATCTATTATAGCCTATATATACAACACATATCTGGGAAGGGCCCTCAAAATTTTTGGCCCGGGGCGGCTGCCCCTCCGCCCCCCACCCCCCCAAGGACCGGCCCTGTATATAGTTGTTGTACAATGGATATATACAAGACTAGTAGCATGTTTTCTTTAATATATGTACTATTTTTTTCCCAGTAATAAACTAAGTAAAAAATCTATAGTTCACTACTCTCAGCAGTTGGAGATAAGTATAGTAGATGTGTCTAGATAAATATGTATTTAGATGTTTATATAATAAATCTGTGATACTTATTTCCAAACGAATAAAGTATAGCCTAAGTTGCAAGCGACCCATTAGGAAGTAGCCATTGTACATCTGTTTCAAGAAACATTCTTGCCATTTACAAACTTGTGTGATGATTTTGTAATCTTTATTCCTTATATGTTCAAGAGAAAAATCCTTATAGACTGAATCATCCCATTGTTTCATTCGAGGAAAAGATGATCCATGCATGGGATTTGACAAAACCACACGAGACGTGTTGGATTATTAGATATAAATTTCACGATTAATTTTAGAATATAAACCATGACAGCAACAGCTACAATCACATGAACCTCTAACATACTAGATATATTGATCAACATGAACAGTAGCAAAGTATACGCACTAACAGACATAGTAAAGCAACAGATCTGATGACGGTATACGTACTGATCGGTTGTCGATGAAGTTGTTGGTGGTGCAGCGTTTGAAGTAGTCTGTCGAAGAAGTCAGCGTTGAAGAAGACGTGCATGATGTCCAGTTTGACGACCGGAAAGACGTGCCGTGATGACGAACTGCCCTCTCCCGTACAGGATCCTCCCGACTGCCGGTGCACGCCGGCAAGTGGGATGGAGTAGATTATGGTGGCGGCGCAAGCAGAGCGGCTCAGGAAACCCCCTAACGGAGGCCTCACAATTTTCCTGAGCACCAAAATAAAGCTCGGCTCGGCGAGATTCTTGCAACTCGCGCGTGCGTCGTGACATGACGTGACGAGACGGGCGGGCGTGTGCGCGGCGTCTTTAGAGAGGAGAAGGAGTGTACACGTGTATCTCTCTTATTCCCACTCACTTACAAAGTGGTTCTCACTCACTTACAAAGTGGTACAACACTCCACCTTATAAGGTGGTGCAACTCTTTTTTAACTTCCCATATGAAACCAAACTTTAGCCCACACTCCACCCTCATGTGAGCTGACATGGTCCCAAACACATATGTGCGTCACAAATCTGGGCTTTAAGATTTAAAAAAAATCTAAAATGTATGTGGGTCTAAATGGCCTAGCCCATTATTTCTAACATGATGGGATTGCATTGAAGTGATGGAATTGATAGAACTCTGTTTTTTTCTTACTCTTTTAATACATCAGTCACCTTTTAAGAATATTTTTCTCAATAAAAAACTTCTAATATATTGACCTACAATTCATAAATTATACTTTTATCTATGTTACCACTCGACTTTTAAACCGAAACGGAGGAAGTAGTGCTAACTCAACTGGATTCCTCAAAGTGCTCATGTTACTCTTTAAAAATTTATGAAGGGATCCTCTATGTGAGTCAATCAACTTCTGCTCTTCCTTTCTCTTTTTACTTTTCTTAGCACCGGAATAAGGTGCCATAACTAATTAACCACACTAAAAATATAAAGAAGAACTACTAATTAGAACAAAAATTAGGGGCAACGTTAGACTGTAGAAGACTGAGATCAGAAATTCAGAATTCGGTCCTGCAGAAGATGAACGACCAAAGCGAGATGAGAGACAGGCCACAGGCAGTGGCAGAGGGCGAGGGGGCGAGGAGATAGGCGACAATCGGTCGACATGCGGCGGCTTGTTTCTTGCCGCGTGCGGGCCTTCCTACGATCGACATCGCAGCGTTAAGTCGAGGTCGTGGCATGAACCGGTGTGCGGCATGCCTTCATACGATACGATCAAAGAGGATAGCTGATCTAATCGCAGGTTAGGTACATGTTGCCGTGATGGACTCTAAATCTGAAACGTATGTGTATGTCTAGCAAAGTAGAGGGCCCAATCAGCCTAATAGAAAACTCAAAACTGCTACCTTTTTATCTTTTTTGAGATCTATTATAGCCTATATATACAGCACATATCTGGGAAGGGCCCTCAAATTTTTTGGCCCGGGGCGGCTGCCCCTCCGCCCCCCCCCCCAAAGGACCGGCCCTGTATATAGTTGTTGTACATTGGATATATACAAGACTAGTAGCATGTTTTCTTTAATATATGTACTATTTTTTTCCTAGTAATAAACTAAGTAAAAAATCTATAGTTCACTACTCTCAGCAGTTGGAGATAAGTATAGTAGATGTGTCTAGATAAATATGTATTTAGATGTCTATATAATAAATCTGTGATACTTATTTCCAAACGAATAAAGTATAGCCTAAGTTGCAAGCGACCCATTAGGAAATAGCCATTGTACATCTGTTTCAAGAAACATTCTTGCCATTTACAAACTTGTGTGATGATTTTGTAATCTTTATTCCTTATATGTTCAAGAGAAAAATCCTTAGAGACTGAATCATCCCATTGTTTCATTTCGAGGAAAAGATGATCCATGCATGGGATTTGACAAAACCACACGAGACGTGTTGGATTATTAGATATAAATTTCACGATTAATTTTAGAATATAAACCATGACAGCAACAGCTACGATCACGTGAACCTCTAACATACTAGATATATTGATCAACATGAACAGTAGCAGAGTATACGCACTAACAGACATAGTAAAGCAACAGATCTGATGACGGTATACGTACTGATCGGTTGCCGATGAAGTTATTGTTGGTGCAGCGTTTGAAGTAGTCTGTCGAAGACGTCAGCGTTGAAGAAGACGTGCACGAGGTCCAGTTTGACGACCGGAAAGACGTGTCGTGATGACGCCCTCTCCTCAGACAGATCCTCCCGACCGGTGCACGCGCAAGTGGGATGGAGTAGATTATGGCGGGCGCAAGCGAGCGGCTCAGAAACCCCTAACGGAGGCCTCACAATTTTCCGAGCACCAAAATAAAGCTCGGCTCGGCGAGATTCTTGCAACTTCAGCGTGCGTGACATGACGCGTGACGAGACGCGGGCGCAGGAGCGGCGTCTTGAGAGAGGGAGAGCGCGTGTATCTCTCTTATTCCCACTCACGTACAAAGTGGTGCAACACTCCACCTTATAAGGTGGTGCAACTCTTTTTTAACTTCCCATATGAAACCAAACTTTAGCCCACACTCCACCCCCATGTGAGCTGCCACAAACATGGGCCCAAACACATATGTGCGTCACAAATCTGGGCTTTAAGATTTAAAAAAAATCTGAAATGTATGTGGGTCTAAATGGCCTAGCACATTATTTCTAACATGACGGGATTGCATTGAAGTGATGGAATTGATAGAACTCTATTTTTCTTCTTACTCTTTTAATACATCCCTCACCTTTTAAGATATTTTTCTCAATAAAAAACTTTTAATATATTGACCTACAATTCATAAATTATACTTTTATCTATGTTACCACTTGACCTTTACGTTTTATGTTACTAGTTAAAATTCGTATTATCCAAAGCTGAAATTCTGGATCCGTCGCTGGTAGGGCGTCGTGTCGGTCGCGTCACGACGAGCGAGTACGCGGTAGTCGCTGCTACTAGTAGCTTGCAAGCAAAAGAATGCCACCCACAGGTTTGCGCTGCTGCCCTGCTCCGCACGGCTCCCGTCCCATCTTTCTCGATTGACACTGAACAAACCGTGTGGATCCGGGCCATGTACTGAACCTGCGACAAGCAACCGACGACATGTCCCGGTCTTTCTATGTCACCGTGTGTCGTGGATCTACAGCCAAGGACGGGGTCGGGTACATCCTCGGAATCACAGGAACATATGTACGTTCACACTGGACTATCCATCTAGCTAGACCACCCATGGGCTCGATCAGATTCAGGCATGTCATAAGAT
Source organism: Avena longiglumis (assembly GCA_030063025.1). Classification (NCBI taxonomy): domain Eukaryota; kingdom Viridiplantae; phylum Streptophyta; class Magnoliopsida; order Poales; family Poaceae; genus Avena; species Avena longiglumis. The sequence continues at coordinate 454,383,870 of CP125978.1, read as the reverse complement.
CGGCCTATTTTTGGAGCAGGAAGGAAGCAAGCAGTTGAATTACCGTGTTCCGAAGGAAACCAGGACTGATGCGCGCATGAGTGGTTGCTCGCGGAGATAGACGCTGCGTGGTGGGGAATGGTGAGTGTTCGTGATGTGTGGGGTAGGCAGGGCCGAATAGGATCGGCGCGCGACGCCACGGGAGCACGCAAGGAACGTGACCCAAGCTCGGTCAAAAGCCACAAGCCCACAACAATGCATCGATATACTAGGTCATGTTCCAGAACAAGCCACCATGCATGCATCGTCCGTATCATCATCATTATCATCCATTCCATCGGCCGTAGCAAATATTCCTTCCGAAAGCTACCTTCTTCGGCGCTCGCCGTCTGTGGCCGTCACTGTTCACCGGTCCCGGCCGAGCATGAGATGCCCATCGAGCTAAAGAAGATCGATACAGAGATAGATACAACACGACTCTGCAGCATGCTCGCCGGCCGGTTGACCGGACGAGCGGACGTGGCCCGTGGCCGAGATGATACGCTGAACACACACAGTGCAAGTTGAGCGAGGGGCCGGTCAGGTCGTACGTGCCGCCAACCCGAAGCCGAAGGGAGAGGCTCCCGTAGGCTGGGCGGCAAGTGCCCAAGATCGGCGAATCGCCTGCCGTATCCGCCGGAAAAAGATAGCCGATCGGACGCGTCTGGAAAAAACATGCCTGCTGGAAAAGCCTCTCGTTATCGCGGCGTGACCGCGACGTACGGACTGCAGTGGCAGCGCGATGAGCGTTCCGTTCCGCGCGTGCCTTTTCCCCGTCGTCGTACGGAGGACGACATTGGATATATATGGATGGATGGTCTAGTGTTGTGCGTCTAGGCCTGTAGCAGTGGCTTTCGGTCGAGAGCTGGGCACGCTTTGCTTTGCACGCTCGCCCGCCGGCCTCGCCGACCTGTCGTGCATGCATGGAAGCTTCTACGCCTGGTGCGCTTCCTTCTTTTCCGGGCTGATGATGAGTAAGTACGTGGCTGGCCAGGGCCGAACGAGCGTCTGTCAAGCCTCTGTGCATGCAGTCAGAGATATGGGTGCAAGAAACGGTGATTTTTCCACCAGAAAGGAGATTGTGATTCGTGACAGTACTGTGACTCTATTTTCCCTTTTGTGCTGTGCAGGGCCGGTCCTAAGATTTTGGGGTCCGGGGCAAATTTAAAAATTTAGGCCTCTTATTATAATTTTTATTTATATATATGAGATGATGAAAAATGAATAGTTTAATTATACTTCTAACTATAATATTAATATAAAAATAATAACGTTTACATGATACCTTAAGATTTCTTTCGAAATTCCTAGAAGCAAAGTTCGTGACGATAGAATCAATATCAATCACGTCTACTAACTTCTTCTCGATGTATAGAGTCGCCAAAACATTTAACCTCTCATGAGACATTGTAGATCTCAAATAGTTCTTCAATAATTTGGACTTTGAAAAGCTTTTTTCAGCTGATGCAATAGTCACGAGCATAATAAATAAGATCTGATAAGCGATAAAAATATTAGGATAACGATCCGCTTCTCCTGCAAACTCAAAAAATTCCATAGAAGACATTTATAAAAAGTGCCTCCCTCCCACCTATATAAGGAGGGGTAGGGCGCCCCCTACCCCTCACACCCAAACCCTAGCTCCTTGGCACCACCACCTCCAAGTGCTGCCGCCACCGCCTAGGGCCTCCTCCAAGTCGCCGACTTGGGGCTTCCCCAAGCCCTAGTCGCCAGTCTCACCACCCCCTCTTGGTGCCTCCAATCCGTAGATCGCCAAGGCCCTCTCTTACTCCACCATACTCGCTCCGGCTTAGGCGAAGCCCTGCGGGATCTCACCTCTACTTCCGATACCACGCCATCGTGCTGCCGGAATCACGAGGAGAGTGCTACAACCTCCGCTGCCTGCTGGAACAAGGGAGAGGAAGGTCTTCATCGAGTACCGAACATGTGACCGACTGCGGAAGCCCTGCCGGAACGCAGCGCCGGAAGGATCGTCTACACGATCTTGAGATCGATAAGTGTACGACTACATCACCCACGAGAATCTGCTCTCGTTAACCGCTTTGAAATCTTCAAGGGTGAGTTTTTCTATTGACTCGTTGCTACAATCTAGTAGATAGATCTTGGCTTGTTTATGTGCATGCGTTAGAAAATTTTTGTTTTCCATGCTACGAACCCCTACAGTGGTATCAGAGCCGTGTCTATATGTAGATCTGTTGCACGAGTAGAACACAATGGTCATTGTGGGCGGTGGTGCTTTTATTATGAATTGATTTTTGTGTACTTTGCATCTTGCGGTATAATGGGATGAAGCGGCCCGGGCTAACCTTACATGACATCGTTCATGAGACTTGCTCCACACTCAACATGCAACTTGTGGATACCCCGTTTAAGATGCCACCTAGAAAAATGCGAGCGCAACCATAATCTTCTTAATATCTCCACTTCATTTGGAGACAAATAAGCAGCATTTAGGCCCCTTTTGGCCATCAAATAAAATTGAAGTATTCACTTCGGTTTACAAAAATAATGAAATATTAAATACTTCGAGGTATTTGGTTACAATAAAAAATGTGGTTTTAAAATTGATGTATTCTAAAGAAACTATGTTTTTTTTGAAGTATAGGAGATAGAGGTCTCACCTTTTTCTTTCTAAAACTAAGAAAGGAGAAAATGTGAAGTACTAAGAAAGGAGAAAATGTAGCAGTGGCTTTCGGTCGGGCTGGGCGCGCTTTGCTTTGCACGCTCGCCCGCCGGCCTCGCCGACCTGTGTCGTGCATGGAAGCTTCTACGCCTGGTGCGCTTCCTTCTTTTCCGGGCTGATGATGAGTAAGTACGTGGCTGGCCAGGGCCGAACGAGCGTCTGTCGGGCCCTCTGTGCACGCAGTCAGAGATATGGGTGCAAGAAACGGTGATTTTTTCACCAGAAAGGAGATTGTGATTCGCGATAGTGTGACTCTATTTTCCCTTTGGAAAATGATATGATTCTCCCGGGATCCCGTCGTCGCGTCTCCCGGGTCCGGAACCGTTCGATCTATTCTGATCCGGCCGTTATTTTTGCGCCACGTGGCCCTCTTTTTTGCGGTTGCTACACCGATCCGGGATTTACGGGTCGGACCTTCCTTTCTTGCTCGCTTGATTGGAACCGCTGAGACGACTGAGAGAGGCGACCGCGCCGCGCCGCCGCCGAAGCCTTCATCGTCCTCGCGCGCGACCCCTGCCGAGCGCCGACCGCTGTCGCCCCTGTTCGTCCTCATCTGGAGTTTTTCTGCTCCCTCTCTCCTCTCTCCTCTCTAATATCTCTCTGTTTCCCACAGTGAAACTCCCGGACCGCGCCGCTGTCCGGTTCATCCTCGCCCGCCGCCGACCGCTGCCGAGCGCCGCCGCCCATCCTCGGTCTGTGCCGCTGTCCTCCCCTCTCTAACCTCCCCTCTGTAACCTCCCCTCTCTAACCTCCTCTCTCTGATTTTGCGCAGGAACCCTAGGTGCAAGAGGTGATGGGACCGCCGCCGCCGACGAGCGATGCGGCAGGAGGGAGCACCTCCGGCGGCGCGAACGTTGAGGTGATCACCCGGTGGCAGCCGACGTTCTCTCCTCGCTTCCATTTTTTGCTATTTTGCTATGGGGATTTTTGCTACTTGCTATACTGTGTTTTGCTACTTGCTATACTGTGTTTTGCTACTCAGTAGCATGATTAGTACTCTGTGTTATACTCATATTTGCTACTCTATGGGGATTAGTACTCTGTGTTTTGCTACACATTCAGATAGTTATACTCATATTTATCATTTATATATCGGATTTTTGCTACTTGCTACTCTGTGTTTTGCTACTCAGTAGCATGATTAGTACTAGGAGTATGATTCATACTCCACATTGCTACTTGCTACTGTGCTAATTTGCTTCTATGGAGCAAGGTGGCCCTTTTGCTGTAGCATGCTTTGTTTCCCAACATGGCTATGCATGTAGCACACCATTTAGCAACACTGGTGTACAGTCCAGAAAACTGTGTTAATTTGCTTCTATGGAGCAAGGTACAGTCCAGACAATCTGCCCAGAAAACTGTACATCTAGCAGATTTTCTCATGTCAAACAGATGCTGCAGCAAAAGAGCTACTGTGTTTGTTGTGTTGTACACTTGTTGATTAGTACCAGGCATTTATTTGGCCAAGCTACTGTTTGTTTTACACTTGTGTTGTACACTTGTTGATTAGTACTAGGCATTTATTTGGCCAAGCTATCTGTTTGTGTTGTACACTTGTTGATTAGTACTAGGAAGATTTGCTAGTCCTTCCTAGCAAGCTACTGTGTTGGTTGTGTTGTACACTTGTTGATTAGTACTAGGAGAAAGCTATTGTGTTGTGCCAAGCTACTGTGTTGTACACTTGTTGATTAGTACTAGGAGTATGATTAGTACTAGGATTTGCTAGTCTAGTAGTTTTGCTACTTGTGCATTGATCCCAGTAGTGGCTACTCTAGTGTATATGTTTGCTACTCTAGTATGATATAGTGTACTGGGATTTGCTACTCTAGTATGATATAGTGTATATCCCAGTAGTTGGTACTCTAGTATGATATAGTGTAGTGGGATTTACTACTGGGATTTGCTACTGCAGTAGCATGATTAGTACTAGGATTAGTGCTAGGACTATGATTAGTACTAGGATTTGCTATTCCAGTAGTTTTGCTAGTTGTGCAATATGATTTTGATCCCAATAGTATGATTGGTAATCCCAGTAGTTTTGCTACTTGCTACTTGTGCATTTTTTGTAATCCCAGTAGTATAATTAGTAGGCCAATGTTTAGTAGTTTTGCTATAACCATACATGTTTCTGTTTTCCTTTTGCTGCAGGTTGCTGCTGTTGATAAGATCCAAAAGGGCAAAAAGGTTGTTGTGAACCGCAAGAAAGTTGGCGAGGGAGCGAGTAATGTCAAGGAGGATATTTGGATGTCGAAGGACCGTTTCGGTGCCAAGCGTTTGAGTATCCTTGCGGACAACCTTTCTCCAGCCAAGAAGCAGATTATTCAGTCAAAGAGTGCATTTAGAGCATTGTTGAATGTTGCACAGTTTAGGATTCCTAATGAGCTTACGGATTTTGTTGCTGCACATACTTCTGCTCGTCTCCGTGAGTACAAGCTTCGGAAGAACCAGATGGTGTTTACCACGGATATGGTGAGGAAAGTGTTTGGAATCCGCTGCGGGAGCAAGCCTATTGATCTTTCTATTGCTGGAGGTGCAGAGCTTGATGATATTCGAGCCCTCTACCATGGTGGGAAGAAGAGGGCAGAGTTAGCAACTGCTGTCAATATCTTGAAGAATTGTCTTGTCTGATGAGGAAACCATCATTCGCACTTGGGATCTTGTTTCCCTGGCCACTGTTGTTGCTCCAAAAAGCTCAAACCATGTTAACTTGGAATATGTTGGTCTCATGGCTGACCCAACCAAAACAGATGAGTATGCTTGGGATGAGCATTTGTTGGGTTTGTTGATGCAAACTGTGAGCAATATTCAGAAGAAGAAGAAGCAAGCACATGTTCTTCCAAAGGACTGTAGCAAATTTGAGTTTTGGATAACTGGCCCATTCATTCTTCTTGGTGTAAGTTATCTCCCATCTTTTATATTTGTTTGTAGCAGTTTACAGCGTTTGTTTTGCTACTACTAACTTTAATTGGCCTCTTTTTGTAGATTGCTTATATGGATCATTTGGATTTCCCACCCTGCGATCACACTTTTGACAAGTCATTGCCTAGAGTATGCTCTGTCAAGACCAGTGATTTCACTTTTGTTGTACAACATGACTCGGATAGGAAGATTTTATCAAACAAAACTATTTTCGGCAGGCGAGATGTAATGTTCTTTCCAGCACCACAAACATTCTATTCTTTCGTCAATCCTCTTAATGTTAACATTACTTTTTATTGTGTGTAGTTCCTCCCATTGTCTGCAACACCTTATGGTACTGCTCCTGGTTATGATGATTTCAACAAACCTGCTCCAGTGGAAGATGTTGATGTTAATCCTTCTGCTTCATTGAATGAATGGCTAAATTTCCCTAGCAGCCAGGATTTGCAGGTATGAAATTGCTACTGAACTGTTTTTTGATTGCTACTTCAGTGCATTTGATTTTGCTACTTAGCTACATTGCTCTGCTACCTCTTTTTGCAATCAGTGAACATGTATTGGTTCTGCTACTTTAGTGTATAGGTCTTGCTACTTTAGTGTATAGGTTCTGCTACTTTAGTTTACAGGTTTTGCTACTTTAGTTTACAGGTTTTGCTACTTTAGTGTTTTGGTTTTGCTACTTTAGTTTACAGGTTTTGCTACTTTAGTGTATAGGTTTTGCTACATTAGCTTTATGAATTTGCTATTCTTTATGCGTTAGCCTCGGTGTTAGGGTACCGAGGCGGAGTCGCCGTCGACACAATAGCGGCGACGGGTGATGATGCCTCGGTACCCTAACACCCTTCGAGGTTTAAATGCGTCAGACGACGCGAAGGCCGACGGGCGACGAAACCGAGCCGCTGGACTAGAGTTTACGCTTTATGTATGTTGACGACTTAGGGTGGGGGTGGTGGATAAGTTACCCCAAATTATCTACCCGTATGCAAAAGAAGCTTAATAGAATTTTATTACACCATATTTTTCGAGGATTCGTCGCCCGTACGCCGCGATAGCGGCGACGGGTGACGAATCCGAGCCGCTATGCTTAGAATTTCATCATTTATCTTGTTTCTGGTTTACTAACTTGCTTCTAATGTTTGCTAACAGGTTCCCGCTCGTTTCAAAACATTGTATGAGAAGCACAAGGCTATTTTTGAAGCAGATGTTGATGTGACAATGAAGAACCTTTCTGCTGGATTGAAGCGCATGCAGGCTCAACGCATGGCTGCCCTTTTGGTTGATGTTGAATCATCAAGTAAAGAAGAAGAAGCTGGACCAAGTGTTGTTTTTCCAACCAAAAGTACAGCAGATGATGATGATCAGCTGCAGGATGATGATGGTTCAGAAACTGAGGATGATGAGAAGCTTTATGCTACATCGGAGCCCGAGGACCATGGTGTTGCTGCAGCTGCTGCTAAGGATATTGATGGTGATGCAGATGATGTTGTGGAGAAAGGTGGTGCTGCAGATGCTTCTATGGAGCAAGGTGGTCCTGTAGCAACAAAACATGCCGATGTTCCTCAAGCAGCAATAATCATTGATTCTATGAGCAAGGGAGCTGATGCTACTGAGCAGCCGGATGTTGTTAGCACTCACAGGTCTCCAATTCACAGCCCCAGGAAGGATATTTCTGATGAAGCTTGGGCCAATGCTCCGGACAAACCCCCGTTTGATCTTTTCAAGCCTGGGACCGATGAGTATGCAGAGTTTTGCATTTCACAGTCTCTCCCACCTTCCTGTGATGCCCCAACCGGTGCCGTGACCACTGCCTCTGATGCCTCTGAGAGTATTCCAGCATCACCAGTGGATCTTGCTCCTTTCGGCTCTACTGAGCCTGCGACACCTGCTGTTCCCATTGCACCTGGTATGAACATTTTATTGTAGTTTCTTAGATATGTTTCCGCTTGTTTGCTTCTTAGATATGCTTCTGCTTGTTTGCTTAAGACACAATTGTTTTCTGTTTTTGCAGTTGTTGTTAACATTGAGTCAAGTGTTAAAGGAGATGGTAGCTCGGGTTTGTTGACACATGAGAAGAAGACAAGGTTTAAGAGGGCTGCCAAGGAGGAGCTCACACCTCCAAAGTTGAAAAAGATGAAGGTCTCTGAAGATGTAGAACAAAAATACTCCACATTTGTGATGAATGGTCGGAAATTCAAGGGCCATCCGAAGGATAGGGCACCGTAAGTTTATGTTTTTTGCTACTCTGAAGTAATGTTTTTGCTACCTTACATCTAGCTGATTGCTACATGTGTCAATGTGTTTTGCTACTTACTTTTTTCACTTGTAGGATACAGTTTTCCATTTAATCTTCTACAGCTTGAACTACCTGCTACCTTATTTCATTTTTTTTGCTACTTTACATTGAACTGTTTGCTACTTTAGTTCATAGTTTTTACTACCTGCTACCTTACTTCATTCATTTTGCTACTGTACATTGAATTGTTTGCTACTTTAGTTCATAGTTTTTTCTACTGTACATTGAACTGTTTGCTACTTTAGTTTATTGTTTTTGCTACTTTACATTGAACTTTTTGCTACTTTAGTTTACAGGTTTTGCTACTTTAGATTGAACTGTTTGCTACTTTAGTTTATTGTTTTTGCTACTTTACATTGAACTGTTTGCTACTTTAGTTTACAGGTTTTGCTACTTTAGATTGAACTGTTTGCTACTTTAGTTTATTGTTTTTGCTACTTTACATTGAACTGTTTGCTACTTTATGTATAACTATCTTCTACATGTGCATTCCTTTGTGCAGGCCAGTTTTTGTGGAGATTGGGCGGTATTATTGTTGCTACAGAACTTTCCAAACATCGCTTCGGCCGCGCCAAAATCTAGATAGTGAGTTGATGAATGTTTGGATTGAGAAATTTAACCATGAGTCGGACATTGTTTGCAAGAAAATTGCACGGCAGAAGAGGAAGTACGCTTTCACGCAGCACTTTATGGTAAGTAGCACTTTTCTTGATCTTTTACTTGCTCAATATGCATATGATGTACTGCTAGCATTTTGCTACCTTTTGTGTGCTTGCTGAACCAATACAGATAGTAGCAAATTTTACTTGCTTTTGCTGCTGTCTCATACTACTTTTTATCCTCAACACAAAACAGGAGAAGCTTATTGTTGATCCAAAAGCATTCAATGCTAAAGCATGTATGGATGAGTTGAAAGAGCAGAATGCAAAGTTCAAGATTTTCAAGTGTGACCTTGTGAGATAACATCCTTGCTTCCTATCTTGTTCATGTTTGCTTTCTATTACAAGATGCTAAATATTAATTCATGTTTGAATGTAGCTATACTTTCCTATTGTGAAGTTCAACCATTGGGCAGTTCCCTGTATCAACCTAGTAGCAAAGCAGATGCATATTTTTGATTCAATGAAAGGGTCCAAAAATGCTAGTGTGATGGATGATTGTGCACGTAATCTGGTTAGTAATCCAGCTATACTTGTTCATTGTGTTTGCTACATTTATAGTTGGGCCTTTTTTTTGCTGCATATCATTAACCATGCAGTGTGTTTGCTTTGTTTTCCAGTTCGCAAACTTTGCAATTCTTGTGAAGCAATCAAAACTAGCAGACAATATCAACTTCGACACTTACCTGCTAACCAATCCTGATCACCCACAGCAAACTACCATGTAAGATTTTGCTCACCTTTTTTCAATCCTTGTCCTGATCACTAGTTTCAACTTTTGCTACATTATTGTTTTTTAATTGCTACCTAAGTTTACAACTCTTGCTACTTTAGCTTCCTACACTTGCTACATCAGTTTCTGCTTGTTTTTTACTAATCTATCTGTTTGTTTTTTGACAGATTTGATTGTGGATTCTTCAGCATGCTCTTCATGGATAGCTTCACCGGCAAGGTCATGGCGGAGTTCGACAACAATGCTATACCAATTCTAAGGAAACTTCTTGCATCTGATCTGATTGAGGCAAGGGAAAACAAAGGATCATTGCTACAGCTGATGGAAGAAGAGTTACAGAAGAAGCATAGTTAGGTTGAAACTAATGTAATCGTTGAAACTGATGTCGTCCTTGTGATCTTATTTTGCACTTTGTAATGGTTCAAACTGATGTAATCGTGGATGTGTTCGTTGCTGCAGCATCTATGGATTATCTTTTGTGGATAGGTTATGTTGGATGGATAAGTGCTACATGTTTGGAATGGAAGCTTTTGAAGTTTAGAATGTTGATTATTGTCTTCTGAAGCTTCAAATAGTGTGATTGCTTTGATAAGTTCTGTACATGCTACATACATGCTGCATAAATGCTAAAAATGAGTATTTACCTAGACATGCTGTCAATTTTTTTTGGCCACCCCAGGTGTTAATTTGCTACATCTGTGTAGCCATATTGCTACATGCATAGAAATGGTGTGCTACCCAGGTGTACAAGATTTGCTACTAGGTTTAATGTAGCAAATATACCTATGACATTCATTCATAATAACAAGTTTTGTCTATGGTAGCAATTTTATATACAAAATGCAGGCTGTATGCTCCAAAGTGGAAATATTTTTGCTACCAGCAATATTCTGTCATATCACAAAATTCATATCTTGCATCCAGATGATGCTACATCTATACTGTATGTATGCTACATAGTAATGACAAAAATGCTACTCTCTGGTAGTACATGTAGTTACAACTCTATAGTTTCAACTCTATTTTCGCAGCATTCCCCGCAATCAGTGCTTCCATGGATACACATTGTTTGACGGTGTGACCTTCTTCATTGCAATATGGGCATTTTTGCTTTCTTGGCTTCTTCGGCGTTGCATCAGTTTGCTTCTTCTTTGTCTCTTGAGCTTTTTTTCCTTCTCTTGGCATTTGCTTCATCATGAAGCTCAACCAATGGTTTGTTATGCTTTGACTTCTCGGTTGGTCTTCCTTTTGGCTTTACCCTCGCAGGGCTCTTGAGCGTGCTACTCGGAGCATCATTATGTTCTTCTTCTTGTCGTTGATTGTTTACACCATGCTGTGGAGGAATACTTTGCTCTTGTAGCAAAATTTCTGGCCCTCCTCCTTGCTGCTCTACTTCTTGCTCCTGTGTAGCATGTTGTGTGTTCCTCATATTTGCTACAAGACGCTTCGCATCATAAATCATCTTGGAAACATCAACATATGTTTCATCAGTGAAGCAAGCATCCGAAGCGAGTTCATTCATCTTTCTGCATAATGCATTGTACTTGAGAGTATTGGTTCCTGGGATCCCAAATCTGATGGTATTTGTCCCGGGATCAGGTGCAGGCATTGTTGCTGCAGCAGACCATCTTCGTAGCATGTATCTCTCTGGAATTTGCTGGACATTCAAGTGCACCATCACCCTCACTATGTGCGGGCATATAAGGCCACACATCTCAAATGTGTTGCATCCGCACTTGTAGCACTCATCATCTAACTTGTGACGAATGGTCGGAAATTGATCTAACTTGTGATGAATGGTCTGAAGATGTAGAACAAAAATACTCCACATTTGTGATGAATGGTCGGAAATTCAAGGGCCATCCGAAGGATAGGGCACCGTAAGTTTATGTTTTTTGCTACTCTGAAGTAATGTTTTTGCTACCTTACATCTAGCTGATTGCTACATGTGTCAATGTGTTTTGCTACTTACTTTTTTCACTTGTAGGATACAGTTTTCCATTTAATCTTCTACAGCTTGAACTACCTGCTACCTTATTTCATTTTTTTGCTACTTTACATTGAACTGTTTGCTACTTTAGTTCATAGTTTTTACTACCTGCTACCTTACTTCATTCATTTTGCTACTGTACATTGAACTGTTTGCTACTTTAGTTCATAGTTTTTGCTACTGTACATTGAACTGTTTGCTACTTTAGTTTATTGTTTTTGCTACTTTACATTGAACTTTTTGCTACTTTAGTTTACAGGTTTTGCTACTTTAGATTGAACTGTTTGATACTTTAGTTTATTGTTTTTGCTACTTTACATTGAACTGTTTGCTACTTTAGTTTACAGGTTTTGCTACTTTAGATTGAACTGTTTGCTACTTTAGTTTATCTCCCATACTTCTTCGACCCGAATACAAAAAAAAAGTATAGGGCACCGTAATGGTCGGAAATACTCATCATCTAACTTGTGATGGTAATGGTCGGAAATACTCATCATCTAACTTGTGATGAATGGTCTGAAGATGTAGAACAAAAATACTCCACATTTGTGATGAATGGTCGGAAATTCAAGGGCCATCCGAAGGATAGGGCACCGTAAGTTTATGATTTTTGCTACTCTGAAGTAATGTTTTTGCTACCTTACATCTAGATGATTGCTACATGTGTCAATGTGTTTTGCTACTTACATTTTTCACTTGTAGGATACAGTTTTCCATTTATTCTTCTACAGCTTGAATTACATGCTACCTTATTTCATTTTTTTGCTACTTTACATTGAACTGTTTACTACTTTAGTTCATAGTTTTTACTACCTGCTACCTTACTTCATTCATTTTGCTACTGTACATTGAACTGTTTGCTACTTTAGTTCATAGTTTTTGCTACTATACATTGAACTGTTTGCTACTTTAGTTTATTGTTTTTGTTACTTTATATTGAACTTTTTGCTACTTTAGTTTACAGGTTTTGCTACTTTAGATTGAACTGTTTGCTACTTTAGTTTATTGTTTTTGCTACTTTACATTGAACTGTTTGCTATTTTAGTTTACAGGTTTTGCTACTTTAGATTGAACTGTTTGCTACTTTAGTTTATCTCCCATACTTCTTCGACCCGAATACAAAAAAAAGTAAGAAAAAAATATGACTAAGTAAATAGCGTAGGCATATCCTGAATGTGCCTGATAGACACAATTTTTTCATAAAATAAAGATATTCAATTTGATTGGACTTAAGACTTTATTATGTTTTCTGAGAAAGAAAATGAATGCTTAGAAATGCATCTAATCTAAGAGTTCATAAGATATCATTATTCTCTTTAATAAACTTTTGTCTCGTGTAGAGTATTGTACTATACGAAACAATCTGGGACGGAAGGATTCGAACCTCCGATTAACGGGACCAAAACCCGCTGCCTTACCACTTGGCCACACCCCATTTCGGCTGACGAATCCGAGCCGCTATGCTTAGAATTTCATCATTTATCTTGTTCCTGGTTTACTAACTTGCTTCTAATGTTTGCTAACAGGTTCCCGCTCGTTTCAAAACATTGTATGAGAAGCACAAGGCTATTTTTGAAGCAGATGTTGATGTGACAATGAAGAACCTTTCTGCTGGATTGAAGCGCATGCAGGCTCAACGCATGGCTGCCCTTTTGGTTGATGTTGAATCATCAAGTAAAGAAGAAGAAGCTGGACCAAGTGTTGTTTTTCCAACCAAAAGTACAGCAGATGATGATGATCAGCTGCAGGATGATGATGGTTCAGAAACTGAGGATGATGAGAAGCTTTATGCTACATCGGAGCCCGAGGACCATGGTGTTGCTGCAGCTGCTACTAAGGATACTGATGGTGATGCAGATGATGTTGTGGAGAAAGGTGGTGCTGCAGATGCTTCTATGGAGCAAGGTGGTCCTATCGCAACAAAACATGTCGATGTTCCTCAAGCAGCAATAATCATTGATTCTATGAGCAAGGGAGCTGATGCTACCGAGCAATGGATGTTGTTAGCCGACAGTCTCCAATTCACAGCCCGTGAAGGATATTTCGATGAAGCTTGGGCCAATGCTCCGGACAAACCCCGCTTGATCTTTTCGAGCAGGACCGATGAGTATGCTGAGTTTTGCATTTCACGCCTCTCCCACCTTCGTGATGCCCCAACCGGTGCCGTGACCACTGCCTCTGATGCCTCTGAGAGTATTCCAGCATCACCAGTGGATCTTGCTCCTTTCGGCTCTACTGAGCCTGCGACACCTGCTGTTCCCATTGCACCTGGTATGAACATTTTATTGTAGTTTCTTAGATATGCTTCCGCTTGTTTGCTTCTTAGATATGCTTCTGCTTGTTTGCTTAAGACACAATTGTTTTCTGTTTTTGCAGTTGTTGTTAACATTGAGTCAAGTGTTAAAGGAGATGGTAGCTCGGGTTTGTTGACACATGAGAAGAAGACAAGGTTTAAGAGGGCTGCCATGGAGGAGCTCACACCTCCAAAGTTGAAAAAGATGAAGGTCTCTGAAGATGTAGAACAAAAATACTCCACATTTGTGATGAATGGTCGGAAATTCAAGGGCCATCCGAAGGATAGGGCACCGTAAGTTTATGTTTTTTGATACTCTGAATTAATGTTTTTGCTACCTTACATCTAGCTGATTGCTACATGTGTCAATGTGTTTTGCTACTTACTTTTTTCACTTGTAGGATACAGTTTTCCATTTAATCTTCTACAGCTTGAACTACCTGCTACCTTATTTCAATTTTTTTGCTACTTTACATTGAACTGTTTGCTACTTTAGTTCATAGTTTTTACTACCTGCTACCTTACTTCATTCATTTTGCTACTGTACATTGAATTGTTTGCTACTTTAGTTCATAGTTTTTGCTCGTACATTGAACTGCTTGCTACTTTAGTTTATTGTTTTGCTACTTTACATTGAACTTTTTGCTACTTTAGTTTATGTGTTTTGCTACTTTAGATTGAACTTTGCTACTTTAGTTTATTGTTTTTGCTACTTTACATTGCACCTTTTGCTACTTTAGTTTACTGTGTTTTGCTACTTTAGATTGAACTGCTTGCTACTTTAGTTTATTGTTTTTGCTACTTTACATTGAACTGCTTGCTACTTTATGTATAACTATCTTCTACATGTGCATTCCTTTGTGCAGCCAGTTTTGTGGAGATTGGGCGTATTATTGTTGCTACGAACTTTCCAAACATCGCTCGCCGCGCCAAATCTAGATAGTGAGTTGATGAATGTTTGGATTGAGAAATTTAACCATGAGTCGGACATTGTTTGCAAGAAAAGTGCACGGCAGAAGAGGAAGTACGCTTTCACGCAGCACTTTGTGGTAAGTAGCACTTTTCTTGATCTTTTACTTGCTCAATATGCATATGACAGGTACTCTGCTAGCATTTTGCTACCTTTTGTGTGCTTGCTGAACCAATACAGATAGTAGCAAATTTTACTTGCTTTTGCTGCTGCCTCATACTACTTTTTATCCTCAACACAAAACAGGAGAAGCTTATTGTTGATCCAAAAGCATTCAATGCTAAAGCATGTATGGATGAGTTGAAAGAGCAGAATGCAAAGTTCAAGATTTTCAAGTGTGACCTTGTGAGATAACATCCTTGCTTCCTATCTTGTTCATGTTTGCTTTCTATTACAAGATGCTAAATATTAATTCATGTTTGAATGTAGCTATACTTTCCTATTGTGAAGTTCAACCATTGGGCAGTTCCCTGTATCAACCTAGTAGCAAAGCAGATGCATATTTTTGATTCAATGAAAGGGTCCAAAAATGCTAGTGTGATGGATGATTGTGCACGCAATCTGGTTAGTAATCCAGCTATACTTGTTCATTGTGTTTGCTACATTTATAGTTGGGCCTTTTTTTTGCTGCATATCATTAACCATGCAGTGTGTTTGCTTGGTTTTCCATTTCGCAAACTTTGCAATTCTTGTGAAGCAATCAAAACTAGCAGACAATATCAACTTCGACACTTACTTGCTAACCAATCCTGATCACCCACAGCAAACTACCATGTAAGATTTTGCTCACCTTTTTTCAATCCTTGTCCTGATCACTAGTTTCAACTTTTGCTACATTATTGTTTTTTAATTGCTACCTAAGTTTACAACTCTTGCTACTTTAGCTTCCTACACTTGCTACATCAGTTTCTGCTTGTTTTTTACTAATCTATCTGTTTGTTTTTTGACAGATTTGATTGTGGATTCTTCAGCATGCTCTTCATGGATAGCTTCACCGGCAAGGTCATGGCGGAGTTCGACAACAATGCTATACCAATTCTAAGAAAACTTCTTGCATCTGATCTGATTGAGGCAAGGCAAAACAAAGGATCATTGCTACAAATTGATGGAAGAAGAGTTACGAAGAAGCGTAGTTAGGTTGAAACTAATGTAATCGTGAAACCGATGTCGTCCTTGTGATCTTATTTTGCACTTTGTAATGGTTCAAACTGATGTAATCGTGGATGTGTTCGTTCGCAACATCTATGGATTATCTTTTGTGGATAGGTTATGTTGGATGGATAAGTGCTACATGTTTGGAATGGAAGCTTTTGAAGTTTGGAATGTTGATTATTGTCTTCTGAAGCTTCAAATAGTGTGATTGCTTTGATAAGTTCTGTACATGCTACATACATGCTGCATAAATGCTAAAAATGAGTATTTACCTAGACATGCTGTCAATTTTTTTTGGCCACCCCAGGTGTTAATTTGCTACATCTGTGTAGCCATATTGCTACATGCATAGAAATGGTGTGCTACCCAGGTGTACAAGATTTGCTACTAGGTTTAATGTAGCAAATATACCTATGACATTCATTCATAAGAACAAGTTTTGTCTATGGTAGCAATTTTATATACAAAATGCAGGCTGTATGCTCCAAAGTGGAAATATTTTTGCTACCAGCAATATTCTGTCATATCACAAAATTCATATCTTGCATTCAGATGATGCTACATCTATACTGTATGTATGCTACATAGTAATGACAAAAATGCTACTCTCTGGTAGTACATGTAGTTTCAACTCTATAGTTTCAACTCTATTTTCCCAGCATTCCCCGCAATCAGTGCTTCCATGGATACACATTGTTTGACGGTGTGACCTTCTTCATTGCAAGATAGAATTTTGCTTTCTTGGCTTCTTCTTCGTTGCATCAGTTTGCTTCTTCTTTGTCTCTTGAGCTTTTTTCCTTCTCTTGGCATTTGCTTCATCACGAAGCTCAACCAATGGTTTGTTATGCTCGACTTTCTGTTGGTCTTCCTTTGGCTTTACCTCGCAGGTTCTTGAGCGTGCTACCGGAGCATCATTATGTTCTTCTTCTTGTCGTTGATTGTTTACACCATCTTTGTGGAGGAATACTTTGCTCTTGTAGCAAAATTTCTGGCCCTCCTCCTTGCTGCTCTACTTCTTGCTCCTGTGTAGCATGTTGTGTGTTCCTCATATTTGCTACAAGACGCTTCGCATCATAAATCATCTTGGAAACATCAACATATGTTTCATCAGTGAAGCAAGCATCCGGCGAGTTCATTCATCTTTTGCATAATGCATTGTACTTGAGAGTATTGGTTCTCGATCCCAAATCATGGTATTTGTCCCGGATCGTGTGCATTGTTGCTTGCAGCAGACCATCTTCGTAGCATGTATCTCTCTCGAATTTGGACATTCAAGTGCACCATCACCCTCACTATGTGCGGGCATATAAGGCCACACATCTCAAATGTGTTGCATCCGCACTTGTAGCACTCATCATCTAACTTGACTTGCACTGTAGGTTTTGACACCATACCTGTGGTTTGGAATGAGATCAAAGCACATGCCTTCACCCTCAACCTGCATTGGATAAAACCGTAGATTTCTCAATCATCTTTTGGAATCTTGTGAAGATCTCCTTGTGTAGAACTCCAGCCCTGCTTTTCAATGTTGTAGCTGCAAAATAAGGTTTGTTTTTGATCGTGTTGGTGCTACATCGGGTGTTACATTATGCTACAACAGTTTAAAAATCATACTACAGATAAAAAATGCTACTTGGGAAAATCATTCAGAAGAGAAAATCTCACCTTCCCATAGTGGTCATTGTTGTATCCATTGTGAATGTTGCATTGTCTTTTTCTGTCTAGCATCAGGTTTTGGCACAACTCGTATTGCTGCACGAAGTTCCAAACTGAGCCACTTGGGCGAACTAAAGTTTTAAAGTACGAGTTGAGGCCTTCAGATCTTCCTGTTGTGCTTGTGAAGGGAAAGAAACTTTGTCTGAAGTACACAGGTGCCCACATTTTTCTGCTCTTCCACATGTTCTGCAAATGAGTGTTATCAGCCATAGCAAAAGTTTCCAACATATGCTGCCAAAGATATCTCAAATTCTGCTACTGTCCGTGCTATAGATGCATGAGTAGAATGCTGCAGCAAAGGGCTACCTTCTCTCAAGTGAGGTCCAAGCTTTGTTCTTGCTAATCGTAGCACATGGAAGATGCATCTATGGACCGAATCGGATATATATGTTTGAAATTGCTGCAACCATTGCTTGGTCTTGGTCTGTCATGATATGGTCTCGCGCCAAACCGTTCATTGCTTCCTTAAGTTTGGTGAATACCCTGAATGTGTCTCATTGTTTCATCAGTAGCAAAGCACACCAACACAATTGTCTCGTGTGGTTGTTGATGCCCACAAGTGGAGCAAAAGGCATGTTGTACTTGTTGGTACAAAATGTAGTGTCGAAAAACACCGAGTCCTTGTACTTGGGGTACAAGGCCCTTGTCCTGCCATCCACCCAAAAGAGAGCTCTCACGGCATTGTTTTCATCCACTTGCTTATCAAAGAAGAATGTAGGGCTTTCTGCTTGTCTCCTTTTAAAGTACTCAATAGTCATTGACATGTCTCATGATGAAACTTCCTCACGTAGCATAGTCCTTATGTTGGACACATCACGCTTCACAAAACCAAGGCACCTCGGGTCGCCTCCGTGCACACTTCCGAGACATCCCATTATCTAAGCTGTGGTAATGTTTTGGTTGTGTAAAGTTTGGATGAACTGAAAGTCCTCCTCAGTAACCTTCCTATGAGACCGGTAGTACCGTCTTCTCCCAATTTGCTTCAGCAACTGGTGTGTGTGCTCTCCTTGAAATACCGTTATACCATATTCCATTTCTCTTTCCAACGAGCATTCTAGCTTTACAATCATGCCGCAGACCCTATTCTTCGCCTCAAATCTTACGTCCATTTTGAGTCCAGCTTGTTTGCTACGTGATTTCTAATCGAAATTGCTCATGTCTATTGGACCTCCTTCTCCAGAACTATCCTTAGTAGCATTTTTTGCTTCGTCTACTGGTTTTCCGGCATGGACACACTCAAAAACCCTACTAAGAATTGCATCTTTTGGGGCACCTCTTGCTGTGTTATACTTGGTGTTACCAATCCGTGTACCAAACCCGAGTTTGAAAGCATAGTCATTGTATACTTGCTTCGCAATTTCAAGGTCATCAAATGTCATTCCAACATATGGTACAAGAGGCTGCGAGCAAATCTCTTCACCACCTTCTTCATCAACAAATGAATCATTGCTACTAGCTGCACTTTCTGCTCTTGTAGCAAATTTTTGTCCAAAGGTTCCTGCAGCAGATTGTGGTGGAGCAATCTCGTAAGAAGATTGTGGTGGAGCAGCATATCCTTCAGGACCGTATTCATCAGCAGGCTGGTTGAGGTCGAATCCTCCCAGTATACTGTCAGCAACAAACCCCTGCAATTTAAAAGAAAAAAGTTTAGGTCGAAGCATAATGTGCTACATAAATGTGCTGCATGTAGTATTACCCTAATTTGCTACATTAATGTGCTAGATCACCCTAATTTGCTACAATGTCGCACCACATGTGCCCAAACTTTTTCTGCACTGTAGCACATTGTTCAGCAAAGCATGTTGTAATTTTTCCTGCTACCATGTATTTCCTGCTACCATGTAGCAAACAAGCTGTCCTGAATTTGCTACCATGTAATTTGCTACCATGTATTTCATGCTACATCATCTGTATTTCCTGCTACCATGTAGCACAAACATGCTTAGTACTCTGTTTTGGTACTTGCTACTTAGTACTCTGTGTTTTGCTACTTGCTACTCTGTGTTTTGCTACTCATGTCAAACAGATTGGCCCAGAAAACGGTTTGTAGCAAAACAGAGGGACAACAATGGTGGAAACCTAATCTAGAGCTTACCAATGGTGCTGGAGGTTTTTCCTCAGGATTTTGATTGAAAAACACTGGAGGATTTGTGTGCTTGGCTAGATTAGGTTGCTGCGCTCGATTGGAGACATCGCCGTTGGCCGAATCGGAGCGCCGCCGGGTGAGAGGATTTGATCCCCCACTAGAAGCTACGATTGGCGGCGGGATAAGGTGGTGAGGCTGACCAGGAGGGGGGTAGAGTATGGTCCCTCGAATATGACTCATCTCCGGCGGCCGGTGAAGGAGATCGACGGTGCAGACTCCTCCGCCGTCCTCGCGGGCGCCGCACGCGCGACTTCCAGCTAGTCAGCCTCTGTTTTGCTACTCTGAAACGGTTTTTGCTGCGACGTAGCAAAAGCGGGCAATGGCTTCACTTGACGGTTTGATCAGACGGTTTAGAAGTTTTGATCGGACGGCTCCGGACCCGGGGGATCGGGGGCAAATATCCCCCGGGGGACGCGTAGCGCCCGCCTTTCCCTTTTGTGGATACCCCGTTTAAGATGCCACCCAAAAAAATGTGAGCGCAACCATAATCTTCGCAATATCTCCACTTCATTTGGAGACAGACAAATAAGCAACATTTAGACCCCTTTTGACATCAAATAAAATTGAAGTATTCACTTCTTCCGTTTACGAAAATAATGAAATATTAAATACTTCGAGGTGTTTGGTTACAATAAAAATTGTGGTTTTAAAATTGATGTATTCTAAAGAAACTATGTTTTTTTTTTTGAAGTATAGGAGAAAGAGGTCTCACCTTTTTCTTTCTAAAACTACGAAAGGAGAAAATGTGAAGTACTCGTTAGCCAGACACACTAAAACAGTACGGTATTGATAATACTTTGGTTCAGCAAAAACCGAGGTTCTAAACAGAGCCCTAGCCCCTAGCCACTAGAATAAGAAAATAAGTGCTACTAGAAGGTAAAAGCGCGGCAAGAGATCGTGCAAATTGTAATTATGTAAAACATTAAGCTAATTTATAATATGTATTTGTAGCTAGGCATATAAAACTATTCATAAAGAAGTATTTCTGTCATCCCGCAATATAATTTTGGCAGCCAAAACGTCTTATATTGTAGAACAGGGTGTGTTAGTCTTTCTGTTTTTTACCAATGTTGGTACTTGGTAGGTGTAGGTCATGGGTACAAACCCACATTTGGCATTTATATTCCTTTTATCTTGCACATTCTTTGGATAGTTCACGGGTGGGGCGGAGAGGTGGGTATGGCCCAAGCTCCGCCACTAGATATTATCAGTGGCGGAGGAGCCAATATGGCAAGGTGTGGCAGGTGCCATACCTTGATCTCTACACAAATACCTATTGCTTGCTTGCAACATGTGGCAGCGGCAACAAGTGAGAAACATTGAGGGACGAGCGAATAGTGCATGGAGCACACTATTAATCAATCTACAAATTAACTTGGTTCAGTTAAATGTCACGTTTTAACGTATACAGTGCACCAACCTTGCCATACCATAATTTTCATTCGTCCTCCGCCACTGGATATTATTACTCGTTTATCTTTGCACACTTTCTACTAACCGTGATTGTCGTGGTACTTTTCCATCGGTAGATTTGTTGTTCGGCGAGGAGCACGCTCGGAAGAATTATATGTAGCACACATGAGACAAAGGTATATACAAGTTTGGGTCCTGAAAACACCGTATATGGTAAAGAAATTATTCGTGTTTGAGTCGAATGGATTATATTTGTGTGGCCGAGAAAGAATTCGAAGAATGCTCGAGCTCGTCTATGGTCGATATGTGATGAGCTGTTCCATATAGAGAGATCACATCTATTTGCTCGACGGTCATCTAGGCCTCTTATATATCAAGTGTCGATACTTTTCTTTCGGTGATGTAGAGGTGCTAATGAGATACATAAGATTCGATCTAGAGTCGGTTAAAAAATGTTCGGTGTGATCTTTGGCCTGATCCTCGTGTGATTTCAAGATGATCAACGAGTAGGCCCTGACCAAGACCCATGTGTCCTTGGGCTGAAGACCATCATGGTGTGTGTGTGGGTGTGGGGGCGGGGGGGGAGAGGGGCACAGCAAGGATGAAAGGCAGGGTGAAAAACGAGCCATAGGCGGGACCGGAAGCAAGGAAGCGACGTGCGTTGTGGAGATCTGTGATGGCAAGAGTCATGTACTATGCGAGGAGTGTGTAATGTGTGTGAGCGAGAAGCAAGCGTTGTTGGTACTACACGTAGATCGAGGACAAGGTGGGTAGAGGTGGAGGGACCGATATATGAAACTTAAATCCTCCCACTTTTTGGAAAAATGAATAAAATGTGTGCTTAATTCTCAATGGACTGAGAAATAACTTTATTCACAGTTACGTGACATCATCTAATCTCAGTTGCTACTCATGTGCAACTATTTGGTCTACTATGAATCATGACGCAATTCAGCGGTCCAATGCGCTTTTCTCAGTTTCAACCCATATTAACTAGAAAATCTGGATTGCAACCTAGGAAAATTTTAGTTACAACCCGGTCTCGAGATCAGCAGGAGGGAGACAACGCCAAAGACGCCGCAACGCCCGAGCGCCGCCGCCTCGCGAGCTGTACCGACGGCTGCGTGGAGGCGGGGATGGGCAGGTGGAGCAGCAGATCGTCAGGGAGCGCCGCGCGTGAAGACCCGCGTGGAGCAGTCTGTGCTGGCGAGCAGATCGAGGCAGACCGACGGGAGAGTCGATCCGATCTAAAGCGAGATCGAACCGATCTGGAGACGGATGACGGCGGGTGCAGACCGATCTGGGAACAAAACGGGCAACAACGGCCAGGAACAAGGCGTCAACCGGCGGCGGCGACGACGGCAAGACCGTCGACGACAGGGACGGTGGCGGCTGCAGCGACGAAGTTGCAAGAAGGAGGCTAACCTAGCTTTGATACCATGTCAGGAATATGCAACTTGTATTTCTCTAGGGCCAAACGCCACAATATATAATACAGGTACAGGTGCAAATATGCGGGCTTATAGCTCCTATATGACGTCTTTACATGGAATTGGAAGGAACACGACATCGTTGAAAAGAATAGCTCGCACGCGACACTTCTGAAGCGGCAAATAGCTCCCGTGCGACACTTCCACTTAACCCCACGAGACCGTCAATGAATTCGAATCAGTGAGCACGATGGGACCCACCTCTCCACGTCACGGCGGAACTCACCGATGTCCACCTCATATCGTGGGACCCACCCGTGGTTGAAGAGAGCCGTTGGCCCCGATCCGTCCCGCGCCGAGCACTCCGCCACCGTTCCATCTCATCCCCTTCGCTTTCTTCTCCGTGAGCAAGTGCGGCGAGGATGTCGAGCTCTGCTTCCTCACCGCTCATGGCCTCGGTATGGTGCGGTGCCGATGAGGAGGTGCCCGGTGCCCGTGCGCCAGGCGGCTTGTCACATCCACCGACAAGAACGACAACATTGGTCGGGAATTTGTGAAGTGTGAGAGCAAGCCCGAGGAAAGGTGAGATCTGAGTGTTAGCGCCAATTTCGCTTTTCTTTCAAATTTCATGCATTTCATCGAATTTGGGATTTAGGGTTCATCTGCGATTTCAGGAACTGCCAAAATGTGGGCATTTTGAGTGGCTTGATGAGTACATCGGCGGTGGGGTGGAGGTAGCATCCGGGCTCGAAAACCCGTCTGGTGGAGCAATTGGGATGTGGCAACCCCATTTCCGCTGGTACTACGGTGGATGCGGAAGTGAAGGCCGAGCTAAAGAAGATGAACAAGCAGCTAAGGCAAATCGAATTGAAGAAGCGGGACAATCGATGGCCGCTTTTTTTATTTTGTGTAATTTCTCTCGGATTAGTTTATCTCCTCATCGTTAGTCATTAGACAGCGATCGATGTTCAAGTGATGCTTTGTAATGGATGTAATGGTCTATGTCTTTGGCTTGAATAAAATGCAACACAAATTCGGGCTAATTTTGAGCTGCTTGCTCTGTTTAAAGTAGTGTTTCTTCGATTTACGTTTAAATGGTGTTCCTTTTATCGGTGTGCAGGCGCCGTGTGCGAGGAGAGGGTTGAAAAGTAAAAAACAATTGGAGGATTGAAAAGGCCAGGCCCAAATATAACCTAGCCATGCCAAAATGGACGATCCGCACCCAATAGTAACTATATGTTGATTGCAAAAAAATGGTACTCACATTACAATCTAAATAGGAACGTGTGAATCTGCAGATACTCGTGCTCAGGTTGCAATCTTTTTTTGCAAAAGTACATATATAAATGAAGTCCAAGGATATCCATTTAACTAACATAACTTGGCGCTCCTTTAACTTATGTAAATATGTAAATGTCTTATTTGAAAATGAACCATGTGTTGTATGAACTTGTTTTTGTGTCTTTTGTTTTATACACTTGTAAATATATAAATATTGCACGAGTATTATATGAACTTGTTTTTGTGTCTTTTGTTTTATACACTTGTAAATATATAAATATTGCACGAGTATTACATGAACTTGTTTTTGTGTCTTTTGTTTTATACACTTGTTGTTTTGGGTGTTTTGACAAATGACAATACAATAAAAATAAAACACAGATTGCAATGAAACAAGGGATAGATAATATTGGGGCCCGATAATATTGGGATAACATTACTTATATTAGATAGGAGATCGATAACATTACAATAAAATAAAAAGTACAATAATATAGGGAAGGCGGAATAGGCGCCTAAACCCTGGGCTAGCCTAAACCCTAACCCCTACTCCATCGCGGTGGAGGCGGTGCAGTGCAGCGCATTCCGGGTCGCATTCCACGCCCGGCCTCTCCCGCTCCCGCTTCCATTGCTCCTCCCGGAAGGCCCGGCCATTGGCCTCCGTTGCTCCTCCTCCCGTCTGCGCCTTTTCTTCAAGGAGCTGGGCCTCCTTCTCCTCCCACCTGGCGAGCCTCCTCCTTGCCTCCTCCTTCGCCGCCTTAGCCCAGTAGAGGGAGGTCGCCCGCGCCGGGAGGTTGGGGACGGGTTGTGGACGATGGGGCCCGGTCTCCCGAGGCAGGGCGGGACTTCTTCTCCTTCTTGCCACGCTTGGCGTGGCGTGGTCTCCCGTACCACTGCCAGGTGGGGTGGTTGTCCTCGTCGCTTAGTTCGCTGTCGGAAGGAGGCGGAAGGGGAGATCGCCATGGTCGGAGTGTTTGGGGGCGGGGAGGAGACAAAGGACGGGCTCGAGGTTGAAGAGATGAGGGCAAGATGAGATGAGGAGGCAAAGTCGTTTTGCCTATTTATTGAGGCGGGCGTGAAGGGCGGCGTGGGAATCCAGCGTCGCATTAGGCGCAGACGCTGAGACAGACGCATGCGCGTTGCCCCTGCATGCATGATCAATGCGAAGAGGCGGAAGCGGGGCGGGCGTGATCAATGCGAAGAGAGAAAAAATATCTAGGATCGACGCCCCGCCCCTGCATGCATGCATGTGCATTAATGCGAAAGAGAGAAAAAAGTCCAAGGTAGTTGTTCATTGGCGTGAAAAATAAAGGAAAATATAATTTGGCCTTGATTTACTTGATAAATGCAGGAATCTAGTACCAAGGTACTCGTTCGTTTTACACACGCAGAAAAATCGTGGGAGTAATATTGACTTTTGTATGGCGCATGAACCAGATGGAAGTAAATTTGATGAAGAAAGTTGTTCGACGTACACTTATTTAATGGGGCAGCGCATTGCAGCAAAATAGCTAGGCTGCGGCGCTAGGGGCAGCTGCAGGGCATGCATGGTGCGGCCCTTGCACGCCGAGGCAGCGTGCGCTGCGTTGCGTGTGGAAGCGGGCGTGATCAATGCGAAGAGAGAAAAAATAGCTAAGATGCAACGTCAGTAACCCTGCCGCCCCGATCTGCATCTGCATGCATGGTGCAGCCCGCCCGCCAGCGCCCTCGCATGCCACGCCGGTCCAACGGTCTCGAGTGTGCCAACGCTCGTTATATTTATTACATATTTTAGATTTTGATATTTTTTGCTGGTCATAGTGACATGCATACTCCCTCTGTCCACAAATAAGTGTACGTTTGGCTTCAAAATTTGTCCATAAAAAATGTACTTCTACCTTTCCAATGCACTTGGGCATCCACTATGTAGTCCATAAGGCTATCCACAAGCCAAAAAGTAGTCCATAAGACTAGTCCATAAGAGTAACTTAGGTAGTAACATGCATGTACATGCAATGCCAATTAGGCAAATTGGTGACATGGCATGACAATTAATGAAGAAAGAGAGAGAGGTAGTAACTTAGCTAGTTACCATAATATCACACATAACCAAGATCATATGAGTCTACAACCTAATTAATTAGCTCTTGCATGACACCATACATATGTTATCACCCACTATGAAGGTAGTAACATCAACTAGTAACATGTGCAAGTTACTAGTCTTAGTTATTTAGCACTATGACCAGCCTAAGGCTATCCACAAGCCAAAATAACATAGATGTGGTATCATGCAAAGTCTCATTTATTACAATGAACCTGAGGGGAGTAAGTTTGATTGGAGAAAGTTGTTACACGTAAACTTATTTACTGCAGTTGTTGGACGTAAAATAGCTAGGCTATGACGCTAGGGGCAGCTGCATGCCCGCATGGTGCAGCCCGCCCCGCCCAGCGCCCTCGCATGCCACGCTCGCATGCCACGCTGTTGCACGTAAAGATGAAGCCAATCAGATTCCAGAATCATCCATCCCACGGATCGCCAAGAGCTAGCCACGAAATCCTTCTAAGAGATGCCAACCAATCACGTTGCAGAACAAGCCCTTCCACGGATCACCCAGAGCCACCCGCGGAATCCTTCTAGAAGACGCGATCGGACGGCCACAGTGTCGCGCTAGGGTTAGATCTACGGTCCTCATTCGGCCTTAGGGTTAGCGGGGTTTAGGATGCAGTCAACGGGGTTTCACAAGTTTGACCAAACATTCAAATGTGCATAAATAATTCAAAAAAAATCAAAAAAATACAAAACCTTCGCATGGTGTCATGTTATGTCACATAGTTGTGAGGAAAAATATCAAACTTGGTCTATTGATCATATTTTAAAAAACCCTTCACAAAATGACCTATCTCCTCCGAGGTTTTCTGGCTTTCGGGTCAAATGACCAATGATATGGCTAGAATCAAGGCATAGTTTGTGATAATGTGCCCATATTTGGCATGCATGTCTATAATGGGATGACTAACAATGTTGCAGCACAAAGTTTTCCTTTTCGACGCACAGAAAAATCATTTTCTATTTTCTGAGTGCCGAAAGAGGGGGGGATTTGTGAAGCAACCACCAAATTGAAGTTTCAAAATGGTAACATCCTATTTTTCAAAAATACTAGACCACCTAGAATGTACAATTTCCCAACCTGAGTATCTCAAACCTTTTATTCCATCCCTGGTGAAAAAGACAAATCCTGCCGAATTGGCTGGAAGTGGGTAAGATATGAACTACAGGTACATGATTCCATGCTGATGATTTTTTGTAAAAATAATTTTTAGGTTCACAACATGCTATTTCATCAGATATCCAATGGTAGTTTTATGAGCCTCAAATTTCTAGCTAAGAATATTTATGAAAACCCTTCAAGTTTGACGAGACATTCAAATGTGCATAACTAATTCAAAAAAATCAAAAAATACAAAACCTTCGATGGTGTCATGTTATGTGACATAGTTAGGAAAATATCTAACTTGGTTTTAGAAATGGTCGAAAAAAACTTGCTTAGAAATGGGGTGGTTTACCCTAGCTTTGGAGCCCATTTCTACCCATTTTGGGTGAGGGTGAGTTGTACTTCACAAAAGGGATCGGTGAGGATGAGTTGTATTATACATATGAGAAAAACGTTGGAAGCTCATACAAACATAGAAAAGTGACATAGCTACATATGTTGAAATTCAAATTTACCATCATATTTGAATTTTGTCCAAATTATCAACAAGTGACAAATTATTATAATAACAAATGTTTACAACAACAAGTGCCAAATTATTACAACAACAAGTGTCAAATGTTTACAACAATAACAAATGTTTACAACAATAACAAATGTTTACAATAACAAATGTCTATTTCTTTTGGCTCTTCTTACCTCGTTTTCTTCTCCTTCACAAGTTTCACACCACAATAGGTTTATGCTCTTCTTTTTCTTACCATTACCATCCGGCCTCCCCACGACGTCCAAGAGTCTCCTTCACCTCCTGCACCTCCTTAACAACCTCATGATCATGATCCGTAGCCTCAACAACTTGGTCGGTTTGCACGAGCCTCAACAATGGCTCATTTTGCACCCGAGCCTCAACAATGGCTCATTTTGCACCAGCCTCAACATGATCTCATTTTGCACCGAGCCTCAACAATGTGCTCATTTTGCACCGAGCCTCAACAACAGGCTCATTTTGCCCTCATTTTGCACCGAGCTTCCAAATCATGATCTAGAGCCTCAACAACTTGGTCGGTTGCACGAGCCTCAACAAGCTCATTTTGCACCGAGCCTCAACAATGTGCTCATTTTGCACTGAGCCTCAACAACAAGTTCAGATTGCACCTCAAAGCACCAAACATGATCCGTTAGTTCTCTTCTTTCTTTGGCCATTGATTCTTGCCCTTTTCAATCGGCAAATCGTCAACAACAAGAGGTGGGTCTTTTCTCCACGCTTCCTCCCGAAAACAAGCAAGTTAGGCGGGAGGAAAAATCATCAACAAGAAATGGGATAGATTTTGGATGAACATACTTTGGCTTTTCAGTGTATCTGCACTTGGTAGAGCCATTTCGGTGTCCAAGTTCTTCACGAGTTTGCATCTATTCTTGTTACCTTTTGGGCCCTTTTGGCTTGGCATCTTTCTTTTCATCTTTCTTTCCTTCTTCTGCTCCCACCTTTCTCAAACCAAGCATTGAATCTACTACTGCTTGGGCTGCCAGCCTTTCTTTTCATCAAAGGAGGACACAAGGAGAACGAATGTCCACTTCAGCCACCGAGACCGATCTGTAAGTCTGGAATTGGTGTTCCATATGCACCCTTGAATTTTGCTACAGAATAATACTCATGCAAATATGGGTGCATATTTAGCTTGTGTTTGGAGGCCAAGAAAAGTATGGCATGCTCACAAGGCTTCCAGTGTGTTGCCACTCAAGGCATGTGCATTCATGCAATTGAGTGTCAACAACATGCCTCTGCCGATCTTTGTATCTCGACTTCAAGACCCCACAATGAGGATTTCTCAACACGCAAATGTGCAAGATTTACGCTCTGTTGACCACTGCCGCACAACATCGGAAGCTTATCTCCTTGAAGAACATCACCAAGCCTTCTTCTCAATTCCCACAACCTCATGATCATGATCCGATCTGGTCAACCATGTCATGGACGCAAGTCTTTTAACTCCTTCACTTTGTTGTTGAAACTTTCGCCAAATTATTGTTGATATGATCACATTTGATGGCAGTGTTAAAACCAGACTGTACCATAAAAGAGAATGGTAGGTTTCCAACCATGTACAAAACTTGACCCTATCCTCCTCGAGCATGCCTTAATCTTCTCAAGGTGATATGAATGTGTGCACTGGTGTAAGATCTTCTTCCGCCACATGCGTCCAAAATCATCTCCTCTGAATTTTTGATCAAATTCATCCACATATGGTCAAGCACTCCTCTCTTCGGCATGAGGGAAAACAATCTTCACTGCATTTTCTAAACCTTTACATGCATCATGTGCACGCCAATGGAGAGACCGGCCCTATGCATCTTTTCAAGCTGCATCATGAACCATGTCCATGATGCCTCATCTCAGGCGAAACATGCCAATAGCTACAGGTAACATCCAATTGTGTCCATCTAAAGCATTGCATGTTGCTAGTTGACCATTCCACTTTCCAATCAAGAAAGATGAGTCTATACTCAAATATGGATTGACAACCTGCTTTGAAGCCATCGATGCAAGGCTTTAAAGCCATGAAGAATTTAGAGAAGAAGACTTTCCCATCAGCTGTTACCTCAGTATCTATCTCCACAACACTGCCAGGTGACCTCTTCTCTACTTCTGCTTTGAAGTTATAAAGCATTCGAAAGGTATTTGCCCAATCACCATATAGCTCTTTCATTGCCCTTTGCTTTGCCTTCCACACTGTAGTATAATTCAGCTTAATGGGGTACCGTTTTTCCAAGTCCATTTTCAGTCTCTTTGCAGTGCTGTTTGGTGTTGTGGCTAAAACGGGCTTGATCTTTTCTGCAACCCATAATTGTGATGTCATCTTTGTAACTGTTTGAGAACTTGTAATGCAAGTATGAGGTTTTAGAATTTGATTCACTCTTATTGTCCTTCCATCAGGTTGGCGTCTAGCAGATATATACCACTTGCAAGGTTTGGCACCACCATCATAACCTATGCATTTTGCATAGAACTTCTTTTTACCAGTCCACATAGTCTTGGTAGCAAACTCACGTTTGACTGCATATGTCCTGAAACACATCCTGAATTCATCCATGCTTGGAAACAATCTCCCAACTTCAATAACTGGGTCCTCTTTGTCATAAACTGTTACTAGCTCATCATCATGTGCATCATCTACATGAACTGCAGCATTTTCCAACAACTCTAGATCTATATCTGCCTCTTCATCTCTTAAATGGTTGTCACCATCATTTGCAGCTTCATCCCTCTTCTTCTCCTTGTCTCTATCATCTATAGGAATGCCAAAAAGCTTTGCCATTTCAATGTCATCTATTGGTGCAATGACCAAATCAGTGCGGTCATGTATCTCAACTGAATTCCAATCAACAGTTACAATCCTTTGTGCATTACCATCTGCAGCCTCCCCTTGTGCATTAGCATCATCATCCTCCACCTAACACTTCCAACTCGAAGTATAGGCATTACTTGCCTTTGTGCAGCCCAATCATCCTCGACCATCTGGGCAGCCAGCTTCGAGGCCACATATCCAACCCTCGAATCAGGTTTTAGATCAATGAGCTCTGCTAAAAATAGAACAGTTTTGCTTGTCCAACCGCTTTCTCTCATCGATTTCATCAACTATATGTTCCCTGTCTCAACCCTAACATAGTCACATTTGCAATCATCAAATCGTAACAAAGAAACTTCTTGCTCGCCCCAAACCACACTATCCCCAATTTTTTCCACCATTTTCCTTACCTCCTCTCCCATGTTTATTAGCTCTTGGGGATCAACATGTTCTAATCCCACCTCCCATTTAACAACCGTGTCTCTCTCAATGATCTGCGTGCTGCCATCAACTAAAACAGCCCTAGAGGGAAAGAAATTGATGCGAAATTCGAAGGTTTGGCGCAACATCGTCTCCCTGTTTTTGGCGGCATCGTGAGCTAGCGGAAGCAATGAGAGCTCAACCTTAGAGAAATTAAGTGCGAGATACGGGATATACCGATTAGAAGTCCCTCTCCATGCTCCATATCGCTCCCTCGCCTGCTCAAAGACACCTCGCCTCCACAATCTAGCATCAATGGGCACGCCAGATCTCGAATTGAGAAGAATGGGAGATGAATTAGCTTTCAAATGGCACTTCACCACCTTCGTCGAACGGAAAGCGCCGCCTAAATTAATTGCCGTACGCGCCGGGCGCCGAGAACGATGGGTGAGGTCCGCCACCGTCGGGAAGCTACAGTGTTACGCTGCGCTCGGTCGGAAGCGGTTGGTTTGATCGCTGTCCAACCAACCGGTTTGGCTTAACCCTAATATTGGAACAAAGTTAAATGTGTCCTTACGACCGTTTTAAGGCCCGTGTGGCCCTGGGATATTAGCTGCCTCACAACCGTCGCATGCGAGCTATTCTTTTCAACGATGTCGCTTTCTTCCAATTCCATGTAAAGACGTCGCATAGGAGCTATAAGTCCCAAATATGCAGGAAGCCCCCTAACCTAGGGGAAACTACAATATACAAATATATACATCTAACACAACTCACATGTTAGCACGAATTATGATGTCGGTGAAGCAATAATCGATTGAGAACTGAGCTAATTCTTGGACTAATCAAAATTGCAGTGGATTAAATTATCAATAGTGGCACCTATAAGACGGTATTTACAAAGTGCCGTCTAAACTATAGATATTAGAGGCGATATGGAAAATTGAATGCACTAGAGCGCCGCAGTTCCAGGGACAGGGAGGCCAGCTAGTGTCGATGGACATGCATGGACTCGATCCTCTGCGCGCTCCGGTGCTCACAGTCGCCATGCGTGAGCGCTCACCGCTCAGGCCGGCCGGGCGGGTCGACCGATCATCACGATGTGATCTTAGCGCGGGAGAATGGTGGGGCGAAGGAGTAGTGCTGCTGTTGGCCGGCGTGCACGCGGTGCGACGAGGACGAGTGCGCCGCCGACGTGTCCCGCTCGACGAGCGCGCGCAGGCGGAGGAACTCGTCGACGGAGCACGGCAGCCGCAGGGGCCCGGCTGAGTCGTAGCCGTACGTGTCCCGCGCCGCCTCCAGGAGCTGCCGGAAGACCGGATGGTAGAGGTAGGCGATGGGGATGACGAACCGCCGGCCCTGCTGCTGCTCGTTGCCGACCCGCACCGCCAGCCACCCCTTTTTCACCTTCCCCTTCCTCTCCTGCTGCTGCTGCTGATGATGATGACGAACCCACTGCATGCCGGCGGGCCGCCAGCCAACGACGTCGTGGATGGTCCTCTCTCGCCGCCGTTCCAGCTGCAGCTGCGCTCTCGCCGTCGCTGCTTCCGGTATGAAGTTCCTGGTAGATGGCTATAGCTCGAGCCAAGAGCCAAAGATGCTAGAGGATTGTGTGGTGCGATGTGGTGGCACCGATCGAGCGGTGTTTTTTATAGAACTCTGGGGTCAAGTTGGGAGGCGCGTCGCGCTCTCGCTGCCCGAACGAACGTCCTATATGCTACGGACGACGCCCGTCCTCGATCACCCTGACAGACAGATCATAGAAGCTATAGTATGGCTTTGCGCCGTCGCTGACACATGGGTCCGTGGGAATAATCGGGGTACGGCGTCAGGGTCGTGACCGTATCTTGAAACAGGTTTTCGCCCCGCTTTATAAATAAAACAAACCCGTGAGACCGCTGTTGGGCCAGACAGCACAACGCCTAAAAAACTTGCTAGGGTCACAGCACACTCAAGCCCAAAAGAAAAGAAAAAGAACAAAAGAAGAACAAATGCCAACATTGGCAGATCGATGACTGAAGACGACCCTCTACCGCTGTGCTCCCCCGGATAGTACCCACCGCGCTCCTGGAATTTCGAACCACTGTGTATCAAGCAGCACCTTCAGCAAGGAAAGCGACGATGAAGACGCTGCCGCCCGGACTAGTCCTAGGGTTTCCCCCGGTACACAGAGGGAGGGTGGGGAGGAGGTACATGACGCCCTCCAGGAAGGAATGGCGATACCCTCGGGCGTCGTCGCATCGGTGCCGGACAGGGCCGACAAGGATTTCTCCCACCCCCAAAGAACCACAACCCCCGGACGGTCCCAAAGTGCCCACCCAACCAACCGCCAACAAGCTTGCACCACCACGGAACATGCGCCATCTTCGTCATCTCAACGTGGACATCAACGCGAGGCCTTGAGTTTCGAGCAAGGGGACAGTGGTACCAAGGGTAGTAGCACCGCAGCCACGCGGGAGGGAACTACCTCCACCGTCGTGACCATACCGCCACCAGCAATCGAACTGTTCGTGTGTGCGTCAGGCCACAGTTGCGGTGAGGAGGACGGTGAAGCCGTGCAAGTGGCCTGAGTCGTAGTACGTGCGTTGTCCTTTGGCCGTGCCAACACTGCGGTGTGGTGGAATTGTTTTGTACTATATGATACTTATTACGTGACCGCTGCCCCAGGAGAGATGTTGACGTCGACAATTTAATTGGTCGGGCTCTAGACTGCTCAGCATCGGATTGTTCATTCTTGTACCGTTGTTGTTTCTCGGAGTATTTCGTCAGTCCTCTTTTTTTTGCATGAAAAAAAATATTAAATTATGAGGGAGTTGCAGTCTTGAGCAATTTGGCTGCTAATCTCCTCAGGATAACCCAGCCAAAATGCCGTTCTAGGACCTAGTGTACCAAGTTTGGCGAGCTCATTACTTGCACAATTTGCAGTCCTATCAATTCTAGTAACTCCGCTGAGGTAGTCCTATCGATCCAATACCTCCGCTGAGGTAGTCGATCGGTTTGAGAAGAGAGCGATCACGACATACTCGAACGTATCGCTCGAGGCTTTTCGAGAAGCGTTTGACTTCTCTTTTTCTCGGGAGATTTGGCATGCGATTAGCCGGATCCGAGGCGCTGCATGCCGCCGATCGAGCCCATGCATGGGAGCCTCTCCCTTCCCTGTGTTTTTTGCCTTTGGTTGGCGGCACGCACGTACGTACGACCCGGCCAACCGGCCGGCCCCAAACCGCTTATGCGTTCGTTTGGCATCCCATCCTCGATCTTCTTCAATTAGCTCCATCATCGGCCGGCATCTCTATCTCTGGGACCGGCCGGTGAGCAGTGACGGCGATGGCCCGATAGGGTTGCAAGCGGGACGGGCTCGCGGACAGCTGGTTTGCCTAAGCTCACGTACTCATGGTATAAGTTGAAGATCGATTCCAATCTTTATATGTTGTATAAATTGTACTAACCGTCTAGTTCCGCGGGCTAAAGCGGGCCCCGCACCTGCACCTCTATCGCCCGACCTTTCGGAAGAAATATTTGCATGCCGCTACCGGTGATGAACGATGAACGTCTACGATATGGGTGATGATGGTGGTGGCTTTCTATGGATCATGGATGGGTCACGCTGCTTGGGTGCTTCCCTTGGCTCCGTCGCTCTCAGCGAGCGCCAAAGCACCGTCGATTCGATCCGTTTGGACGATCTACTGCATGCTACGCCCACATCGCCAACATTGCTTGGTCGTTCGTCCGTTGCCACACGGCGAACACCTTTCTATGTACGTATACGTACGAGAGCAACAACGACGAGTTGCTGCTGTTTCACGTACAGATAATTTTCTCTGCAGGAGTTGGAGCTGTTTCATGCACACAAAATAGGCCGTGTCGTGCGTGCCTAGCTAGCTATATACGAGGCCATGAGTCATTCTGGCGGTATGAAGATTGAACGGACGTTCGTTCCCGCACTAGTGCAGCCCCCCTCCCCCCCCCCCTTTAACTCCGGTTGGAAGGACCCTCTAACAGCGGTTCCCCAACCACTGTTGAGGGTTCGGTGTTAGAGGGGGGCCCCCTTTAACACCTGTTCTTATACGAACCGGTGTTAAAGGGTGGCGCACGTGGGGCTGCCGCAGGCCTCAGCCCTCCCCCCCCTCCTTTAACATCGGTTCGTATCTGGAACCGGTGCTGCCGCGGCAGGAAAACGGCCTAAATCTCTGCCGCGACAGACTTCTGCCTCTGTCCCGTTGTGGGCGTATTTCTGCGGGAGGGGGGGGGGAGTGATGGAGAATCGATCGGGAGCGGTATACACATAAATCGTCATCGATACATACGAGTACATGAATAATTAAGCAACTATTATTATACACAAACATCGTCATCGGCACATACATCGTCATCGGCTCATACATCGTCATCGTTCATTTTGGTGGATATCTAAAGAGTTCTCCGCCAGGCGTGACGACCTCATCAAGTATGAACCCCGCCAATTCCTCTTGAATGGCTCGTATGAGTTTAAATGGTAGGAGTTGGTCCCGCATCCGTTCGATCTGAATATATATGAAGAATGGGCCGTCAATATATATATAAGAATAAAACTCAACACAATTGATGGTAATAAAATAATGTTGTGGACTTTGTTTACTTACTCTAAGTTGTTCTAGTGCGGCTTGGCCCGTCGCACATATCGTGTTGCGAATGAATTCGCAAACATAGTACCCACATAAGTTATTGCCGTGTCCCGATGCGCACTTTACGAGAATAGAGAGTTCAATCAAAATAATAATCAATAAAGCATGATATAATGGAATTGGAAGCTAGCTAGTATTACTTACATTTTGATCTACAAATTTTAGTTCTTCTGACCATTCACCCACGCCCTGCCCGTGAACCTTTTCCAAACCCTGTCCGGCAAAAAAATGGATAAAGGAGTAATAATTACTTATTGTCACGAAAGTTTCCGATCTAGTGTGATAATATGATTGAAATTACCTCTGGAGCATCTCTCTAAAGTTTGCCCATATCTCTTTTTCTTTTCGTAACGAGTCCATGACAAGGACTTTTCCTGAGTCGGGTTGAATGACTAGCAGAATAAAGTGGAACCTACGCACGCATAACTCATCATCAGTTACACTTAACATCGAGTAAGCTGAAATAGAATGTGTACAAGAGAGAGGGTAACCGTACTCACGAGAAGTTGTAAGGCAATAGTATTTCCCTTTTGGTTTGTTGTCTAAATAAAGACGTTAGCAAGTAATCTTCTGTTTGCCCGGGTTTGGTTTCTACCACTTCTTCATGAACTCTATTTGGGTCAACGAACCCAATGTCAAAAGGGCCTCCTTTTATGCATTCCATAACCTTTTTCCTGCATAATAGTATATACATATATGGTGATCATATATATATACATGCAATTAATAAAGTGAATGAGATGAGATATAAATTATAGAAATAGTACTTACACACAATAAAGGCTGATGACAGCTTTGTCGAGTTCCTTCTGATTGAATAGAAAATGCAAGTCTTGAATGTTGAAGTCGATCGTGTCATCTCCGCAGAAGAAAATATCATCTCTTATATGCGACGTGATCCATTCTACCTTTCTCGTCTTGCAGAAATGAAGGTACCACTTGTGCAATTTTCGCATCTTTGTTGGTAGAGTCTTGAGCTCCTCTTTCTTGACGAGATTCTTCCCATACTTCCATGGCTGTATGGGGTTGGCATCGCATTTGGGCAAGTTGTCTCCCATGACGTTCAAGTATGCAATGTAAGTCATCCCCATCTCATTGGACTTTCTTTGTAGCTCTGCCTCGTAATCATTTACGGGAGGAGCGTCTCGTATGTCGAACATTTGGAGCAGGGCACATGATTGGTTTTCCTGCTCTCCGAGCATGGGAACTGTTTTCTGGGGTGCCTCACGACTGCTACTTTCAGTCTCCCTACGGCGCCTTGCATCCGCCTTCAAAATCTGGCGCTCGTAGTCCGGCACAAGTGGGGTTTCAGGTTTCAAAAGATTATTGTAAAACTTCTCCACCACCGCCGGATCTATTTTCTCCTTTGGCTCGGCCCGTCTAGGTGCAAAGAATTTCTTGACATGTTCTTCCGAGATCCTATTGGTCTCCTCGTCGCTGCGATTCCACGGTAAAACCGGCAATGGCTTGGCGGAAGGCTGCGGGACGTAGTTTTTTGAACTCTTTGGCACGGTTTCTGCGGATTTCTTTGTGACAAGCACTTGATGCTCCTCGTGGCGGTTCTTCCGCTTACGCCGAGGAGATGGTGAAGCACCGGGATGGCCGACGGGTCGAGATGGCTGCCGCAGAGAGATGGCCGACGGGCGGAGATGGCTGCCACGCAGAGATGGTGACGGCCGGAGATGGCTGCCGCAGAGATGGCTGTCAGCGCGGAGATGGCTGCCACAGAGATGGCTGTCGCAGAGAGATAGCTGGTTGCCTCAGATCACGACGCCATGGAGACGGGGTGCCAGTGACCTCCAATTTGAAAGCACAATGTGTTCCTTCTTCCAAAGAATGGTTGTTTTAACTGCAAATTTGAGTTGAGTTTCCCCTTCACCTGTAGCATGGTCAAGCTGTGCTTCCTCATATTCCTTCACATCCTCATCCATCCCGACAATAGCATATCCATCTAGAATCGGTCGGCAGTGGTAAGTTCCACCAGCTACAGGAGGTAAGGCATAGCCGACAGCCACCTTAATGGATAAGCCCATTAATCTCACATGCAGCTCAGCGTGTTCGCTCTCCGTGATCTCATCCACGGGGTATCGAGGACCCGTCATTTCAAGCGTGGGCTGCATGTTCTCCGTGGAAGCCACACCGCTTCTTTCACAGAGTCGGCCGCGGCAGCTTCCAATGCAGGCTCTTCGTGCCGCTGAGATGGGTCGGTAGCTTGATGGTTTCATAGCATTCACTTGCGCTGCAGCCGCAAGTGCATGTTCTATCTGTGTCATCCGCTCAGACGCTTTTTCTTTTCTCACACGCCATCTGTAAGAGTCGCCCAAATGCAAACCCATCCTTCCACGCCATACCCCCGTGCCTCGTGCATGTCCAGGTGTTCTTTTTACCGGCGGCGTGTGAGCTGGTCATTCTCTGTCGGGATGGAAGGTCCTGGCGAATGTTTCCTCGTATGCCGTGATGAGTTCGGACGGGTTTGGCAAGGAGGGTTGGGAAGATACACAATCTGTTCGGGTCCAACCTTGCCCCGATTCAGAGAACCAAGTCTTTGCACGTAGGTCCCACCCATCCGTCTGGGTGTGATCCTCTCTCGCAGGCCTTCTCCTTCCTCCCACTTAGGCCTCGAGATATGTAGCCACCGACCCCGCCCCTCCGTGATATTCCTTCTTGAGGCATTAAGCGTATTGGTTTCGACCTCTTTTTAGCTATAGTACTTTTTTATATGTCTCAAATTCGGGCCGTGAGGTCTTATCTTCGCATAATATGCCTTCGAAATTTGAGTCTCGCCAGATTTGACAAATTTGTTCAATTTTGTCTTCCGGTTGTGAAAGCGTCCACCATCTTCTTTAGAGTCCACTCTTTGACCTTTTCCTTTATAACCGGTTGTTTTCATCCTCCTCGCGGAAGGGTGAAATTTACCAACAACGAATTCCAAAGCGTTTCTTTAGATCTGTCATCGACAAAGGTACCGCCTTCTTTGGCTTATTCCAATTTTCAATTATGATTGGGATTCGGTCCCTAACAAGAACTCCACCGACGTATAAATTTGTCTCGGCCTTTTTGGGCTCCATCGGCCTGCCATCAACACGGACTGCTTCGATCGTGAACTTTGCACGATCTTTCAACCGCTGGCTCGCGCCTCGCTTGCTCTTTTTCGTAGAAGAAGATGGTTGCTGGCTGGTCGATCCAGAGGGCTAAAAGAAGAAAGAAGCGTTAATTAATTAATACATGTAGAAGAAGATTGTTGGTGGAAGTCAGCAGAGGCTTAATCAATGCATATACCTCGCCGGACTTTGTAACCATTAAATTGCGTTCATCGGAGTCTTCATCTTCTCCATGACTAGTACTTGAGTTGTCGTCATCATGTCCCTCCAAGTTCAGATATTGTGAGGTGTCCTCATCAATAATGTTCTCCATTATTTCTTATTCTTCAAGGTTTCTACTAAGTGGATCCGTAGTTTCTAAAACAATAATATTATCTAGAGTAAGAGTGTAAACATTCAAGTGGACTTGGATTCATAGACAAATATACATATTATTCATACAAAAATACACAAATGAAATTAAAACCCTAAGGATGCTTGATCATTTTAAACGAGTTCCGGGGTCCAAACCCTAATTCGAGAAATCCGGATGCATATGAGAGGGCTAGCTACGGGCGGACCGAGGTCGGGCGTTGGAGAGCGACCTAGGGAGCGCGAGGTAGCGTGATGCGCCTACCTAAAACAAAGTTGTTCGAAAGAGGAGGCCGAGGCAAACATTATAGCGACGGAAAACAACTTGGTATCAGATACAATGTGGAGGATGTCCCCAAGATAGGCCCCAGACCGAGGGGGAATGCCACATCGGAGCTCGCACCCACCTAGGCCGCATCGCGAGCTCGCACCCCATGGCCACCACCGGAGCTTGCACCCCACCTAGGCCGTCCCCGCAGCCGAGAGGGGAGGTCGTCCCCGTACCGCGCCTGGGCCCTGGGCTTCCCCGACGAATCCGCCTCCCTGACCCATCCCCTCCACTTCCCTGTCCTTGGCCCCAAACCGTGGACGTGCTCGCGTAGCCGCTCCTGCCCGCCACACCCGATGACGCGAGCTACCACGTCAAAGCTGTCTTCGTGTCCGATTTGATCCTAGCTACTACTAATAAGTACAATGGTTTGAAACCATACTTTCCACAAAGCTTGTTCGATTTCATCTTGGTACATCTGTTCGGAGGGGTTCAAGGGATCGGTCTTCGGATGGATTTCCGGGTTCTACGGTCGATGGGGATCTTGGCATGGTTCAGTTCCTCGGTCCTCTTCCATGTTGTTATCATGAGCGAAGTTAGTCGATGTGGGCTCAGAAATCACCACACCAAAAACACAACATGCATAGAAGTTAGCATCAGCAACTGATTGAACGAACACGCACTTGCGAGAGAGCTCGCGTGGGGAGGCCGGCTCGGCGAGGAACTACTCGGGGGCGAGCACGGGGAGGCAACAACGTCTGCAGGGCTCGATGACGGCCTGCAGATGCGCGACGACGGGCAGCTGCGACAGAGGCCGGTAGAGGCGGCGGCGGCGGTGCCCAGCCTCTGCAGAGGGGGGCGCCGACGACGAGCTCCACACCGCCGCGCGCCAGGAGGAAACAGAAGGGAGGAAACAGAGGGCAGGCGGTCCGCTAGCTCACCACGGCGTCGGGGTTCTTGTAGGCGCCAGCGTCGTCGTCGGCTTCGGTGGCGCGCGCGCGATGGCGGTGGCCGCGGTCGTCGGCTTTGGCGCGACGCGCGGCGAGGGCGGCGACGGGCGGAGGCTTTGGCGGGCGGCGGTGGCGACGGGCGAGGGGTTCGATCGATCCGCTCGTGGAAGAAAGGAAGAGGATGGCGCATGATATACCCCTTTAACACCGTTCGGCTGGAACCGGTGTTAAAGGGGATTCGTTGCCAAGATGATTACCCCTTTAACACCGGTCTAGCCCAACCGGTGTTAAAGGGGGTCTTGAACGAATAATGCCCCTTTAACATCGGTTCTGCTCGAACCGTGTTAACGGGGCATTTATTTCATGCATTAAAGGGCATTTTAATTCAAAATATGATATGAATTTAGAAAATTCATATCTTTTTCATTTTAACTCGTAAAAATATGAATAATATATCATTATTTTCAGAAAAATAATATCTATCCATTCATGTAAATCATTTTATATTTACTTTACATGAAAATTTTCAAAATAATTAAAACACTTACATATAAATTTTGATTATTCAATTCAAACAAAAATAAATTGTTAAATCCTAAAACTTTGAACATAAGAAATATTAAGCATCTAAAAATGATTTTTATTAGATCAAATCATATTTTAATGCATCTTTTGTATTAACATTTTTGAATTGATTGGATATTTAAATGTCGCATCTTTGTATACACTTGAATCTCACCAAGCCTCGCTCAACTTGCATTGTTTTTGATAAAATAGCATATGGTGAACCTAAAATGATTTTTGTAAAAATCATGAGCATCGTATCATGTACTTGTAGTTCATATCTAACCCACTTCCGCCGATTCGGTAGGAATTTGTCTTCACCGTAGGTGGACTAAAGGTTTGATCCCCTGTTGGTACATTGTGCATATAAGGTGGTCTAGTATTTTGTAAAATGTGTTGGTGGTTTTTTGAATTAGCCATTTGGTGGTTGCTTCACAAACCGTCGCTTTTTATGCTCGA
Source organism: Avena longiglumis (assembly GCA_030063025.1). NCBI lineage: Eukaryota > Viridiplantae > Streptophyta > Magnoliopsida > Poales > Poaceae > Avena > Avena longiglumis. The sequence continues at coordinate 454,342,835 of CP125978.1, read as the reverse complement.
AAATGGAAAATGCCTTTTGGTGCGATAAAAGGAAAACTTCCTCTTGCAACATTGTTTGCCATGCCATGATGCACATGTATGCACAATATGGCCATATTATCACAAACTATGCCTTGATTCTAGCCATAACATTGGTCATTTGACCCGAAAGCCAAGAAACCTCGAATGAGATAGGTCATTTTGAGACAGTTACATAAAGTCGAACTGGAACTGAAAATTAAGATACATAAAAGAACTGAAAATTAAGATACATGGCCATATTAAGTAACAATCGTCGAACTGAACTGAAAATTAAGATACATAAAAGAACTGAAAATTAAGATACATGGCGGATTAAGTAACAATCGGCCGAACTTGTTTCGAATGTTGGAGTGATTCCATGCTCCCGCCACACCTGTAATACTCGCCATCAGTAGTCGTGCACTTCGCCGCCGTCATCGCTGTCATCGCCGGGTCGCCGTAATTGAACCTCCGGAGTCGGCGTAAGGGACTTGAGGGTAGCGCGTGGGCTGGACTTGAGGGTAGCGCAGACGGGGGTTAGAGTCGGCGACAATGTCATAGGCCATGACGCTCTGGAGAGTCCGACCGCGCCACCATAGCCGACGGCCGGCCTCGTTGAAGTTAGGAGGAGGTGGGCCATCCTCCTCGTGCCTGGCGAAGGCCCTCTCATGCCGATCCACGAAGAAGGCTTCCCAAGTAGGGAAATAGTCGGGATGCCATCTGGGATTCCTCCGCTGCTCCGGCGTGAGCTCAAAGTAGTAGTGGTTCGTGATGGCAATCCGGCGCGCCACACCTAGAGGGACAGGAGGAACCGGCACACCTCCGACGCTCAGCATCCAGCCGACGGAGACATAGTAGCCCGGCGGGCAGGGGTAGTTCGAGGCGCAAAGCGCCTCCGCCTCCCTGGGGGTTAGTGCTACGGTGGAAGGCATGGGAAAGAGTGATGAGGTTGCAGATATGAGTCTAGAGATGTGCAATGACAATGGAGGCCAACCCCCTACATATATATAGTGAACTAGTAGGAAGAACTGGAGGGAAGAACTGGCGGGAAGAAAAATGGCGGGAAAAAGATCTGACGGGAAGAAAAATGGCGGGAAAAAATGGCGGGATGAACCTTTAGTCCCGGTTGGAGACACCAACCGGGACAAAACACGAGTCAGCACTAATAATCTTCTGACATGTCTGTCTTGTCCTTGATTCCCATGATGTTTCTTTTCCCTGAAAGAACTACGTGACGCTTTGGCTCATCATATGATGTATTCATTTGCATATTTTTTCTTTTTTTTTGGTCTGGAGGACATGTCCTTCACATAGAAAACCTGAGCCACATCATTGGCTAGGATGAATGGTTCGTCTAAGTTCTTCATAAGATTGTTGAGATCCACCGTTGTCATTCCGTACTTCTTGTCTACCTCAACCCCTCCTCCTGTTAGCTTGACCCATTTGCATCGAAACAAGGGGACCTTAAAATTAGGTCCATAGTCAAGTTCTCATATCTCCTCTATGAACCCATAATACGTGGTCTTTTGCCCATTGTCTTCTTGCATCAAGCGGACACCACTGCTTTGGTTGGTGCTCTTTTATCTTGGCCTATCGTAAAATGTATTCCCATTTATCTCGTACCTTGGAAAGTACATAATGACGATGGTGTCCGCCAACAAGTACAATGATCCCCAACAGTGGTGTTATTCGTGAGAAGTCTTTGCAACCGCCAAAACTCGCCATGTGTTCACATATAATCCATTCATCGAGCCCGGTGTTTGAGGCGATTAAATTCTTGTGTTCATTGATATACGGGCAACCAAGATAGATCTTTGTAAAACCGTAGTGTGCTTGATTGAGAGAATGCCCGTCCCTACATATCATTGCTTTACATCCTAGGGTGCCTTTTCCATGCGTCTCCCCTCATGCCGTGATTCTGGAACACCAATCGCTTAAGGTCGGAATAAAATCAACACGTAACTCAATGACCTCCTCTGTTACATAGCCCTTGGAGATGCTTCCTTCGCCTAGCACGTTTATGAACATATTTCTTTAAGTCTCCCATGTACCTCTCAAAGGGAACATATTGTGTAGAAATACAGACCGAGAATGGCAATCTCTTCTACTAGGTGAACCAGGAGATGCGTCATAATATTGAAGAAGGATGGGGAACACCAACTCAAAGTCGACAAGACATTGGGCCACATCTGTTTGTAACCTGGTAGGCTTTCTGGATCGATTACCTTCGAGATATTGCATTGAGGAATGCACATAGCTTCACAATGGGCACTCGAACATTTTCGGTAGAAGCCCCTCAATGCAATCGAAGCAATTGTGTCATAATCACGTGGCGCCATGAGACTTCGTTTTGGAATTTTTCTCGCCATATTTATTATTCCCTTTATATTCTACGAGAAGCCGACGGACCTTGATATCGCTTAGACATTCAAAAAGATTTCCTTCGCTTTGGTAAGAGCGTAATGGCAGGAGTTAAGTGGCATCGCTACCCTTCTCGCTCGGGATGCATAGGCTCTTGAGGGCCTTCAGACGCTGGTCCCTGTCGTGCTTACGGTGTATCTTTTGTCTTCCCATACACTCCTAGAAAGCCTAGCAGGTTCACGCAAACATTCTTAAATTCGCCACGTGCATCACGTCGATTGAAGAGCGGACCTCTAAGACTTTCCAATAGGGTAGGTCCCAAAATATAGATTGCTTCTTCCACATGGGCGCGTATCCGCATCGTCATTCGAACAAATAGACTACCGGACCTTTTCCAAAGATTACTTCTAGGTCCTTGACCATACCAAATACCTCCTCACCGCACGGAGGACGGCTTCCTCCGGTTCGCCAGACGTTTGAAATGCTTGCCTTTCTTTCATCGATGCAGTTCTAAGAAATCGGCGATACCCTAGGTACACAACCTTCTTACATTTATCCAAATATACACTTTCGATCATCTAAACAGTGTGAGCATGCATTGTATCCCTTGTTGTTGCATACTGAAATGTTACTAAGAGCAGCCAATCATTGATGGTTACGAAAAGCAATGCTCGTAGGTCAAATGGCTCCCCTTTGTGCTCATCCCACATACGTACACCTGGTTTGGCCCACACCTGTAAAAGTTCTTCAACTAATGACCTTAGGTACACATCAATGTCGCTGCCGGGTTGCCTCGGGCCTTGGATGAGCACGGCATCATAATGAACTTCCTCTTCATACACAACCAAGGAGGAAGGTTATAGATACATAGGGTCACAGGCCAGGTGTTGCAGCTCTGCTCACCAAAAGGATTCATGCCGTCTGCATTTTAGACCAAACCTTAAGTTCCTTTAAGCGTCACGTCGAAGTCCGGTACTCGCCGACTTTTCTCCACTGTGACCCATCAGCGGGGTGTCTCAACATCGCGTCTTTCTTACGGTCTTCCATGTGCCATCGCAACAACTTGGCATGCTCTTTATTTCCGAAGAGACGTTTTAACTGTGGTATTATAGGAGCATACCTCATAACCTTGGCAGGAACCTTCTTCCTAGGGGCCTCACCCTCAACATCGCCAGGATCGTCTCGTCTGATCTTATACCGCAGTGCAGTGCATACCGGACATGCATCCAAATTCTCGTACTTTTCACCACGGTAGAGGATGCAGTCATTAATGCAGGCATGTATCTTCTGCACGTCTAATCCTAGAGGGCAGACAACCTTCTTTGCTTGGTATGTACTGTCGGACAACTCATTATTTCTTGGAAGAAGATTCTTCATTTTTACCAACAACTTTGAAAATGTTGTCAACACACCATTCTCTCGCCTTCCATTGCAAAAATCCAATGTGGCACCTAGCTTTTTGTGGCCATCTTCGCAAGTTGGATACAACAATGTTTTGTGATCCTTTAACATCTGCTCCAAACTTCTCCTTCTCCTTTTCGCCACATTCTTCCTTTGCATCAAGAATGGCCCGACCAAGATCGTCATCGTGGGCCCATCTACTCCTCTTGATCTTCATTATCTACCTCCGTTGCATTATCATCATATTCAGGATACATATTATGATAGTTTTCATCATCCTCTTCTTCTTCGTTGTCTTCCATCACAACCCCTTTTCTCCGTGCTTGGTCCAACAATTATAGCTGGGCATGAAACCGGATCAAGCGGTGGGCGTGAATGGTTCGGTATTTGAGTAGTCTTTCTTGTTACGACGGTGAACACACGAACAACACATAAAACCACTGTGACCACGGTTTGCATTAGCCACAACGATGAAATTTTGGAGGCCCGTAATGTACTCGGAAGTACGGCGGTCACCGTACATCCATTGCCGATTCATCTGCATTAATATGTAGTATATATCAAAAAATAATAGGGAGATGACCATTTATATATATAGTACATCAATGACACATGAAACTATAGTTGCCGACCTCGACCGAGACGGAAAGAGCAACAAGAAAGCTTATTTTGAGCTCTCGGGCATTTCACCGAACACCTCTAGTGCATATGAAAAAAACACAAACTAGCACTCTTCACACCCTCTTGCTAGGCTCCAAAATGTGAAAGAATGGAAGAGTGGGGTGTGTGTGGGCTGGGGTGGTGTCTTATATAGCCCCCCCCCTTTAACACCGGTTCATGCCACGAACCGGTGTTAAAGGGGGGGTGCGCGGGCCACTGCTGCAGGGACCTTTAACACCGGTTCGTGCCACGAACCGGTGTTAAAGGGGGGGCTCCTTTTTTGCCACAGGGGCCACGCTGGTACGGCCCCCCCTTTAACACCGGTTCGTAGAAGAACCGGTGTTAAAGCCCCTTTTCGGGATCAACAAAAGACCTCGTTTCCACTAGTGCCGATGATTCCGACGAGGGCCTAATGATCTGACCGGTCGGTAATGTTCTTGGATAAAAAGAAAAAAAAAGAATCAATAGAATAATATTGAAAAAAGAGAAAAAGAAAGACAAAACATCAATAAAAATAAAAAAGTTGTTGGTCAACTTACCGGACGCCTTTCAAAAACAGATGTATTATTAAGAATCTTTCTTTCAATATATGTCTTCACTAAAAATTTGAAGTCGGTACTAGTCATATGACATACTATAGGGAGCGAGTAGTAAAAATCATGAGAATTAGGTGGAAACTGAAGATGGTACGTGTATACAATCTGTTGAAACAATACACAGCAAAAATAAACTAGTTAATCAACAATGTGAAACTGAATGATTGCAACATATGCAACACCAAGTAAAAATGAAATAGCATGCATGAGACAACTTACACCGAGCATTGAATAAGTCCCGGTGATCTAGAACTCACATTTAGGAGCCTTGGCACCTTTCTCACCACCCTCCTCATCAGCCTCCTTTGCACCTTTCTTGGCACTTTTCTTAGCACACTCCTTCGCACCTTTCTTGGCAGCTTTCTCCTCCGGTAATTTCAGAGGCATGGCTTTATGATTCTGAATATTTTACACCAAATCCATAGCTAGCTGCAGAAAATGTTCATCCCATGGAAACTCATCAGTTATTATAGGATCCTCTATGCTGGCTAGATAATCCAATGTCAGCATGTTTCCACTGCTAGGATCGACCATAGTTTCCAAGCAAATGAGATCCCATGATCCAAGAATTGTTACTTCATCTGTGACATCACACTTCAAAGAAGTCGACAAGCATTTTGTATATCGTGCCTTTGCTTCGATTACCATTCTTATACACCTCTCAAGCTCGTGCTCACTCTTCTTCAATGTAAACCGCATGTTGCCGCAACAGATGCCATAAACTTTCTTCACCATGTCCTTAGTGAAAATTATCTGTTCTGATTGAATTTTAACTCACGCAGCGCAGGGGTTGTATAAGTAGTAATGAAATCGATCATCTTATTTGGTATGATGAATAAGGATACATTAAGCAACGCTCAGAATCCTTTCTTATTTTCAATTACTCTTCTCTTGTCAGGGACAAGTTTATCAACAAGAGCATGAAGTCACTTCACAGCAAAACGGTCCTTGGAAGTCCACATAGGTTGCTCCTGCTCAACAAAAATTCAAAAGGAAAAAAGTTAGAAACTATAAAAATGCAGCAAAAAACTGCCTCAACAAACAAAACAGCGCCACTCCACAGATATCAAAGTTACAACACAACAGCCTAGGAAGCATATCCCAATATGCACACCTAACAAACCAAAACATGCTACAACCTCATAGAAACTACGCATTGCAGAAGCAACAAACATTAACAAAAATGAAAAACAGGTAATGAACCATATCCTTCCTGAATAAACTAGACACTTCCTAAAAGAAAACAACATTAATCTAGGAAGCAAATCCCCATTTGGATGGCAACAAACAATTTCATGGTGTAACCTTACAAAAACTAGGCATATATATATATATATATATATATATATATATATATATATATATATATATATATACAAAAACAATAAGGCAATGAAGCCAAATTAGGGAAGCACAACATAGTAAGAACAACAACAAGGATAGTACAAAACAAGCACAACAACAAGCATCAACCTATGAATCATAAAATTGGGGAAAATCTGCAAAAAAATAATAATCCGTATACGACTTTCAACGGAAATAGAGCATTTTTATTTACTTAAGTAGGGAGGCCATGGCCCCCATTGGTCCTAGAGAAGCTCTTATACTGTCGTACATGTAGGAAACGTACAATATATGAAAAGAGGCACATGCATGAAAATTGAGAAATACAACGATGTTGTTGGAATTGGCCCGATATGCGACGCCGTTCGTCGAGTACTTTCTGACAACAGACGACGCGAGAGCGGCAAAATTACTCGATCAACTCCAGCGAGACACGCAGAACTAGAATCACTCGATGATACACTCACGTACAGGAGCTAAGCAGGCAGCCACACACGAGATTGATCAATCTAAGCTAGCTAGCTGAACTCACGTACGAGATCGATCGATTATTGCCACGGGAGCATATCGCTCATGTCTTGTCTTTTTTATTGCTTCTGACTCTTCCGATGTCTTGTTTACAGGGTCTTACGCACGTATATATAGCATATTTAGTATATCTAACCTAGTAGGATTAGGACGTCTAATTCCTACTCTATTCGGCTACCCGTGTCTACTCGGATATGTACCCCGTGTCGTATGACATGTTTATTCCTAACAACCACCCCTTAAGCACGCGTGCGCTTCACCTCGACCCGGGTCCCAGCTGCTCCTCGCGGGCGTCATCCATGGCATTGCTTTCACCGCTCCCTTTCTCGGTCACCGACTTTGATTTTGTCGGCTTCTCCATGACTTCACGCCGACAGTCCTTGTTCTCCGTGCCCTTCTCCATGGTTTCACGCCAACAATTCTTTTTGTCCATGCCCTCCTTGTTTGTGTCTTGAGACATTATACTTGATTCGATGAAGTACTTTATCATCGATGCCTCACATATTTGATCTACTGCTTGCCGGTGCTTTTGGATGCAATAGAAAAATATGTAGGAGGTACCTCAAATTGATTTTCTTCTAGCTACTCTATACCATGTGAAAAACCTCTTGATGGATCTGCACCCCCTATTGTTGGGCCTCCTCCATCTATCTGGCCACAAGTCCACACTCTTGGACCATCGCCTTTTGGCCTTACTGATTTGTTTGTTGGGCTCGCTTCAGCTCCCCCTCCTCCTCTAATTGTTGGGCAAACAAGTGCAGGTATCGCTGATGCACATGCGCGTCCTTCCAGATTTGTGTCTTCTAGCCACAGACTAGCCTTTTCTTCTGGGAGAATTGATACGCCCAATTTGCATCACCATTCTATATCATAATTTACCTCTATTCATTGATATATGTATTATTATGAGGTATTACTTATGGCTTTTCATCTGTTTATGCATGTTGGATGATTCCTGGAGGATGGACTGCCGGAGTCTGCATTCTGATGGAAAAGAAGGCGTTTCGGTGCAATTTCACGAAGATCAGAAAAATATGGAAACATATTATTTTCCCAGATGACGAAGGAAGCCAGAAGGAGGAGCGAAGAGGGGCCGCAGGGGGCCCACACCCCCTAGGAGTGGGCCCACCTGAGCACCCGCCTAGGGCAGGGGTGGCCCACCTGCCCGGCCTCCGACTCCGCCCCTTCGCCTATATCTTACCTACGGAACCCTAAGCCTGGGAGAGCGACCACAGATAGATTTCCGCCGCCTCTGGGGGGCGGAAAACACCGAGAGAGAACGATCTCTCCAGCAGACAGATTTCTGTCGAGGGAATTCCTTCCCGGAGAGGGGATACCATCGCTATCAACATCATCGTCAAGCTAGGCTTCATCGGGATCATAATCATCATCATCCACACCATCATCTCCACCAGCACCATTATCACCACTCTGTCCCGCTGTAACAATTGTGTTGGATATTGCTTTAGTTCTTAGGGGAAACTTTCCCGGTGTTGATTACTATTGTAGTTGATGCTTGTGAGTAGAACCATTGGATTATTGTTTATGTTCAGATTGTTATCCATTACCATATCATCTTTGATCTTCATCCATATGATGTCTTGTGAGTAGTTCGTTGTGTTCTTGAGGGCATGTCAGAAGTCATGTTGTTAGTAGTGGATTTGTGTTGAGTTATTATTCAATGGTTTAGTATTTAAGTTTTGATGATATTCTTCTAGTGGTGGCATGTGAACGTCGACTACATGTGTTGGAGATATGCCCTAGAGGCAATAATAAAAGTGGTTATTATTATATCTTTGTGTTTATGATAAATGTTTATATTCATGCTATAATAGTATTAAACCGAAAACATTAATACTTGTGCAATTTGTAAACTAAATTAGAGTCCCTGCCAAAGCCTCTTTGTAATACTAGCTTGTTGGTTAATAGATGATCGTGGTTTCCTGATCATGAACATTGAGATGTTATTAACAACGAGATCATATCATTAGGAGAATGGTATGATGGACATACTCCTATAGATAAGCGTAGCATAAAGATCAAGTCATTTTAATAGTTCATTTGCTATAAGCTTTCTGATACATAGTAACCTAATTCCTTCGACCATGAGATTATGCTAATCACCATCACCAGAAGGATGCTTTGATGACATCAAACACCACACCGTAACTGGGTGGCTATAAAGGTGGCATTGAGTGTTTGGAAAGTATGGGTTGAGGCACATGGATCAAGAGTGGTATTTGTCCATCCATATGACAGATAGATATACTCTGGGCCCTCTCGGTGGAATGTCATCCAATTAGCTTGCAAGCATGTGACCGCTCACAAGGGATCACATATCACGAACGAGAAAAGAGTACTTATCAAGAAAGGTTGAACTAGGTATGCAGAGATACCGACGATCAAAACCTTGGATAAGTAAACTATCGTGAGACAAAGGGAAATTGGTATCGTATGTAAGTGGTTCATTCGATCGCAAAGTAATCGTAGAAATATGTGGGAGCCATATGAATTTCCAGATTCCTCTACTAGTTATTGATCGGAGAAGTGTCTCGGTTATGTCCGCATAATTCACGAACCGTAGGGAGAAACACTTAAGGATTTGATGTTATTGAGTAGTTATGGAATGATGAGTAAGAGACCAAATGTTGTTCGGAGTCTCGGATGAGATCCGGGATATCACGAGGAGATCCGGAATGGTCCGAATAATAAGATTCATATAAGGAAAGTCCTGTTTCGAAGTTCGGAAATGATTCCGGTGTTTTCACCAGGAATGTTCTAGAAGGGTCTGGAAGGTTCGGCACTCCGGAGGGGAAGGGTATATGGATGTGTCATGACAATGTGGAATGGTTGCATCATGCACTAGGTCACTTGGCTGGGAAATATGAAGAGAGAAATCAAATCCAAGTTTGAAAGTCAAACGCCAATCTGAAAAGTCAAATCCGAAGTTTGCTTGGTGGAGGGAGAGTAGGAAACCTACCTAGGGTAGGAGTCCCACTCCCTCCACCCGCCGGCCAAGGAGGAGGATTTGGAGGAGGACTCCCTCCTCCCAACCGCCTCCCTCCCACCTATATAAGGAGGGGTAGGGCACCCCCTACCCCTCACACCCAAACCCTAGCTCCTTGGCACCACCACCTCCAAGTGTTGCCGCCACCGCCTAGGGCCTCCTCCAAGTCACCGACTTGGGGCTTCCCCAAGCCCTAGTCGCCGGTCTCACCACCCCCTCTTGGTGCCTCCAATCCGTAGATCGCCAAGGCCCTCTCTTACTCCACCATACTCGCTCCGGCTTAGGCGAAGCCCTGCGGGATCTCACCTCTACTTCCGATACCACGCCATCGTGCTGCCTGCTGGAACAAGGGAGAGGAAGGTCTTCATCGAGTACCGAACATGTGACCGACTGCGGAAGCGCTGCCGGATCGCAGCGCCGGAAGGATCGTCTACACGATCTTGAGATCGGTAAGTGTACGACTACATCACCCACGAGAATCTGCTCTCGTTAACCGCTTTGGAATCTTCAAGGGTGAGTTCTTCTATTGACTCGTTGCTACAATCTAGTAGATAGATCTTGGCTTGTTTATGTGCATGCGTTAGAATTTTTTTGTTTTCCATGCTACGTACCCCTACAGTGGTATCAGAGCCGTGTCTATATGTAGATCTGTTGCACGAGTAGAACACAATGGTCATTGTGGGCGGTGGTGCTTTTATTATGAATTGATTTTTGTGTACTTTGCATCTTGCGGTATGATGGGATGAAGCGGCCCGGGCTAACCTTACATGACATCGTTCATGAGACTTGCTCCACGCTCAACATGCAACTTGTATTGCATAAGTGGCTTTGCGGGTGTCTGTCTCTCCCATTATAGTATAGATTCAATTTACAACAGGCACTTGATAGTTCAAACATCAATGTTGTGGTTCTTGTTCGTAAGTTAGATCGACACTTATTGAAAGCCCCAAACCACGTAAAACATGCAAAGAAAATTAGAGGCGTCTAACTTTGTTTTGCAGGGGTGTGCTGTGATGTGATATGGCCATGATTGTGATTATATATGATGTATGCAATGTTCCTTATTGTAAGTTGGCAACCGGCAGGATCTATATGGTTGTCTTTAAATTCCGTTAAGACCTGCGTGTCTATTCAAAGTAGTTGTAATAGTTGAAGCTGGTGGAGGACAATCATAAAAGGGCGCCATTGACCTTGACGCCATACCGGTCATGATGGAGATCATGTTCGTGCTTGAAGATGGAGATCGGAAGCACAAGAAGAAAGGCCATATCATATCACATATTATGAATTGCATGTGATGTTAATCCTTTATGTATCTTGTATTGCTTAGTTTGCGACGGTAGCATTATAAGATGATCCCTCAAGCACACAATTTCAAGTTTTAAAGTGTTCATCCTTAGTAAGCAAATCCAAGCCCGCTGGATTCAAACCATTTGGATGTATAGATCAACCATGGTAAAAAATAACAAGACAGAAGCTTTTCTACATTCAAACATTTTTCAAAATTCAACCATAAAATCTTTTGAGCTGATTCCAACTCTCAAAAATCATATTTGATCATACCTTTCAGAATATAGAAAAACATATGGTTTTACTTACAGAGATAATGTTCAACTAATAAAAGAATGCCACATAGGCATTCCTAGTCACTTTATTTAATTAAAATGAAAAGATTAAACCTTATTAAATTGTGACACCACTTTAAATCACATTCTCATGTACAAAAATATGTGGTGATGACATGTGTTTGAGTTGGAAAGAGACTAAGTCAAGATCATTCACCATATATCTTTCTTCCCATATCAATCCTTATCATCTCTATTGAATCCTATCCCTATAATTGTTGTTCATCAATATTAAGTAATCAACTATCGATTCACCTATTCTTAACTATCAGTTCTTGACCTATCAACTCTTATTCTTATTACAGCATTCACTTAAGGTTTATAAAGAAAGAAGTAAGAAGAGGTAAATAGTGATGCTACTTTTAGATGTCATCTATTGGATATGAATGATTGAAAAGAATCCAATTAATAGGATAATTGATGGAGTTAAATCCCTCCTAGAAAAATAGAAGATAATTATAATACAACTGTAATGTTGTATTGTTGAAGCCTTGATTAGCCAACTGGAACCCCAAAACCATAAAGGATCAAAAGATTATAATGATCATGCCTTACTCACCAATATTGAATGCTTATATCATGTATAAGTGACATTGGTGGATAGAACATTATTGAACCCTAGTCTAGATATATTATCCTAGGTTAACCATTACAAGACACATAAATATAATGTAGGGTTGGAGTGAGAGTTATTAGAATAAAGTAAATGTAGGATGGTATGATTCAAGTAAAGCCAGTATAGCATGGAGTTAGGAAGTAGTGTATTTACTTTGAAGAAGAATAAGCCTTAGAGAGAGGTAGTTGGATACATGCAGCTAATGGAGGAATATTAGTGATGGATGACTAAGGTAGATTATGAGTGGATTTTGAAGGAACTACTTGTTGGATGGAAGGTTATCAACAGTAGAGTAGTGGATATAATCCAGAATGAATATAAGGAAACTATAAAAGCTTCAATGTCAAGCTCATTAGATTTATCAATGAGTTTAGAAGAATAATAGGTAAATAAGAATATTTTTGTGAAGTAAAGCTCATCATGTTAACAATGAAGATAGTTAGGCAGAATTAGTATATCTAGGAAAAGAATTCCTTAATTAGAAATCCAGGATTGTGAATTATGGAAAATAGACAACTTTGGTAAGCAACCAACTCTAAATCTCAAACCAAACATAATATCCATTTCATGCTATTGAACCATCATCTTATATCTATAACACTTTATAGGAATATATTCCTATAGCAAATCACATAAGCACATCTCTCTCAATTCCAAACATCATAATTAATGTACCTAAGAGAATAATTACCAATTCCTTTCTATAAAACATATTAGATGTAACTATCTAATTTTAAAAAAAGGTTATATCATCAAATATCAAACAGAAGACAATATGCTTAGTTATTAAATCTTTTCTCACATCAACAAGGAAATATAAGTAAATTAACAACCCTCAACTTCTTTGTTAATCATAATAGAATATGTACATTGCCATTTTCAAAGTTAATGGGAATAGTAACAACCATATTAATTTCTTTTGTATTTCATGCATCAAATAATGATATAGAATCATGATACATATAAAAATTTCTGTGAGCCAACTAGAGTTAAGTTTTATAAACAAATAAGAATATATCATTTAATAAATCCATGATTAAAAGAGGAAAGAAAAATAGTAAGAAAAGTTTCTACAAAATATTAAAAGGAGTTCATATTAAGAAAACAAAAGAAATACAAGAAGATTATATAATAAAAGTTCACAAATGATACTAAATATATTTTAGTATTATTATAATTATCCAGCAAATAAATTCTACAACGAAAAGTTCAAATTAAAGATTTTATACAAATCTGAAAAGGAAAACAGAAAATAGAAAAATAGAAAACAAATAAGAAGCATTACCTGGCCGTGGCCCAACTCCTAATTACTTATCTGACGCCCATGTGCAGCCCATTATAGCCCAGCAACCAGACCATCTCTGTTTCATCTGTGACTGACAGGTAGGGCCAGGGAAGGACTGCGGGTTGAGAAGAAAGAAACGCTAGGGGGTTATCTGCAAAAATGACTTCGCCTACCTCGCCATCTTTGAAGCAACTCACGCCGGGAGCTCGTGCCGATCCACCGCCGCGCTATGATGCGTGCCGCCATCCCTGGGAGGAGTAGATAAGATCGCCGCGTCCTCCTCTATCTTCTCATACCCATCTCATCCTCAATCTCGCTCTCCAGAACCACTTTAGTTCCTCACCCGAAACCCTAGTTTGCCGGAGTTCATCATTCCAGCCAAATCCGACCACCCCTCGTCTCGTGGTAGCCACCGTTGGAAGCGCCGGCGTGGACTGACTCACCTAGGACCAAGCACGGAAGCCCACTCACCGGGAATCATGTGAAATCGAGCATTCCTTTTCCTCGGCCGCCGTGGCCATTACCGTCGATTCGCCGTCGTCACGCCTCCCCAAGCCTCCTCGACCGCTTTATCGTCATCAGGGTAAGCTTACGCATCTCTGGACACCATTCTCGCTTGCTAATTTTCACCGTAGGCCTAGTTTCATCGAGTACTGCCATTGGCCGCCGCAGAAGCTCGCCGCCGATGCATTTCCGGTGACCATTATATAGTGGAGCCACCACAAGTAGATTCTCCTTGATCTCCTCTGTCCAACGCACCTAGCCACAGCCCCGCGCGCGCACCAGATCGATCGATCGATCCTCAACCAGTGAGGATCAACTCGAGTGACGTCATGCATGCATCAGGTTCGAGTCACGTCAGCTAGTTTGACCAGTCTTTGTCTCGCGTGGCATGTGATATGGCCTAGGGCCCATGTGTCATCGTGTGGGGGTAGCAAACCAGTCGGTAACAAAATACATTTACTAACCTGAGTGTTGAGGTGGACATAGGCCCACTAGTGAGTGACTCATGCTAGATGCGGGTGCGGTGTAAAAGTTATCTCCTGTTTAAGAAATAAATAAAATGTTATAAATTTAATTATTAATATTCCAGAAATCAAATAAATGATTAAATCTTGTTTAATTAATAACTTTTGATTTATAATTCAAAAAAATGTGTATAATATATGAAAATTTGTAGAAAATATAATCTACAACTTAAACTTATTATCCAATATTATTATGATGATTATTTAAATAAATATCAATTAATTAAGATTTTAATGGTAATAAAAATTTGATAATTCAAATTTTAATAATGGTAAATGTTAAAAAAATATAAATAAAATACCAAAATATTCGAAAAATAAGAATTATAATTTAAAATTATAATAATACATTATAATTTAACTTAATTAATTATTTGTTATTATTAAGTATTTATAAAATAATAAATCTTTTAAAAATCATATATTAATATTTATAAATCACAAAAATAAATGTAATATACCAAAAAGGATTACAAAAATAATATCTACATGCTAAAAATCTAATATTCCACTTTTGAGTTAAATAAAAAAATTCAAATATTTTAATAACTCAAATTTAAACTTATTTACTTAATTAATAATTTATATAAGAATAAATAAAATTTGTTAATATCCCTAAAATGAGTCAATTAAGTCTAATAAATAGTATTAGTCCTAAATATTAATAATATGAAGCCATAATGGTTTAAAACATTATAAACACCTTTTTATTACATTACTTTCAACCTTAAGTGAAGATTATATTCTCAAAGGATTCTAATTCATGATAAAAACCTTAAATAACAACTTGTGAATAAATCAGATCCTTTCTATCTACTTTAACCATCAGATTACAAAAACTATCACTAAACTATTGTAAGTCCATAAATAGTCAAGTAATATTATATCTTGATTTATAAACTATAACCACTCATCTATAAAAGTTAAATGATACTAATCTAGTATAAAATCAAGAAACCACTATACCAAGTAAAATAATAACCATTCTTAAGTAACCTTAAAGCAACATTAAGAAGTTCACCAAGTACAAAGGTTATAAACATTATACTTTCAAACTATCTTTGTTTTAAAGTTAACTTTAGTCTACAAGAGTATAATTATAACACTATAAGCGTTATTATATGTTTTATAGTTAACTTTGGTCTGAACTAGTTAAGTTATAAGGCATCTCAAGCCGAAACTTTTCAAGCAAACACAAATCACACCGACCACCACTAACTAACCACAAAGTTTTTTTAAACCTTAGAAAAGAGATCTTTTCTTCAAAATGTTATTCTTTTTGCCACTTCAAACAAGAACTTTTATATAAGCCATCTTGAGTAGTATATCACATTTGTGTGCATCCTACTTTTTTATGATATTATAATTATATGATTGTTTCACACACACTCACAAGCCTTAATAAGAAGCACAAATGTACAACTTATCTAAAAAGTACAACACATTTCAAAGACATTATTTCTAGTATCCAAACCCTAGAACAACGTTATCCCCGGGATTCGCGTTTAGAACGTGCGCCACATCACTTATGAATAAGGGCATATTGCTTCTTTAAACATTAGTCCTTAACGGACCAATGATGCTGATTTCAGATTTTGGATCTTATATTACCCTGAAGACCGTGAGTGCATAATCTTGAAATCACAGAAGGCAAGTTCACAATTGCTCATGTCCTTTGTTTATTTTCTGTAAAGTATTTTACAAATCCAGTGTTGTCATCACCTTCATTTGAAAAAGGTTAGAAAACACTATTTTCTATAATATTGTGAACTATTGGTTACTGATCTAGGGTGATCGGCTAACCTAGTAAATCTGACAGTTGGAATATCACTGTTCAGAACTATATCACCTAAGACTTAACAACCAATGTTGCCAGTGATTCTTGCGTGGTACATTGCGCGTTAACCATTAGATTTGGAATGGGACGGAGAAGTCAGCTGTATCTTCTTCCTCTCGTATGAAGCCGGATGTGCAGGTCATGGATGCTATCCTCGTAGCATGCATATTAATTGGTAATTCATAGAGGATATGCAGCATATGGGTGGGACCCCTCATCGTCCCACGATAGTTCTGGCATCTAACGGGTTGTACAAACCATTGTCGTAATTCCTTATGTGGGCATGTGTTGGAATTATGCCCTAGAGGCAATAATAAAGATGTTATTATTATAATTCTTGTTCATGATAATGTTTATATTCCATGCTAGAATTGTATTAAGCGGAAACTTTAATACTTGTGTGGTTTGTGAACAACACCGTGTCCCTAGTACGCCTCTATGGACTAGCTCATTGATCAATGATGGTTAAGGTTTCCTAACCATAGACATGAGTTGTCAATTGATAATGAGATCATATCATTGGGTGAATGATATGGTGGACAGACCCAAGCTAAGCGAAGCAATTAGATCGTGTCATCGTGTTCATCTTTGCGAAGCTTTTCTGATGTCAAATATTGTATTCCTTAGACCATGAGATAATACAACTCTCTGGTATCGGAAGAAAGCTTTGAGGTCATCAAACGTCATCCTATGAGAGGGTGATCATAAAGGTGTCTCTCAGGTGATCGGAAAGTATCATTGGGTTGTATGTATCGAGATGGATTTGTCCCTCCCAAGTCGGAGAGATATACTTGGGCCCACTCGTAATCGATATCAACACCGCTTGCAAGCATGTGGTTAAGGAGTTAATCACAAAGTGATATCGGATTACGAACGAGTAAAGTACTTGCGTGAACGAGATTGAACTAGGTATGACGGCATCGACGATCAAATCTCGGCAAGTAAAATATCGCGAGAAGGGAATATATATATGGATTTGATTGAATCGGCATCGTGGTTCATCCGATATGATCATCGATGAATGTGTGGAGTCAATATGGGTTTCGCACTCACCGTTGATTATTGATAGAAGATCATGTCTGCATATTCTTGAACCAGGGTCACACACTTAATGTGTCTCGACGCTAGGATAGATTGGATAATTGGTTTATGAGTTTTTGTTCGAGTCTCGGATGGGATCCGGACATCACGAGGTTCCGGAGTGGTCCGAGAATAAGATTCATATAAGGCAAAGGCAGTTTTTGGAGTTCGGAATTGTTCCAAGTTAATCAAGATTGTCTAAGCTTTAGAACCTTCCGGAAGGGGACCAACGTGGCCCCACCTTCCGGGAGGGGCATGGGCCTATGAGGGAGTTCCCTGTCCGCATTGGGCCAGGGGCACAAGGCCCAGGGCCCAGGCCAAGAGGTTTAAACTCTAGATAGAGCTTCTAGAAGGGGGTTTGCCCCCACTCTTCCTCCTTGGGGCCGCCACTTGGCTTGGGAGGGGTTAGGGCGCCCACCCTCTATATATAGAGGGCTGGGGCGCACCAAACCCCACACCTTCCCTCCAACCCTAGCCTCGCTGCCTCCTCTCCCTCCCGACTGCTTGTAGGCGAAGCCCTGCTGCAGAAATTCTCCACCAATTGCACCGCGCCATCGCGTTGTAGATCCAACCCATCTCTCCACCATACTTGCTGGACCAAGGAAGGAGGAGACATCGAGGTGCGACGCAGCATCTCACGGAGGCATCGCCACTTGTGGTGCTAGATCGGATCGGATCGCGAGGAGGAGAAGTAGTACGACTACATCACCCACGCCCGATAACGCTCACAGCGAATCTTCAAGGGTATGAAGATCTAATCCAATCTCTCTCATTGTTTGCATCTCCTAGATTAGATCTTGTCTTCCTCGCTCTCATCCGTAGAAAATTTTGATTTACTATGCGCAAACCCTTCGATGGTATCGAGCTAGATCTATGCGTAGATGTGTTTCACGAGTAGAACGCAACATGGTTGTTGCGGCGTTGATGTTTTCTGCTGCAAGCCTCTTGTTTGTGTTCTTCTTATGACGCGATAGTGATATTGAAGCGGTCCAGGCCAACCTTACGCGACGCCGTCATGAGACCGCCCGCACTTGACGTGTGGCCTTTTCCACATGCGGTGGTGGATGTCCGCTCTCACTATAGTTGTCATGGGATTAACACCGAGTTTGGCAACCATAATATCACCGCTGTGGCTTTCCGTAGGTAAGAATCGTTCTTAGCATCTACTCCCATAAGCCACGTAAAACATGCAAAAACAAAGTAGAGGCGTCTAACTTGTTTTTGCCGGGAGTGTTTTCTGTGATATGGTATGGCCCAAGATGTGATTTGTATAATTTTTGGGATGATCATGTTTTGTAATGTTTCATGACTTGCATGTCGATGAGTACACAACCCAAGGAGCCATATGGTTGTCTTTATAATTGTATATGACCTGAAAGTCAACTTCTTATACGCCATGTAATAGCTTTACTTTATCGCTAAGTAGTTAGCAATAGTTGTAGTTGCTATTCGTGGTGGAGGCAATCATGGTGGAGTGATGGAGATCATGCCGAGCGCACAAGATGGAGATCATTGCGAAGATTGGCTATACCATGTCACATTAAAGTTATATGCATGTGATGTTTATCCTTTTATGTATCTTATTATGCTTAGATCGCGACGGTAGCATTATAAGATGATTCCTCACTTAAAGATCAAGATAAAACTGTTCTCCCGAGTATGCACCGCTATGAAAGTTCGTCATGTCCAAGCATCACGTGATGATCGGGTGCTATAGACTCTCGCTCACATACAACGGGTGCAAGCCAGTTTTGCACACGCGAAATACTTGGGTCTAACTTGACGAGCCTAGCATGTACGTACATGGCCTCGGAACACAATAACCGAAAGGTTAAGCATGAGTCATATGAATGATATGATCGACACTTCGTTGTCCACCATTGAAACCACATCTCTTCTCGTGATGATCGGATTAGGTGTGGTGAATTTGGATCGTGTTCACTAAACAACTTGAGGGATGTTGAATTTAGTGGAAGTTCATCTAGTAATTTGATTAAGTTGAACTATTTATCATGAACATAGTCTAAATTGTACTTGCAAATACTATAGATCACATGGCCAAGTCCAACTTCAACTTCAACGTTTTTGCTGAGATAGAAAAGCTTAGAAACAATGGGTCTAACTTCACCAAATGGTTCCGATTCGAGAATCATTCTCGTGGCGGACAAAAGGACTATGTCCTTAAGAAAGCGCTAGGTGACGCCTGCTATAGATGCTACCGATGAAAAAGCTGTTTATCACCACGCAAGGATGATTATGATTTGATTAAGATCGCCATGTTGTATGCTATGGAATCGTATCTTCAAAATCGCTTTGAGGAGTTCCGGCCCTTTGAGATTCTCGAGGAGCTGAAAACATGTTTCGACTCAAGCCCGCTCGAGAGATATGAGATCTCTAAGAAATTCTTTAACTACAAGATGGAGGAAGGATTTCCGTTAGTGAGCATGCCATTGAGATGACGGGCTACACTCAACGCCTTGAGCAATCGGATCCAAGATTCCAGAGGAGCTCAAAATTAACACTCCTAGCTACAAAAGTTTTGTAGTTGATCACAATCAGTTTGGTTCCACTGATATGATCACTGAGCTCTTTGCTAAGATGAAAGTAGCGGAGGTGAACATCAAAAAGAATAATCTTGTGTTGATGGTCAACAAGCCCCCCACCTTCAAGAAAGGTAAGGGTGCAAGGAAGCCCTTCAAGAAAGGCGGCGGCAAGCGCGTTGCCCCTGCTGAGAAGAAGCTCAAGTCTGGTCCTAAACCGGACACTGAGTGGTTCTATTGCAAGGACAAGGGTCATGGAAGTGCAATCGTCCAAGTACTTAGCGGACAAGAAGGTGGCACCATCAAAGGTATATTTGATATACATGTTATTGATGTTTTACTTACTAGCCCTCGTTGTAGTGCCTGGGTATTTGATGCCGGTTAAGTTGCTAATATTTGTAACTCAAACAGAGCTACGGAATAGACGGCGGATTGTAGGGATGAGGTGACGATGCGTTGGCAACAGATCAAGAGTTGATGTGATGGCCGTCGGCACGCTCTCCTTAGTTTTACCTTCAGGATTAGTTTTAAACCTTAATAAGTGTTATTATGTGCCTGCGTTGAGCATGAACATTATTTCTGGATCTTGTTTATTGCAAGACGGTTATTCATTTAAATCGGAGAATAATGGTTGTTCTATTTATATGAGTAACATCTTTATGGTCATGCACCTATTGTGAATGGT
The DNA here is from genome assembly GCA_030063025.1 of Avena longiglumis. Taxonomy (NCBI): domain Eukaryota; kingdom Viridiplantae; phylum Streptophyta; class Magnoliopsida; order Poales; family Poaceae; genus Avena; species Avena longiglumis. Next base: position 454,322,242 of record CP125978.1, on the reverse strand, counting down.
TTATTTCTTCTAAATCTCGAAAGGATGAAACACACATCCATAACATTGAGGCTAAGAGATGCAAAGTAGATAGTGATAATACTACTTATTTGTGGCAATCTGCCTAGGTCATATTGGTGTAAAGCGATGAAGAAACTCCATCGATGGACTTTTGGGGTCTCTTGATTTTGAATCATTTGACACATGCGAACCATGCCTCATGGGCAAGATGATCCAAACCCCGTTCTCCAGAATGATGGAGCGAGCAACGGACTTGTTGGAAATCATACATACCGATGTATGCGGACCGATGAGTGTTTCGACGCGCGGTGGATATCGCTATTTTCTCACTTTTACCGATGACTTAAGTAGATATGGGTATATCTATTTAATGAAACATAAATCTGAAACGTTTGAAAAGTTCAAAGAATTTCAGAATGAAGTGGAGAACCATCGTAACAGAAAGATTAAGTTTCTACGATCCGATCGTGGAGGTGAATATTTGAGTTATGATTTTCTCACGCATCTTAAAGCAAGCAGAATTGTTTCGCAACTCACGCCACCCGGAACACCACAGCGCAATGGTGTGTCTGAACGCCGGAATCGAACCTTATTAGATATGGTCCGATCAATGATGTCTCTTACTGATTTGCCGTTATCATTTTGGGGTTATGCATTAGAAACTGCTGCATTCACTTTAAATAGGGCACCATCTAAATCCGTTGAGATGACACCGTATGAACTGTGGTTTGGTGCTAAACCTAAGTTGTCGTTTCTTGAAGTTTGGGAATGCGAAGCTTACGTCAAGAAGTTGATGCCGGACAAGCTCGAACCCAAAGCGGAGAAATTTGTCTTCATAGGATACCCTAAGGAAACTATTGGGTATACCTTCTATCACAGAACCGAAGGCAAAGTGTTTGTCGCAAAGAACGGTTCCTTTATTGAGAAGGAGTTTCTCTCGAAAGAAGTGAGTGGGAGGAAAGTAGAGCTAGACGAGGTTGTTGAACCTTCTCTTGAGTTGGAGAGTAGCGCAGCACCTGAAATTGTTCCGGTCACCGCACCAACAATAGAGGAAGCTAATGATAAGGATCATGAAGCTGGACGATCTTGCTCTTGAACGCCGCAGTCGACAAGGTCGTGCCCCTCCGAGTGGTACGGCAACCTGTCTTAACTGTCTTGTTAGTAGATGACAGTGAGCCTTCGAACTATGAGGAAGCGATGATGAGCCCAGACTCTGAGAAATGGCTAGAGGCCATGAAATCCGAATTGGGATCCATGAGCGAAAACCAAGTATGGACTTTGGTGGAACCTCCTAGCGACCGAAAGGCCGTTGAGTGCAAATGGATCTTCAAGAAGAAAACGGACGCGGATTGTAATGTTACCGTCCATAAAGCACGTCTTGTCGCGAAAGGTTTTCGACAAGTTCAAGGTGTTGACTACAATGAGACTTTCTCTCCCGTAGCGATGTTTAAGTCCATTCGGATTTTATTAGCAATTGCTGTGTTTCATGATTATGAAATATGGCAGATGGATGTCAAGACTGCGTTCCTCAATGGCAACATTGATGAAGAGTTGTATATGATGCAACCCGAAGGTTTTGTCGATCCTAAGGATGCTGATAAAGTATACAAGCTTGAGCGTTCCATTTATGGACTAAAGCAAGCATCTCGGAGTTGGAACCTTCGTTTTGATCAAGTGATCAAGAGCTTTGGATTTGTTCCAAATTGCTACGAAGCTTGTATCTACAAGAAAGTGAGTGGGAGCTCGGACGCTTCGGTACTATATGTGGATGACATATTGATTATTGGAAATGACATCAACATGCTTAACGATGTGAAGAGTTATTTGAACAAGTGATTTTCAATGAAAGACATAGGTGAAGCTGCTTATAGATTGGGCATCAAGATCTATAGAGATATACAAAGACGCCTGATAGCTTTAAGCCGAGTACATACCTAGACAAAGTTCTGAAAAGGTTCAGAATGGATAAGGCAAAGAAAGGTTCGGTGCCTATGTTGTCAGGTAAGATATTGAGCAAGGCTCAGTGTCCAGCTACGGTAAATGATAGGGAAGCAATGAGCAAAGTGCCTTAAGCCTCGGCCATAGGATCTATCATGTATGCCATGCTGTGTACTAGACCGGATGTGTCCAATGCTCTTAGTTTGACGAGCAGGTATCAAAGTGATCTAGGAGTGGAACACTGGACAGCCGTGAAGAACATCCTAAAGTACCTAAATAGGACTAAAGAAATGTTCTTAGTCTATGGGGGTGATGAACAGCTCGTCGTAAAAGGTTACATCGATGCTAGTGTCGACACTGACAAGGATGATTCTAAATCTCAGACAGGATACGTTTATATTTTGAATGGAGGAGCTGTGAGCTGGAGAAGCTGCAAGCAAAGCGTGATCGCGGGATATACAGTAGAAGCGGAATACATGGAGGCTGCAGAAACGTCAAGTGAAGGAGTTTGGATCAGGAACTTTATCACTGAGCTTGGAGTGGTTCCAAGTGCATTGGACCCACTAGAGATATTGTTTGACAACACTGGCGCCATAGCACTCGCTAAGGAACCAAGATATCATCCAAAGACCAAGCATATCAACCGCAAGTTTCATATAATCCGAGATTATATAGCAGATGGAGATCTGAATATTAGCAAAGTACATACAGATCTGAATGTCGCAGATCCATTGACTAAACCTCTTCCACGTGTAAAACATGATCAACACCTCAGTGCCATGGGTGTGAGATTGTTGCCAGATGTAAACTAGATTATTGACTCTAGTGCAAGTGGGAGACTATTGGAATTATGCCCTAGAGGCAATAATAAAGATGTTATTATTATAATTCTTGTTCATGATAATGTTTATATTCCATGCTAGAATTGTATTAAGCGGAAACTTTAATACTTGTGTGGTTTGTGAACAACACCGTGTCCCTAGTACGCCTCTATGGACTAGCTCATTGATCAATGATGGTTAAGGTTTCCTAACCATAGACATGAGTTGTCAATTGATAATGAGATCATATCATTGGGTGAATGATATGGTGGACAGACCCAACCTAAGCGAAGCAATTAGATCGTGTCATCGTGTTCGTCTTTGCGAAGCTTTTCTTATGTCAAATATTGTATTCCTTAGACCATGAGATAATACAACTCTCTGGTATCGGAAGAAAGCTTTGAGGTCATCAAACGTCATCCTATGAGAGGGTGATCATAAAGGTGTCTCTCAGGTGATCGGAAAGTATCTGTTGGGTTGTATGTATCGAGATGGGATTTGTCCCTCCCAAGTCGGAGAGATATACTTCGGGCCCACTCGGTAATCGATATCAACACCGCTTGCAAGCATGTGGTTAAGGAGTTAATCACAAAGTGATATCGGATTACGGAACGAGTAAAGTACTTGCCGTGTGAACGATTGAACTAGGTATGACGCATCGACGATCAAATCTCGGGCAAGTAAAATATCGCGAGACGAAGGGAATATATATATGGATTTGATTGAATCTCGCATCGTGGTTCATCCGATATGATCATCGATGAATGTGGAGTCAATATGGGTTTCGCACCCACTGTTGATTATTGATAGAAGATCATGTCTGCATATTCTTGAACCCGCAGGGTCACACACTTAATGTATCTCGACGCTAGGATAGATTGGATAATTGGTTTATGAGTTTTTGTTCGGAGTCTCGGATGGGATCCGGGACATCACGAGAGGTTCCAGAGTGGTCCGGAGAATAAGATTCATATAAGGCGTGCAGTTTTTGGAGTTCGAATTGTTCCGGTTAATCAAGATTGTCTAAGCTTCTAGAACCTTCCAGAAGGGGACCAACGTGGCCCCACCTTCCGGGAGGGGGCATGGGCCTATGAGGGAGTGCCCTGGCTGCATTGGGCCAGGGGCACAAGGACCCATAGGGCCCAGCCGGCCAAGAGGGGTTTAAACTCTAGATAGAGCTTCTAGAAGGGGGGGTTTCCTTGCCCCCCACTCTTCCTCCTTGGGGCCGCCAGCCTTGGCTTGGGGGAGGGGCTAGGGCTGCGCCCACCCCTCTATATATAGAGGGCTGGGGGCGCACCAAACCCCTACACCTTCCCCTCCAACCCTAGCCGCCCTGCTGCCCTCTTCTCTCCCTCCCGACTGCTTGTAGGCGAAGCCCTGCTGCAGAAATTCTCCACCAATTGCACCGCTGTCACAGTAGATCCAACCCATCTCTCCACCATACTTGCTGGACCAAGGAAGGAGACGCCGAGGTGCCGCACGCGGTGCATCTCACGGAGGCATCGCCACATGTGGTGCTAGATCGGATCGGATCGCGAGGAGGAGAAGCGAGTACGACTACATCACCCACGTTCCGACGAACGTTCCGTTGTGTGAATCTTCAAGGGTATGAAGATCTAATCCAATCTCTCTCATTGTTTGCATCTCCTAGATTAGATCTTGGCTTCCCCTCTGTTCGCATCCGTAGAAAATTTTGATTTACTATGCCGCGAAACCCTTCAGCATGGTGTACACCAAAGAGGCATGCAAGGTCGCTAAGGGGGCAGTGATTGGCTTGGATCATCTTCTGTGCCCCACATCATGGAATTGTGGACGGGAATAAGCTGCCCGATTGTGCAACAAAGAGTTGATCTCTCATGGGTAATGTAACGCACCTCTGCAGAGTGTAAGAACTGTAACTTGTTACTCCTGCTCGAAGGAGCTAACGCAGCGAAAGGAACTCCATGAAAGTTCTGGTAAACCCTTGAAGACTGACGGACATAGTTTTTCAGAATAAAAGCAACCTTTGAAGAAATGTTTATAAAAACTTGCATTGCCTACGACCTACGGTCTGTGGCTGTAGTTATAGTGCATCAAACACTCCTTTTCTAGTGAATTTGCTGAGTATGCTCATACTCAAAGTATCTTATTAACCCTTGCTATATTCTGAAGCCGGAATAGACAACATCTACATCAAGTTATGCTCCAGGATTCGTCATCCAAATCCAAAGCTCTTCAATGAAGTCAAGGAAGTCAACATATACATCAACTCAAGTGAAGACGAAGTTACTGATTAGATAGGAATATAATCTCTAGCAAAAGAACCTAATTCTTTAGTGTATTGCAATAGTAGCAATACCGATCCCTTAGTTAAAATACTAGTCTTAATAGTATGATAGTTCTTGCATTGTTTATCTTTTATTCTTCTCCGTAAGAAGTTCTTTCTCTCTCTCTTTAACCAAGAGTGTTCTCTGGATCTTGTGCAAAGAGTGAGTTATAACCTTTAGCCATGTATTGGACCCGTTGTGTTTCTGTTGTGCCATTATGAGGGATGTAATACTAGTGAATGGTGTTTCATTGGTGTTATGTCAATGACTATAGTATACTACATCATGCAGTGGTATGCTAGGTCACCGCATACTTGAAACCTTGCAAGCTAACCCTTACAACTACGAAAGTTAGAGAACCTATGCATTGCATTAATTATGCTTGGTTAGATACATTTGATGATGCCCAATCCTAGTTTTACTTGCAAGCTTAAGTACTTTATTTTCTTTATCAAAGCTTTCTCTTAGAGTTTACATGGTGACTTGTAGATTCTGGAAAGATAACTGAAGGTAGCATAAAGAGCATAAAATTTGGCCTAAGTTAGATAATCTTGATGTCATCCTAAGGCATGAGATTGAACTTAGCTAATCCCCACTTATTTACTACCCCTCATTATTCTTTACCCCCACTTGTAGATGCTAGTGCTAGCATAAAACTTGATCAACTTTAGATGGGAATACTTGGTGAAAATGGTTATGAAAACCTTAGAATGATGAGTCATTCTACTGAAATGTTTTGACATGTGTTCTTGAAACACCAGATGATTTTGATGATGAAAATGTAGAGGCATGAGCCTTAGCCCTTTATAAAACTGATGGTTGTCTAGATACGATACCATTCCAATTTTACCGTACAACCACAATACCCGAAATTTGGGTAGGGCTTGACTGGAAATTTATATACCTTAGTATGGGTTCCCTCGCGGACAAGGTCTGAGCTGACGCTACCTTGTGAAGATTGTCCACCTGTGCAGTACCCAAGATGACAGTTGGTCATGGTTGGGAGTCCAAACTCACAGGAGAGGTGCATATACTAGGACGTGTAATTGAAAGGTTAGGGTTGATGTAACATCCCAGCATTAGAGCCTAGAAATAAGTTGAACCCAGATGTGTGCATTGCATAGAAAATCCGAGTAAATTTCGCGCTTTTAAACAAAACTTTTCAAAGTGATTGACGCTTATCTTAGCTTGATGGAATTGAAGTAGATCATCAAGTTGACTGCGATAAGTTTCAATAAGACCTTTGTTAAAGTCTCATTTAAGGAGAGATTTGATCTAAGGGTATATCAAAATATACCATAAGTTAAACCTTAATATAATATGAACTATATTTTATCATTGGTGATCATCTTATAGTATTCATTATAACCACTCATAAGTACCTAGTTAAAGATATAAAAACAACAATAAGAATGTAACCACTATATCTTAAATTCCATCTGCATACATTCTGAGAATCACAGTAACACCTAATCCTAAAACACTTTTGATGAGCTGGAGTTGGAAAGAGATTAAGTCAAGATCAACCACTATATATATAGATATTCTTCTTTCTATACAATCCTTATGGAACTCATCTCAATATCTGTTGTTAATCAATGTTGGATAATTCCCCATTGACTCACAACTTCTTAAACTATCAGACTTTGTTCTATTATATGATCTTATCAGAACATCTATTCAAATCTTCTAATGAGGGCATAGTCCATTAATAACCTTAATCCAATATAAGATACTAAGAAGATAATTTCTAGACAATAAAAGGTAGGATTGATAAAGCCCTGCTTATCCAACTAAGAACTTCAATAATAAATGATTAAAGTATTATACTGGTAATGTTCTAGCACCAACATGGAATGCTTATGTTTAGTGTAGATAATATTGGTAGGTAGAACATGAGTGGAACCTTAGTAAAGATAACTGATTCTAGAGAAGCCTTTGCAACCCACATAAATATAATTCAAGGATTGAAGTGTAAGCCATAAGAGTTAAGTAATTATAAGATGGTGTTATTCAACTAAAGCTAGTATAGCATAGAGTCATTAAAAGTGATGTATTCATCTTTAAGGATAGTTTACTTTAGAGAAAGAATAGGGTTGGGGATTAAGGAAGGTTGGGAGTAGAGTTTGAAGGAACTACTGGTGGGATGGAAGATTATCAACAATAAAATAGTAGATTCAACCAAGCAAGGATTGAGAAAGCTATGAAGTATATTTATATCAAACTCATTGGATTCATTCCAAAGTTTAGAAGAATGACATATTGAATAATAATATTTTAATAAGTAAATCCCTCAAACTAACCATGGTAATGGATTGAAAGAGGTATTATATCTAGGAAAGGAGTTCCTTAATTAGAAACCCAAGGTGGAGAAATATAGTTATATGTATAAATCATTTTCCTATTTTAATCATGGTAAGCATTCAACTCTAAATCTCAACTCCAACATACTATCCATCATATACCATTGATTCATCATATGATGACTATAACACTTTATAGAGATAGTTTCCTATAGCAAATTACATAAGCATATCTCTGTTAATTTCAACCATCCTCACTAGATGTGCTTAAGTATATTCACTTCTATAAAACACTCTAATTATAATTTTCCAATTTAAAAGGGAGATTTCATCCAATACTATACACAAAAGGCATCTTAAAAAAGAATCTAAACCTATATAAAATCCTAAAACCAAGGGTAATATTCCAAGATTCAAAACCCTAAACTTCTTTGTTATTCACATACATTGCTATTTTCCACATTAATGGGAGTAATAATTACCATATTAATGTCTTTATATTGAATGCATCAAATAATGGTATAAAATCATTAAACTTATATATAAAGTTTCTATTCAAACTATGAGCTCATTAAAATTAAATTTATAAGCAAATAAGAACATATCATTCAATAAATCTCTAATTAAAGATAGCAGAGAAAAACAATAAGAAGAAATTTTCCAAATATTAAAAAGGAATTCTTATTGAGAAAATAAAAGAAATATAACAATAAAGGTTCACAAAGTTGCCAAATATATTTTAATATTACTGCCAATATCGAGCAAATTAAACATACAAAGAAAAGTTAATTCAAATTTAAATCTGAATTAGAAAACAGAAAGTAGAAAAAGGTTAAAACAAATAAAAAACTAAATCTGGCCGCAACCCAACACCCTATACCTATCTGACGCCTATGTGAATCCCACAACGGCCCAGTACCAGCCCAAGTTCTTTTCTGTCTGTGACTGACAAGTGTTGGAGATATGCCCAAGAGGCAATAATAAAGTGGTTATTATCATATCTTCACACTTATGATAAATGTTTACATACCATGCTATAATTGTATTAACCGGAAACATTAATACTTGTGTGATTTGTAAACTAAAATAAGAGTCCCTAGTAAAGCCTCTTGTTAAACTAGCTTGTTGGTTAATATATGATCATGGTTTACTGATCATGAACATAGAGATGTTATTAACAACAGGATCATATCATTAGGAGAATGATGTGATGGACATACTCCTATAGATAAGCGTAGCATAAAGATCAAGTCATTTAAATAGTTCAATTGCTATATGCTTTCTGATACATAGTAACCTAATTCCTTCGACCATGAGATCATGCATATCACCTTTACCGGATGGATGCTTTGATGACATCAAACACCACACCGTAACTGGGTGGCTATAAAGGTGGCATTGAGTGTTCAGAAAGTATTGGTTGAAACACATGGATCAAGAGTGGGATTTGTCCATCCATATGACGGATAGATATACTCTGGGCCCTCTCGGTGAAATGTCATCCAATTAGATTGCAAGCATGTGACTGGCTCACAAGGGATCACATATCACGGGAACGAGAAAAGAGTACTTATCAGTACGAGGTTGAACTAGGTATGCAGAGATACCGACGATCATAACCTCGGATAAGTAAACTATCGTGAGACAAAGGGAAATTGGTATCGTATGTAAGTGGTTCATTCGATCGCAAAGTAATCGTAGAAATATGTGGGAGCCATATGAATTTCCAGATTCCTCTATTGGTTATTGTTAGAAGTGTCTCGATCATGTCGCATAATTCACGAACCGTGAGAGACACACTTAAGGATTCGACGTTGTTTGAGTAGTTATGGTATTATGAGAAAGAGACCGAATGTTGTTCGAGTCTCGGATGGGATCCGGGATATCACGAGGTGATCCGGAATGGTCCGGAGAATAAGATTCATATAAGGAAAGTCCGTTTGAGTTCGGGAATGATTCCTGTTTTCATCGAATGTTACGGAAGGTTCGGAATGTCCGCACTCGAGGAAGGGGTACATGAATGTGTCATTGCATATTGGAATGATTGCATCATGT